>VYZT01034491.1:110952-231663 GCA_013400735.1 Pomatostomus ruficeps | reverse complement strand
AAAAACATAATTTAAAAAAAAAATCCCACAACCAACCCACCCTGGGACCAGATGCTGAGTTTTGCAGGCTGGAGCGGCAGGGAGGTCTCCACGGGCTCCCCGGGACTGACTCTGCTCCAGATGTGCATGCACAAACCTCCCTGCTCCTGTCCTGGTCCCACTGGGACACAGCTCTCCTGGAGCAAAGTCTTTTCTCTCCAGGGCTTTGGGCTGACATGGGGTGGACCTAGGAGCACGTTGCAAACAGGAGGAGCCTCAAAGGGATAGTGCTGCTTCTGGGTGGGTTTGAGGAGGGGGTTCTTATAGAATCACAGAATGCTTTGGGTTTGAAGGGACTTTAAAAATCATCTAGTTCCATCCCCCCTGCCATGAGCAGGAATGCCACCCACCAGATCATAGGGCTTTGGTGTGGCATGGGTGGACAGAAGAAATCCCCCAGCTGGTGCATGCTGCAGACCTCCTCAGTGCTCCTGGCAGCTCCTGGCTCCATGTCTCTTTGAGCCACTTTGTGGGATGTGGATCTGGTGGGACACTGCACACCTGTGTGTGAAGATGCTACAGGAGTATGGGATGGCTGGAGCTGATGGGTAGCACCTGCAGGAACTGTGTCCTCCAGCCCCATGCAAGCCAGCCCTCAAGAAAACCTGCATTAGTGTGTCTTTTCACAGGAGGCAGGAAAGGCTCGAGAAGTGCTGTGTGATTTCTACCCAACATTTTGCTTAGAGCATTCTTTATTTTTCTGATTTTTCCCTCTGCCTTCTCCAGCTCCTCTTTCACTCCCCAGCCGTGTAAGCACAACCTACTGCCACCTGGTGAAAGCTGTCTGATGGTACACATCGCCCTGGGCTGGGGGACTTCCCCGGGCTGCCTCCCTACCTGGTCGGCTTTGCCCTGCCCGGCACCTCACAGTTCACACAGCTGGTACCCAAAAGCAGCAAGGGCCTGGGAAGAACAAAATCCAAATCAGAAAATTAAGCAGAAGAGGCTCTTAATGGAGCAAGGGTTGTATATTCTTCCTGTCTGACACTGGGGATATCTGTTGTGCAGTGATCTGGTTGATGGTGCTTGAAGTATCTCCAGAGCTCTTGGGAAGAGGGAGCACAGAGAACTGGTTTAGTGCTGTGCTGTGGCAGTCTGGCTGAGGAGCAGGACCAGGTGGACCCTGGTTTTTCCTCCATATCCAAAATGTGGCTCAAAACCATGCAGAAAAGAAGCCAGGAGACAGTTCTTTATGCATCTCAGCCCTCCAGTGCTGAACAGGGTGAGGGTCTTGTGTCAGCAGGCAGTGGCCACCCAGGGAGCCCTTTCCAAAGGGACAGGTCTCCTGGAGCAGGACGGGCCAAGGGAGGAGTATGATGCGGTCATACCAGCCTCCCTTCCTCAACACCCTGGAAGTGGCTGGGAAGTTCTCCAGGGAGGGCAGTACACAGAGTAGTTGAGAGAAGAGTTGCTCAAACCTCCTCTTTGGTCGGTGGGGACTGAAGATCTTGTCTTTGAATAGAACTTGAGACAATTTTCTTTGCAGGCCAGATAGCCTGCAAGCTAGCACTGCTCTCCCAGCGCTTTCAGCCTCAGTACAGGCCCCACCATGCTCCCCTGTCTGTCTTCATGTTCCACTCACCCATCAGAGTGTTAGCCCCTGGATGTGGTACTTCAGGGTTAATAACTGAATTCTGCCTTTGGGAGTGTCTGAGCTTTGAGTGCTGGTGCTGGAGGGAGCAGGATTTGACCTTCCCACTCCCATGGTCTCCATAATCAGCAGTGATCCCAGCAAGAAGGGTTCAACCCTTGTTCCCTGATCTGAAAGGGCAGGATGCTCCAGCACAGCCAAGCACAGAGCAACGTGGGTGTGCTGGGATCCAGGGCATTTGCAGGCAGGTCCCGCCAGGGCAGCCAGGAAAGTCCTTTGCATGTGGGCTGAAAGTGTCAGTCTACATCAGGCTTTGTGTTTGCATGTTCGAAAGGACACGTGTATTCATCCATGCATGTGCTCAGAGGGATGGGGAGGGTGCCCACGTCCTGCATGCCTGGGGTGCGGAGGTGGTTTCTGCGCTCACAGGCTCCCGGGGGGACGGAGGCATGCACATGACGGTCTTTGTGCCTGCATACCGTCCACATTGATCTCATGTGTTGAGATTCTCGCAGGCACCCAAAGGAGTCATCGAGCTGTATACTGATTGCTGCATGCTGCCAAAATCCTCTGGAATCCACTCCCCTGCGTCGCCCCTTCCCAGGTCAGCATCAGGCTTTGCCGCAGCAGGTGCTGAAACCCGTCCCTCCTCGCGACCTGCCTCCATTGCTTCTCCAGCACATTTTCCAGAGGTCAGTCATCCCCTCCCCACCGCTGGATTGCTTTCCTGCCCCTTCCCACCTGCTCCATCCACCCAGCAGATTTTTGGAGCTGGAGAGCGGCTATGAAGGGGTCTTGTTGGGGGAACATGAGTCCAAAGGAGAAATCAATCCTGTCCTGACCGGAGCTGAAATCTTGGAAACACCATGGTCTGATCCAGCAGCTCTCGAAGAACCAGGGCCGAATATGGCACTAGCTATTTCTGGCCCACTGGCAGCTATTCCTGGCCTTGACCCCAAGGTCAGTCCTTTTTTCTCACCTCCTTCCCTGTACACTTGGGTGACCTCAGTGCAGGGTGTGCACACTCAGCTAGCTATAAATAACAGCAGCCATGGATGACCCCTTGGAAGGGCTCTGAGCAGAAAGCATCCCCAGCTCTGCAGGCAACCAAGAGCCCCTGCCCCAACCCAGCTGAGGATGATGGGCTCTGCCTTCTCACCAGGGGTAATTGGATGTTTTTCATGGGATTTTGAGTCCCAGAGCCCCACTCTTCCCTGTAAGCAGCCATTTGGACTTTCAGGCTGAGTAAGTGCTCATGGATGAGTTTATATTTTTAATATTTCTTGAAAACCACTCAAGCTGGACTTGCTGTCCTGCAAGACACCTGGGTTGAGATATCTTTTTACCTCCAGATTTCTCTTCCTCTGGGGAGTGTTGAGCAACATGGTGGATGTGGCAAGGGGAGTGTCCAGGCAGAGGCAGCTCCATGGGAGCCTGCATGCCGCCACAACCTGCCGTTTCCTCAGTGCTTTTCTCCTCCTTATTCTCCCTATTTCCTTCTCCACACTCTCGCTTTCTCTGCACTCTTTCCCCCTTTCTCTGCATTATCTGTTTGCCTTTTTCCTGCTCTCACCTTTCCTTTCCCTCAGTTTGCCTCTGTGCTTTTCATCCTTCCACATTTCGCTCCATAGCTACCCTGCATTTGGATATGCTCCCCTCCCTACTCCCACTGTCTTTTGCCCTTCTTCTACTCTATTCCCTTTTTCTCCCTGATGCTCCCTCAGCCCCTCTCTGCAGCTGGGTACCATTTTGCTCTGCCAACACCAGCTACCTTGTTTTTCTTGTGGTGCAGCAAATGTTTCTGCAGTGTTGTGGAGATCACCAAACAAAAGGATCTTTTCATTTTGGCTGTAGGGTGGAGAGGGACTGCACTGCTGGCCTAAGAGGTTGGCACTCAGGTGGCTCCCACGCCTATATCCCGCCACTTCGCCAGCCTGAGCACTGACCCTCCATCTGTGGAGGTGAAGGGAAAGCCTGGTGGTCTCGGGGTCGCTCTGGGTTTAGCTGAAAACACCCGGCTTGTTTTCACTTGTTCCCCCCTCCTGCCTCTCCCACTGCAAAACCAGTGTAATTGGAGCAGGAAATTAAACATTTGAAGCGTTAACGTGATAATCTGCTGGTTTAGGCTTTGTGGGGGGCAGGGAGCTACAAGCTGAGCACTCTGCTGCTGCCATGGTGTGCAGAGAGGGAGAATGGACATGATGCCAACAGGGTCTCCCCAACACATCCCACTCTCTTGACCCACCAGAGGAAACCACAGGGAGAGCTCTTCTTCAGTTCAGTGTGGCCTCAGGTGATGTTTAGGCTCTTAGTTAGAATGGTTTTGTGTTTTTCCTTTAGTCCTGGTAGCTGTGCCCCATTGTCCTTGCTGGTGAGATCAGGACACTGCTGGTGTGTGGCTGCACCCATCACCTGTGATGAGTGTCTCCATGTTTTGCTGATGCTGGTGCTGTACAAAGCAGTCGGGGACCCATGCATGTCCCAAATCCCCAAGGCTATGGTTTGGAAGTGTTCAGTCTGGAGAATAGAAAGCCCAAAAAAGGTATAAGCTTTCAGAGATGCAAAAATCTCCTGGAGAAACCAGCCCTTGTGTCCCTGGGGCAATAAACTGTGGGGATAAAACACAGTGTGGGAGGTTCAGGCTGGGTGCCAGGAGAAATGATCCTTATGGAGAAGATGGATAGATATCCAAACTGACTGCTAGGCAATTAAGTTGGGTTTTCCATCTCTAGAGACATTGAAGAGCTGAGCAGATCCTGATCAGGATGATTGCACCAGGATGGTCCTGGGTGCAGTGGAGGATGTGTTCCTCCAAAAGAGTTTGGGCACCAGGCAATGGAGAACGGGGTGTTCCCTGAGCTCCTCAGTGGTCTATAAAGATGACTGGCACGACCATATTATGTTTTTTTAATTCCTTTTTTTTTTTTTTTTGGTCAGGCTTGGATTGTCAAATAGACGCTTGCATTGTAATTTTTTACTTTAATAGGAATCATTTGTAGAGAGATCTGCTGAGCTCAGCATCCCGGCTAGGGCTTTTGCATTATGGAGAGTTGCTGTCTTTGCAGATGGATGAGTTTCAAGGATTCCTAAATACACAGGCCTATCTGTCTAAACAAAAGTTCAAATGCTGTGCAGTTCACTGGTTTGGAGCAAATGTCAAAGAGGCAGGACTGGGCTGTCACCACTAAACAAACCTCTGTCCCATTTTCTTTTGCGCTTTCCACAAAATCCTGCACAAATTTAGTGTGATCAGCCTGTTTCTATTTATGGGGTGAAAAACCAGTGTGGAGCACAGCTTTGGGGTTTTTTGCTCTGCTTGAGCTTGTGAGAGTGTTGAAGGGAGGAACAGTATCACAAATGCTATAACCCCCTTCCCTTTCCAAAAAGCCTTTCAGGGAAGAGCTGCGACCTTTCCTGAGAAACATCAGTCTCTCTTGGCCTGAGATGCTGAGTTGATGTCTTTTCCCAAGGATCTTAGATGAAGATGAAGGTTGTCCAACACACTCCCTTTTACTGGAACATGTATTCTCTCCCTCACCCATGTGGATGCTTGTCTCACTTTTCCTAAATAATACCCCGAACTAGGGGCTCTGGAGCCACTGGCTGCTGAAGTGGGACAAGCTCCTGCTCTGTCTCATGGGTTTTAACATGCTGCAGCCCATCTGAAAAAAATAAAACAATACCAGTTGTTTGCTGACAGGGATGTCACCAGGAGATGCCTTGTGGGTAAGTGTTTAACTCCTGCCCTGGCCTTTGTCCCTTTCTTTGCTGCAGCTCCGAGGGTAGGGAGAGGAGAATGTGTATTCCCCAGTGATGCTTGTAGCTGAATGGTGAGATGATATTTGGGTAGGGGCTCACATGTGCGGCTCTCTATGTCAGCATGGGTGTATTTGAAGGCTTCCAGAGTAGGTATCATCTCCAGATACTTACTGGGGCTGATGAGCATGGATAGGCGAATCCTCCCCTTTCTCTAGAGGACTAGAACCTAGTCCAGTTCACTGACAAGCCAGTGAAGGGAAAGGATCATCCTTGGCTATTAACCCCTCATGGGAAGGCTTTGTGGGATGGAGATAGCAGCCTGGCGTGGGAGACAGGAGACCTTTTTCCCTGACACCTGCATATGGTGCGACTTCGGCACAGCCTCTCGCATCCGGTGTTTTTTGTGTGTTTTCCGAGGCGTTTTGTGTTTGCTCCTTGGCCGGTGCTGGGAGGACTGGATTGGAAAGGAAAGGGATTTTCATACTTCATCTTTTTCTCACCGGGGCCTGAAACGTGAGCGCCTCCAAGGCGTTGCTGAATGAGGTGGTAATGTGTTCATCAGCTGGGAAATCACCAGACCTCAGAAAACAGGGAATGGAGAGATGGAGAGACACACAAGGATTTGTATCTGCCCACCTGCCCCTGGGCAACTGTGGTTTTAGGATGCAGCTGGTGAATGTGAGGAGCACAGTGTTGTGGAGCATCCCAGTAGTGTTGGGAAAGCTGGAGATTCTCCTCAGCTTCCCCACCGTGGGCAGCAGCTGTCCTGGAGAGCTGTATGGACATGGCATTCGTTGTGATGTCCTGCAAGTGGTGCTCCTCATCAAGGGTTGGGGGAGACATGGAAAGAGAGAGAACCCAATTCATTAAATACCTCAATATGGCAAAGAGATGTCCAGAAGAGCCTGCCTGCTGCAGGGCGTGGGTTGACCCTTGGTTCTGTCCAGCCAGGAGCAACTTGCTGTGGGAAACAGGTTCCATTTTCCTGTCATCCATAAGACCTCATGCTGACTGTGACGGTGTTTCCCTAGACCTTGTGCTCTTTTTCCCAGCATGACTTCCTTCACCCACTCCCAGTGCCACCACACACCTATGAGTCCTCTTAGAAATCAAAGCACTTAATTTTTATTCTCAGCTCCCCCTGATTGTGGGTCTATGGGATGCTCAGAGGCGGCACAGACGAAGACCTGGCTGTGCACCAGGTGCTATTTGTGTAAGTAAAGCAGCTTGAAGTCTCCTTTTTAGTTTGTGGACTCTCACACTCTTCCTGTATTCCAGGAGCATTTGTTGGCTCCCTTTTGTTGCTCTCTGCACCTCTGTTCTCTTTGTATTTATCCACCTCCTTTGTAAATTAAAATCTCAGGCTTCACTCCTTCTCTGCATCTCATTGCTTTTATTGCCTGTCTCTGAACAGATACTCTTTACCCCTGACTTTTTTTTATGCAGGTTATCCAGGATTAATCAGAATGTTCCAGGTCGGGACGCATCGTTGATTTACAGCGTCACATACAATCCCGGGTCTTTATATATTACCTAACATTTTGTTTGCCATTTTAGCTGTGGCCACAGAGCAAAGGCTGACATCACTTTGCTGCCTGTTTTCAGCTAATTTAGGCTGCAGCAATGTATGTGATTAGTTCAAAATCTCCCTTTCAGCATGTGGTGCATTGCATTTATCATCATACCATGCTTCCTCAATGCCTGGCACTGACGCTCACTTTGATGGTCTTCTCTATCCATCGTATTCTTGATTAGCCTAAATAGTATTATCATCTGCCAGTTTTTCCTCCTCATTGATCAGCCCCTCTTCAAAGCATTAATAAACAGATTAGAGCATGCTAAGCCTCATCCAAAACCACGCGGCACAGAGAGCTGGCAGTGCCAAGCTCAGTCCAAGCTGCTTTGGCTGCTTAATGAATTCAGGGTCTGAGACATGAGCGAGGTGATAGCAAAAGGAGACAGAGAAAACTCCCATTTTTTTTTGCAAGTAAAAGTGTTTCTATTTTCTGACATGCCCACATTGCTGCCCCATTCACTTTATGAATGGTTAATGCCAGTCTGCATAACCAAATATGCTCTTAGTGTTAATATTTTGAAATGTAACCATTGTGTATTTAAATGGCAAGGGCCTTTTTAGGGGAATACTTAGGACTTTGGTTTCATGGGAATAGCATAGTTTAATATGAAAAAAGTGTAGAGTATTATTGATGTGCGATGTGGTGAAATTATGGATGTGGACATATGCTTGCAGTTAGATCAATAAATGCTATTAATGTGTAAAGATAATTTTTATGTTTCTTTTTTTTTCCAAAGAGTTTTGTGGTTAGTTTGTATTTTGAGCTTATTGATGAAAGAATAGTATTTATTTTGAAAAGTCAATGATTCAAATCAGGGCAATTTTTTAAAGGGGCTATAACTTGTAAGCAGCATAATAAATTTTCTTTGTCATTTACCAAAGTATTTCCCTTTGTGCTTAAGATGAATGTGGCAGTCTTCAGGTCAACAGCTCTAGTTTTCCCGGAGGTAAATTCTGGAGGTGCTGAGCTGGCCTCTTCAGGGTGAAAGCAGCTTGCAAGCAGAATCCTTTAAAATTTGCATTATTTAGGAAAGGAAGCAAGGGAAGAGTGATCACAGCCGTGTTCACAATTTTCCTATGTGTTGCCCAAATTGAAATAAATGCAATTCTTGAAGTACATAGGAAATGTGGCAGAAATAGCACGTCTGTGCTCTGGTTTGTAGCCTCATGGCTTCTTGGAAGCAGCTGCTACTCTGGCGGCTGTGTCAACACTAGCAGACCTGCGCTTCATGAAGGTCCCTTCCCATCTGCAATCAGGATGGGTGGTTTTTTTGCACAGTATGCCCTGGCAGTGACTTCTGATGGTTTTTTTCTGAATGAAAACACCATGAGAGTTTTGTCTTGTGCTTGCTGTAACCAACTGTTTGATGGTTGTATTGAGCAGCCTGCGATTGCTGTGGTGGGTGGAGGAGAAGCCTGTTGCTCCTTCTTCATTTCCCTGTTTATTTTTTTTGTTTTGGTTAGAACTTCCCTATGGAGAGGTTGGGAACTGCACTGCAGCTTGCCTGCTTCCAAAAAACTCTACATAACCTGCTTTGAAATGCTGACTGAGAAGTGGAAGGAGAGCTCCCACCTTTGGGGAATGCCCTGTGGGTGCTGTGCCCCCTCCACTGGCTCTGGCTTTCCTCTTGTCTCAGGCAAACTGTGCCCTTCATAACCCCGAGCCAGAGCTGATCAGAGATGGTAGAAGGACTCGGTTGGCTTTATTTGTGTCTTTGCATTGGTGGGACCAAATTTCTGCTCTGACTCTGAATTCAGCTTGGGTCCCTGCTCTCCAGACTCACATTGCCCTTCAGAGCTATTGGGAATATAGTTCCTCCAAAATCTCCATTTCCCCTTTTAGAGGTTGGTGGGAACTTTCTTCTCCTATTTTACTCAGTAAATAGGATGAAAATAGATGAGGTCAATAGTGTCTGAGGCAGATTTGGCCTCCATTTTCTGTTTACTGGGACTGCATTAGTTATGAATAATGGCGCGTCAAACTACTCGCTCCAAGCAATTTATTCATGGGATTTGGCCCCGCTTGCTGTCTGAGAGTTGCCTGCCAACAGGATCTGATTTTTAAAATACACTTACAAACATGCAGCCGTTTGCCCGATCTGTTTGCAAATATACCTGGGCCTCTGGGTGCTCAGTCCTTCTCTCAGGGTGGCACAACTGAGCTCCAAAAATCACATCCTGGTGTTTGAATCCATGCATGGGCAGTGGCCGTGTCCTTTGAACCAATTAAAAGAGATGGAAGGCTATAAGTCATGGGTGATTTTAAATAGTCTCCTTTCTCTTTTTGCCCCAGGGAATGTCATTATGTGAAGCTGGCGGCACACACGCAATCACAGGCCTTTGAGACAGGATTCCCTCCCTGACCCAGGAGAGACGGCAACAATTTCTAGCTCGTTTCTAGCCGTCTGGCAAATTTTGTGTCTGATTTTTTGCTCTGTCATGTCCCCGCAGAATAACCTTAGATTTATATAATGTCCGAGTCCAACGCAATGCTGGATACCTGTATTCTCTCCAAGAAAGGGTCCTACTCCCCAAACTTGGATTAGAAAGCCAAAACCAAAGGGGAACCCCCACCTGGTGTGATGTTGGTGGAGAAGGGATACTATAGCCCACGTGTGAAAGGAGGCAACCACAGGCCAGCCCTGCTCTACTGCTGGTAGGATGTGCCTCCTGTGCTGCTCTTTTCCCGGGCATTGCTTGCTTGATTGATTGCTTAATTTGCGTGCTTCTGTGATAGCACTTGTCATACAAAGGCTCTTTTGTCATGCTGGACTGAAGGATTTTATTCTTGGGAGACAGTTTAGGCTCCAAGATGCTTCCAGAGAATGCTTGGGCTGTTGTTCCCCTGGGCCATATTTGGAAATCCCAACTGTTTCTGCTTGGCCAAAAGCACCAGTTGATTTTAAGGGACGTTTTGTTTGTGTTATTGTGCAAGTTTCTGGGCCCTGATGGTCTTGAAAGGAAAAAAAAACCCACTCCCAGCTCACAAGACATTTGTACTAATTAAACAGCAGGGAATTTGCTCCACTTCACCAAAGGTTTGGTTTTCAGGCTTCTGTCAGGCTTTTTGCACACAGATTTCTGCAAACCTCATTAATATGGATGGTAGATGTCATACAAAGCTGGGCAGTTTTTTCCTCTCAAAGTTGGTGGGTTACAAGCTGAAGGTGAAGGATGTATTTCCACCACACAGTCCCATTTCCTGCAGTTCCAGATCCCCTCCCTTGCCTCTACAGGAAGGAGACTCCTCACTTTTATAGGGGGTGATTTATGCCAGGAGCTTGTCCAAGGTCCTCTGTGCTGCTGCCTCTCTCCCTGGATATAGAGGGATTTGGGGAGAACTGCATCCCAACCAAGACAGTGAGAAGGATACACAACCTCCTCTAGGTACCACACCACAACTGAAAGCCTTACTACTTTTATTATTACATTCTAGAGGCACTGGTGAACTTGGGAATGCCCCTTTGTCCCAGGGAAGTGAAGCAGTCCCTGGAAAGCCCCCAACAGATTAGTCTTTGATGGTTAATCTCTGCTGCCAGCAGAACAGGCTAGGTGTTGTGACAGGAGAACCCTCTGGACTGTAATAGATGCCCTGGGATTACTTGCAGTGCTGGGACTACAGGGGCAAAGCTCCTGCTCCCCACAGTTTGGAGCAAGGGACTAAATCCCTCAGTCCACATCAGGGCAAGCCCCTGCTTCTTGCTCCAACAAGGTCTCTGATTTTGACCACAAATTCCCCTCCTTCATGCAAGAGATTCTCCCTGAAACACCCACTCCTTCCAAGGAATCTGAGGATTTTTTTCTCTCCCCCTCCTATGCAAAATCACACAGTCAACAAAATCTTTTCCAGTGCTAATCCTCAGCTATCCAGGAGGACTCGTCCAGCCCCGCAATAGTAGGGGAGAGACAGATGTTCAGCAGATAATTAGTGCAGTTGTGCAGCGCCTTTCTGCTCAAAGCCCGTAGGCCAGAACCCCCAAGGAAGTTGCTGTGTGTCTGCCTGCGTTGATTTGTGCTGCAAGACCTCTTGGAACACTGACACCAATGGGACTTGCTGCTTTAGGAGACACCATGCTCCCCAGAAAAGTCCTCTCTTGCCCAAGTTCCCAGAGCCATTTCTCCTCCGTTATCCATTAAAGCGTCACCAAGCCTCTCCAAAGACTTTTTCCCTTGGGCTATCCCCAAAAGAGGTGCTTATTTTTCCCTTTTGGATGTTTTCTGAAGTCAAGGATTACATTTTGGGACAGAACCAGCTCCTTCCTCTGAAGATAGCAGCTCTGAATGCAAAGGGAAATGACAATTTCAGCATAGGGCAGGGAAACACTAAGGGTTTCTAGAGGTTTCATTTGTTAATTTCTAGTTTTGAGTTGTTTTCAGAAGCAGCCAGAAAATATATTGGCTGATTATGATTGAAAACCAGGGAAGAGGAGTCCTGACTCCTGTTTGACTAATGACTTGAAGCTGGGTAGCAAATCCTTTGGAGAAACTGGGCTTTGTGGGAGTAGGTGTGGGAGCAGGCTCCCCTTTACATTTTTCCATGGTGGTCCTGAGGTCCATCACCAGCTTAATTGTTTCCTAGAAATTGGTTTGTGTGGGTGTGATGGCATCTTTTAAAAAGCCAGGTCATTCACAGGCCACTGGAGTGCAGCTGGGGGGTGTGACACAAGCCTATCCTCACCAACATCTGAGGAAACCCACAAGGAGAAGCTGGCAGCCACGGTGGTCAGAGGTGCCCACAGTGTTAGAGGCGTTGGATCCTCCTATGTGAGAGGTCCTAATAGTTGAACTCAAAGAGATAAGAGGTCTTTTTCAACCTTAGTGGTTCTATGATTCTCAGTTTATGTGGCTTATTTCCCCCTCACTGTGGGGTGAATGGAAATGGGGAATGCTATTCCAGTTTCCCAGGGCAGCAGCATCACCCCCTGAGGATGAGCACCTGCATCCCTTCTGGTGTCAAGAAGACCAGTCCAAACCTCCTCTGTGGCATTCCCCAGCCGCCTCTCCCTCCTGGACTCTATTTGATCTCAGACTAGAATAATTTGCCGAGCTCCTGCCCCTCCGATACCTGCTCCCCAGGTAAAGTGCCTATGGCAGCTCATTGTGGGTCAGATGAGAGCTGGCAGCTCATTGCACCCATTGAAGGCAGCCTGGCGTGGGTAGACCTACACATGGGCATGCTCCTTTAGCATGCTCTTCAGCAAATGTAGTGCTGTCTTTTAAATCTTGGTTATTTATACAGAAGCACTGCTTTGCCTACTGTGTGCTCATGGGGTGGGGATGACCTGGGACGAGGCTGGCCATGTTTGGCCCCAGCAGCCAGAGCAGTTTGCAGGTCGGTGAGTGGAATAGCAACCGGAGAGCCAAAACTGGAGCCTAATCGCTTATCCGTCCTCTGTCCTCCTCTGGGCAGCTTTGTAGCTTGCTCAGTGTTCACCATGCAGCATGAACTGATTGTTCACAGCACCTAGTGCTGTAAGATTAGTCTTTTGGGGTTTTTCTTTGTTTAAAAAACCCCTTTCAACAAAAAAAGGGCAACTTTTGATACATGTCATTCCTCCCTTCTTGCGTATGTTCATTTCTGATTCAAACACACTGCTGAAACCTTTCTTCCCTCACAGAGCAAAATCCCCTAGAAAAGAGCGGAGCCTGCTTGTGTGCATTTATTTTTGCTGGATCTTGAAATAATTTGTTACTTAAAAGGAGAGAAGGGGGAAAAGAAGTCTGTTCCTGGTTGAGACCACTGAGCATTACTGTGATAGAACCAGAAATAGTAAGGTAACAAGCTGCTCTAACCTTAGTTTAATTAACACGTCGTTAAGATCAAGTGCATGGAGAGGTAGCAGCTCAGTGTCAGTGTGCCTGGCACGATGCTCTTATGGGTGAACTGGGAGGCTTGGCGACCCAAGAAATGCATCACAATTTATTTCTTATTTGAGTGTTTATTCTGTAGCCCCAGTGAATAACCTAAGTAATTTTTCCAGGAGAGACCTGCAACATTCATAGCAATTTCCAGGTATGAGTGGGAAGAAATGAGTATTGTGAGAAAGGGCAGCGTGTGACAAGGGAAGATTTGCTCAGAAGTGCAAGCAGGTCCAGATCTGGATCTTCGGCTGCTGAGAGCAGTCAGGAAAATGGGAGATGACTGAAAGCTTTTAGTGCCAGAGCTATTTGTTGATGTCCGAGGCAGATCGCTTTCTGATCTCATCTCCCCTTGTGCCGGGCTTGGAACCAGAAGGAGAGGTAAATGGGTCAAGATTCCCAGGGGGGCAGTGAGAAGGGCCAAAAAGCAGGCGTCCACAGGGGGAAAACAGCCGATTTGGCAGGTCTGGAGTTCATTGAGAAGTTATTGCTTTGGAAGGCACAGGAATATCTGTTGGGAGTCATAGAAGAGTTATTGGTGTTGGAAGTTATGATGTAGAATTATGGTGGAGGATATAGAGACCCTTATAGAAGCTCAGCAAACCTGTGAATCCATCTATCTAAGCACCCTCAATTCCCACTGAAATCCTCTTGGAACAATAATAATCATTTAACAAAGGAAATGGTTTTTGACCCAGACAACTAAATGCATTTCCGCTTAGTGCTTCCCAGCCCTTGCCTGATGCTCAGCCGTGTGTTGAGTTTGCCTGTTATTTTCCCAGACATCAAAGGCTTTGAAGGAAAAAAAAAATGCAACTGGGGAAAAATTGATCGTTTGCCATGAAAATCTACCCTGAAAAGAGCAGTCTGAAGAACAATTAGCCAGAGGTATGCAAACAGATTGCAAAGGAAAACACTGCCGTGGGGGGAGGATTCTCCTGGGAGGGGTGGTGCAATGCCCTGCTGGTACAGGAGTGGTTAAGGGGGATGAGGGCATTGCAATGACATTAATGTCTCCTTTCATCAGGTTTTGTTAGGGTGGGTGGTGGAGGGGGATCTGCTCTGAAGGAGTGCTGTCTGGAGGGAATGGATGAAACCTGGGGCTTTGCTCTGCCTTTGAAATGCCAGGTCCCATCTAATACATCAAAAAGCCAAAGAGCAACATGCCCTGGATGGAGGGACTGATCTGCTACTACCCTCTCTCCTTCAGCTGTGGAATTTGGGCTCTGAAGTACTGCCTTTCCTGTAGCAGGAGGTAGTGGTACCCACACACAGCTGCTGCTGGACATCTCTAGCATGGACACCTACCTGCACCAGCTATTCTTCTATGAAGCCCCTTTTGGGTGATGAACATTTAAAGCTAAATGATAATTTTGGGTCATGAAAACTCACTTTCTACCTGCAAACTGCAACATCTCTTCCGTGACAATGGAGAGAAATAAATCCAGCCCTGTATGATTCTGCCTGCAAAAGATATCATGAGCACTGGGGAAGGACCTGAGTCCCCCTGCAATGAAAGTGCCATGGGGCCACATGCAAGAACCAAGTTCATTTTGCCATTGCAATCTCATTCCTTTATTTTTTTGTGTATTTTGAACTAAAGAATGATCATTTTGAGAAAGGATCAATAGCTCAGCCGAGTGTTCAAGTTATTAACTCACAAACAAACAGTGTCAGGGCTGATGGGAGGAGGAAGAATGTCAATTTTCTGTGCAAATGTTATTGCAAGAAGCCATCAAGGAGTGTTTTATTTAGCAAATCAGGGCTGTAGGAAACTGCTGTTCCCTTGCTGGGAGAAGGGAGAGTTGAGGAATCAAATTATGTATCTGGTAAAGTGTCTCAGGGGGGTTAACCTTCAGGCTGAGGGTCAGCCTGAAGGGACCAGATGGAGTAAGATGTCATGTGAGAAGGATTCCTCTCTTTTCTTATCCATTTGCCCATCTATCTTTGGTCCCTCCAGTGAAAAAGCTCTCTGCTGAGTCTCCTTTATCCCCTCCCCTCAATTTTGGGATGTTTACCTTCACAGGCAAAGGACATGAACCCGTTCTGATTCTTTCCATCAGAGGAAAAGAAGGGCTGTCCTGTTCAAGCCCTCCTCCACTGGAGGTGGCTAATAAAAAATAGAGAATCACTCACTCAGCTATCACCCTTCAGACTATCCATGGAGCAGGGTATGTGTCTCATCCTCCTTTGAATCCTCATCTTCCTCTTGCCTGGACTGATGTACCAATGTTTTACACCCCCTCAGATCATTTCAATCTCATTGCCTTGTGCCCTTAATAAAGAGTGGCAGACGGCTGGAGGGCCACGCTGGCAGCTGGGGCTGTACCAGTTCTTAGCAGATCCAACCATGCATTGAAATCTTTGAAATCCCAGCCCTTTTCCCCTGTTATTTCCCATGTCAGCAGTGCCTCAGTATGTAAAATGTATTACCAAGGCCGGAGTGTATGCTTTGAAATCTCAGCTGCCACAGAGGAGGTGGCTTTGCAACACATAAAATGTAGTTGGTGTCTTGCCACATCCCAGACTTGCAATGTTGCATGCAATGTGCTCTCTTGCCTGATGCTTAGGAAGCACATGGGGGAAAAAAACTCTATTTCATTGCCCTACACTCTGGTTTGTTTTGCTGCTAAAAACAGAGAGCGTGAGGTAGGATTTCTCTAATGTTTTGGTATGGATCTCTCTTATTGAGGTTTTTGCAGCCAGTGTGCTGAACCCTTATGCTGCAAGGACAATCCAGTGACACCAAAGGGCACTGGGAGGGCTACAGCAGGGAAACCCCGGGACTGCCTGCTCAGGGTTAATGTGTTCCCCAAAGAGCTTCCAAATCATGGTGTTACTGTTGGGCAGAGCACATGCCATCCCCCTGCCCTTTTCTGCAAGGCAAGTTAGGTGCTGATCTTGGGAAAACAATGCTCTGCTCTGGCCCAGCATGGGTGTAACGGGTGGGAGGGCTCCTGCCCACCTAAACCCCCTCACTTTGCACCACCAAGAGCACTCTCTTCTCCTTTCTGCTGGTAAAACCTTACAGATGGCAAGTCCTCAGGAAAAGAGAGCCTGATATTTTCAGGGAGCATGCAGCCACTTTCTCTTTACAAGTCCATAACAATAAGGTGGAAAAGAGCCTTTCTATTGCCATGTAGACATCTGACATTTAAGAGAAAAGTGTGCAATTGAGGCAAACATCTTCTGGGGTGCATTATCTCATCCCTGCACAGTGTTGTTGTTGTGATGCCTCTATTTCCATGATTCTGTGGGTGTCAGTAGCTATATTGCATAAGCCCCTGCCCACTGAAAGGGATCTGTACATCACAGCCTGGGAGCTTTGCTTCCCCTGGAAAGCAGCCAGCCAGTTTTTGGGATTCATGATTGTACAGTCCTGATGCTTTCTAGGTGTATAAGGCAGAGGGGCCCAGTGCTCCTGGACCCAACCATTGTTCCTTTGCTTGCTGAATCACATCTCTCAAGCTAGATTTTTAGGTCCTGATGTCCCAGTTGCTGGAAGCAACAGATGTCATGGCAAACCCACTTGGCTGCATGATTATTCCTTTACACACCTTTTGCTCACACATCTGTACATCCCAGGCATGCTCCTGTGAGCATTGCAGTGTCTTACAGGCTGATGAAAAGCCTTTTCCTCAATAAGAGGTGGAAAAAACAGTGAGGGGTGGCATTGGGTTCACATCCAGTGAACTTCTGCCGGTGCTGGTTTGCTGTGTAACGACATGCTGAGTTCCTGTGAGAAAGTGCATGAGATGCCTTGCTAAGCCGAAGTCATGTCTTCCAAAGCAGTTGTCTGCAGTTTTTTGTTGCTTTCTCACCCCAAAAAGCTCTTATTTTCAAACACAATTTGGTAGTGACTTTCTGCTGTGCACATTATGTTCTCTGACTCATACACTAGAAGAGTTCAGGGTAGAGAGGGGTGGTGGTTTGCAGGGCAGAAGAAGCTGTGTGAGGAGGCAAAACAGCAAAAGCTTTGCCCTGGGATGAAACAAGAAAATCTGACCATAAAGTCCAACACTTTATTCCACATACAGCAATTCCTTTAAAAAAAATAAAATGAACAAGCCCTTCATATTTTTGCAGAGCTCTGGTCCCAATCAAATAGCTGGACTGGGAGAAGCATTAGAAAATGGGGGAACAATCTCATGTTAGTCCATTGGGAAAGTTAATAGACATTTTCCATCCCAAGTTTTTAGGATTCTGGGCTTTTCACAATAGCTGTTTCACTTAAACCACAGCTCTGTGCATTGCCTTGCTCAAACTGACGGCTCCTTCCCCTCCAGCGGCCCCGCTTGTCTCATTAAAGCTCCCACCTTTCCGCTGCTCAACTGAAAATGAACAAAGGGAAATTTAGGCTGGATATCAGGAACAATTTCCTCAAGTTGACCATGAAAACACCTCCAGGGAGGAGCAGCGGAGGCTTCATTGCCTGCAATGCATCTAGGTGTGGGAGGGAGGGCAGCCTGTGCTTGGAGCTGTCTGGGGAATGCTGGGCATCCCTGGCTGTGGGTGATGGTCTTGCCCTTTTTTGGATGATTTCCCTAGGGAGAAGCAGAGCAGGTGTTGCTGATTCTCCTTCCTGACTGGTCCCACCCCAATGCTTCAAGCATGTCAGTGCAGTGGATTTCCCCATTAATAAACCCTGAGATAACTCCCTGCCTGGGATAGCGACTGAGGAATATTTGACTTGAAACAGCATGTGCTCACTAGCTGTCCAAAAACTGATTTCAGGTGAGAGTAACTCCACACGTGTGCTAGAAAAAGCAGATGCCTTCCTTTGATGACTTGTGTTCTTTCAGCATCTCATCGTTGGCCCTGCATTTGCTGAAAGGAAGTTTCGCTCACACTTTTGCCTGTCCCAGGCTGGCTTGGCTTGGCCCTTCCACGTGTTGGGGTGAGCCTGTTGCTGCACTGCGGGGTATTGCTGCTCTGGTATTTACTGTATGAATGGGGAAGTGTTTTTCCAAATGGAATGTGATGTCCTGCTCCGTGCCACATCAAGGCAAGTGCACAGAGCACTTCTGGGGCTGAATCTTGGCATCACCACATTGCATCTTCTCTACAGTTCCTAAGGAACAGTCACTGGAGAGGGTCCCAAGGCATTCCCTTCCTGAGGAGGCTGATTGTAGCATGGCACCATCTTGGAATTTAAGTTTATGCTGGACTTTTAAACTATTTTAATTGGAAATGCTATGTCTTGCATCAATCCTCATTGACCAGATAAAGGGGCAGGGAGGGTGGAGGAGCTGCTGCTTTGCTGAGGTCAGTCAGTTTGAATGGAGAAACCCGTGTTTTCCTGGAGGGAATGCTTGCTGCAGAATTACCATGGATGACGCTTTCGGACAGAGGAGGCCTGGAAAGGAGTGGGCATAGGCAGGGCTGCCATTCCTGGCTGGTGGTGCAGGCAGAATATGCTCACAGATGAGGGGAATTAAACCCTCACTCAGACTCCTGCAGCATGTTGGAGGAATTCTTGGAGATCAGTGGTGCTGAGGAAGAGAGAACCTAAGCATCCTACAAGGATATTTGATCTTACCTTGGATCCCTTTTATCCTGGAAGCCTGGTATATGGAAAAAGACAAAGAAAGATCTCACAGTTTAGCATCCCATCATATGGTTGCTGTTGCAGGAGCTTTGAAGGGAGAAGAAACCACATTTGTAGTGTGAGAGGGCGATGAGTGTTTCCACAGTCCACATTCCTCATGGTGCCATGTGAGTATCTTATGGCTGCTCATGGGCATTCCCATTGCAGTGACCTTGTGAGGCCATACATATGATGGAGAGAGAAACCCCAGGGTTTCTGGGGAACACCATTTCAGGGTGTTGGCAGGTAGTATCCCACAGTGATTTTTCTGGGTCACATGTCCTTCCTTTCCCACCCTCCCTCCACAGCTGGTGTTGAACAAATGCAGAGGAGGACATTTAATCCTTTCTTTGAATAATTTCATAACCTAAGGCTAAAGGCTACAGATGAGCATGGCCTGTGGGGGACAGAGAACAGTTGAAGGTCCTGGTCAGCATGACAGGAGGTGGTGTCAGTGCAGCAGCTGCCAGGCTGTTTTAAAGCAGAACCCTCTCTAGATAGCTTTTAAAAATGTACGTGATATCTCACAAAAACATGGTCGGGGTGTGGATTCCAGCTGTGCACTTCAGAGATTTCCGATCTTTTGTTTCCCGTGCGTGAACCCAACGCACTAATCTGCAATTTGGGTCTGACTCTGCTCTTTGCTCCAGCCGGTGGGGCTGTGCCGGGAAGTGGGACGCCACGTGTGACCCACAAGGGCTCGGCAGAGAGCAAGCCAGGAGCAGTGAGGGGGAAGGGGAGCAGGTTGGACTTGATTTCTATGGCTCAGTTTGCAGAATGCTGTCATGCCGTGCAGGACTCTGCTGGGAGATGGGGCATCTCCTTGGATGCTCTTCTAAGGACTGTGGATCCTGGTAGCAACCTGCTGCCCTCACTGAAGAAGCACAGTGGCAGGTTTGTGTTACTGGCCTGTACCCACATCCCAGCTCTCTAAGGCTTTGCTTGGAGTCTTGCTTTTGGTGCAAAGATATGCCCTGAAACTGCAGACTTTGGGCAGCACCCCATAAGGGTATTGTTGTCACTGAAATGAGTGCAAGCAGGCTCTGAGGAGAGGCAAAGCTGGTGCAGAGCCCATTTCCTTATGCATCACAGAGGACCAGCATGATGGGGGTACATCTACAGGCCTTTTCTCTATTAGTGTTGTCCTTAGCTCCTCCAAGATGGTCCCCAGATGCCTTTGCCCTCCTGGGCACAGGAGCTTCATGGGCACTCAGATGGCATCACTGGGGAGCCTCATGAAACAGGACAAAGACCTGCAGCCCAGCACAGTAGCCAACATCAGCAGGATCCTTGTCAAGCAGCCTGGGGCCAGGTTGTACCCAGGCAGCTGGGTACACAGGCCTCAAGAGTTTCTTTGGGAGAGGAAGCCACAGCCATCTAACACAGGCAGGGCTGTTCATGTAGCATGCTGTGGACTGGAAGCGATTCCCTTTGGGAAACCCAGACGCGGCCCTGCAGCTTTTCCCCAAACTTTCTGAATTTCGTCACTGACTTCAGCAATGTGAGGGTTTCCCTTGTGCCAGGAATGCTTGTTTTGCAATGGAGGTGACATTTGTTTCCTGCAGTGATGACACTTTGCCCTTCCAGAGCCAACTGAATTCTTGCTAATCCTCCCTTCCCTCGATTCACACATTTTTTCTTCATTCTGTTCCTAGACCACGGCGCTTTGCTAGGCGTCACAGTCTGCAGCAGGTAATTTAAGCACACATCTGCTTGCAATCTGGGAGGAAGGAGAGAGGCAGTTTGTCTTTGTTAGAATCCTGGCGGTCATGGCTCTTTGCTTACCTGGTGGCATTAAGACTTTTCTGTGGCTCTGTGGGGGCCAGGTGGGAACCAGGGGTCAGTTAGGATGGGGACACAGTGCCTGGCTCTGATCCCTTGCCCGGGGGTATCATTGGGGATGTCCAGCCAGGGCTGATGTGCTGCATGATCCGACTTCAGTGCTCATGTCTGCCAAGTTTGGCTTCCTCATCTCTCTTCCCTAAGGTCCCCTTCTTGTGACTGTCAGACTTTCAGCCTTCCCTGGTGAAGGCTGTCCTGCTGGCTGATGGTACCCAGGTCTGATAGACAGAGAAAGCCACTGGAGTAATTGCCCAGACCCATACCCTTATTTCAGAAAAGCTCTGAGGTTTTGGTCCTATCCCTATGGATGAGACAGGGAACACAGATTTCACAGGAGGAGGTTGGAGCTATTGCTGGGGGCATAGGGGGATTAAATAACACAAACCTGTAGGAAACCAAGGCTTGTCTCCTTCCAGTGCTTCAGGGCAAACTTATTTCAGCAAATCCTCCATCCACTATTGATATTCCCTCTCTTGAGTTTTCTCTTAATACACCAAGCTGCTTGGTTTATTTTTGGAGCTGCCCACTTCCCACCAGCAGAACAGACGTGCCAAAGCATTTATGTGTCAGAAAGGCTGAAGGTCTGGAAATCAGGACGTAACTGCTGATTTTCCTGGAGAAATGAGGACATGTCCCTATGTTTTTTCAAGGAGCTGTAGGAGTGGAGAAGTGCTGAGATGCTACAATGAGAGATTGGGGCTGTGGAAGGATGCAGCAACCCTGAAACTCTCCTCATGCACCCGTTGCAAACCCCTCCTTTCCAGTTCCAATCCCTCTGACTAGTTTTTAAATGCATTGAAGTCTTTCTTCATGTTTTGCTAAGTTTAGACTGTTTGTCTTTCCTCTCAGTGTCCCAAAACAGCTGCTGAATGAAAGGCAATCTTTTTCTGATATTCAATACCATAAGCAGGAGTGATTTGAAAATGTGTTGATTCCTTAGACTGTGGGAAAAAGACCCGTACTGCTGGCAAAACTGGGCTGAAAAGAAATGTGGGTTTTTTCAGGGTGTATTTTTTTCTTTTTTCAATAGGTTCATGGAAACACAACTCATATTTCTTCATTGCTTTGAATTTTCCCTGGAGGATTCTAGGGGGCTGAAGTCTTGTATTTCTATACACTTGTTTGCAGAGACGGCAAAATACAGTGGATTCACACAAAAGCCTCAGATTTGGTGGTATTGGAAAAAGGGGATCTGTGTAATGCCCCGGAGCATTGTTCTTACAGCCCACAAAAGCCAGACATCCCAAGGGGAGCCCAATGCCAAATTTAGCTGAACTCACAGCCACATCAGTGGGGTGAAGTGACTGTCCCGTGGCTGGTGCTGGATGAGCTGTGCTTCCTGGCCTTTCCTTTGACACAGATATTTTGTGTCACACTCAGGTCCACTGGCAGCAGTGCCGGGGCTTTCCACTCACAGTGCCTTCAGGGCATCCGTGAGGGAATTGCTCCCACCATCAGGCTCGACCCTGCTGACTAAGTGTGGAGTGAGAGGCTGATACCCACGCTTGGTCCAGATGCTGCGCTGCCGGCTCTGCCTGGGCTTTCCTCCACCCAGACAGCAGCCTCAGGTCCTCTAAAGATTGCGTGTTTCAGATATGTGTAATATTAGTCCACATAAATCACATCAAGCCCATGGTTTCTAGCACTGCTGGCTTGGGCTCTTACAGACTGGCTCACTGTCACTCAGCCATGGGCCGTCTAGGTTAACTTAATGAGGAAGCCAGACTAAGATGAAATAATTAATGCAGCTGTAGGAGTCTTTGGGGAATAAGGGAGCTGGCCCAAATCTTCCTCCCCATCCAAAGCACTTCAGGCCTTTGTGAAGGTTCAGAAATTCTCCATTTCCACTGGGTGCTGAATGTGGGTCTGTGGTCCTTCCAACTCAGGATGCTCCCAGGAGCTCTCTGAATCAGCTGCGTAGGCATGGAGATCTGGACCGGCTTCAGGGCAGCAGTTGGGCTAGGACTGTGAGCAGGGAGCATTGTGGGGGGTCATGGCTGTTTTGGGAGGGTAAAACTCCCATGAGAGGAGTGAGGAGAATGTTGCCAGGCTCTGGAGGATGCTCTGTGGTTGGGATGCTCTTATTGGCTCCAAGTGTTGGGAGATGGGCCAGAGACCTCTCACTCAGGGCTGTCCCTGCTCCAGCAGTGCAAATGGGCACTGACAAGGGGAGGCACCCACTCCTGCTGTGGTCCTGCTGCTCAGCATGAGCCCAAATTAAAGAAGGTTTATTTAGTAGGCCTATTCCAGGGTAAAGCTTCTGATTTATAGGCACCCCAATAGTGCTCCAAGGAGAACTTGTACAACTTTAACTGCATTTTCTCAGCATCACACCAGCCCAATAAAAGAGAGTTCATATGCGCTGCACAAATTCTCACTTCCAATATAAAAAAGGTTTTACGAGACTGGAAGTCTCACTGGCTCTGTGGGGCCGGGTGTATTGGCGGATACTCCACATGACAGACCCTTGATTCCTCTTTGAGTTGTCAGACTTCAGTAGCATTTACAGCTACTTAGCAATCAAGTTTTATGTGCAGCTCTGAGAGAAATGTGTCTTTTAAATACTGCTCTGTCTCATAAACAGCAGTCTGTTAAACCATGTCAATGGTACAAGCAGTTTGTGAAGTCGTACAGTACAATCGCCTATAGGTCCGCTCATTACCTGAGCAGCAAAGTGCTCAACAACTCACGAATTTCATTTCTCGAGCCACTTGTCTTGGCTGGGGATCAGCTTGCCAAGAAAAAACTGATAATAATCATGCTCCAGCAGCCCACATTCGGGTCATGTTTTAGGTAGAGTCTCACTTGGTGCTCACTCGGACAAGGATCTTGTGTTTGTCACCTGCACTGTGGTTACACCAAGAAGACACCAGGAAGTTCACATCCCTGATTTTCCAACCCAAAACATTGACGCTCAGGATACTCTCCTTATGACAGAAAGACCCTTCAGTCTTCTCTTTGGTCTTGGTCCTCAGAGAAGGAGTTGGAGGCAGGATATTTCCAAGATGCTGTCCTTGACCTTGGCCATAACAAAATCCCTTTACTGCCCCTTCAAACTTCCCCCTAGGATATCCCTTTCCTGTTGCTTTTCCCCTCTGTGCTTGTCCCAGTCATGGTTCAGGGAAACAGCATGTACCACATTACATCTCCCCTCTCTTTATGTGGTGACCCAAGCTGAGCCTGTTTGTGTCAAATGAGGAACAGAAGCTTTCTCGCCCTTTTTGCCGATAGTGCAATCACGCCAGCTCCAACACTGGGATATAATTTATGGACTCTGGGCAACAGTTCAGAGCTGAGCCAGACGTGAGCTTTCAGACTCTTTTATTTCATTCTTTACTTCTTTTATTTTTTAAAATTATTATTATTTTAGCATAAACTGGTAACTTCATGTGTGCGTTTTCGAGCCTGCACCACTTGGAAGGTGCAGATGGCGTGAAGAGCCCGTGCTGTGGGCATCTTCACCCCAAGGTGTGGGGTATGGAGTACTTGAATGCCTAATTGCTGCTGTGAGCTGCAGGCTGGGAGGCTTGCTCTCCCATCGCTGCTGTTTCCGTGTGCAATGAGCCGGGGGGGACGACGAGGAAAAAAAATATATGTGTGCGTGTGCAGCATGGTTATTTTCAAATATGAAATTGCACCTGCAAAAATAGAAGCCAGGAAAAGGACTGGCAAGCAGCTTGGATCTGGGAGGCGCCATGTGTGTGGAGCAGAGATGGAGACAGCGTGTCCGAGTTCCTTTCCCATGCTCGCGACGCCTGATAGTTTTAGCGGACATTGCTTTTCCTCCCGCTTGCATTTCAATTAATCATCTACTTGTCAGCGCTCTTCTCCCTAGATCCCCTCCCCACCAAGTCCCAGGGAGCGGTGCACACACATGCAAAGCGCCCATGCACACAGGCTGCGTGCTGACGGGCTTGGCCGCTCATTAATCACTTACTTGTGTCATGCAAGGCGGTCCCCACAGAAGGCAGTTTGGAAAAGGGACAGACAGCCATCTCCTTGGTCTCCACTTCATCAGTGGGGTCGAGCTGAGCACAGGATCTGGCCCTGACACGTTACAGTTACATGGTGTCTGTTTGTCTCCATGGTCTACGTCCTGCTCCAGGCAGAGAGCTCGTCAGATGTGTTCACCAAGGTTTGCTTTACAGTGTTTGAAAGGAGCTCTAAGCAGGGCCATCCATCTCAGAATTTGTGGGGGACGTCATCATTTTTTATTTTTTGTGGCAATGGCATTCTCATCCATCCAACCAGGTAAGAAATGGCCTGGGAAGTCTCTGTGTGCAGAATCTTGCCCCAGGCAGGGTGAATCCTGAGTGTGGACCAGTTTACTTTGACTAGTTGTATTTAGAAAACCACCAGGCTTACGTCCTATGACCTATCTAGGTTCATCTTCCAACAGCTGACTGTCATGAGACTATGCTTTCCTTATAGAAAGCCTGAACCTCTCCTGTTGCCACTCTTGTGGCTCATGCCTGTTGTCTCTCATCTTCCCACCTTGAAGGAAATGGCCTGTCTCCATCAGTAATCTCTAGGTAGGTGCTGTCAGGTTGCTGTTCAATCCCTCCAAAACCATCACTTTGCAGGCTGCACAAGCCCTATTTGCCCAGGCTGTCCTCATCTCCATGTGCCTCAGCCTCATCATCACCCTTCATGGACTTGCTTGAGGTCAGCATTGCCAGTGTTGTACCAGAGCCCCCAAACTGGGCGCAGTGGTCCAGATGTTGTTTAAGGACTTTTTTTTCCATTTAATTTTTTTTCCATAGGGGACCTTGCACACCTTTCCTGGGCATACACTTGGCATCAAATTTCCCCTTTCCAAGTGGGAAAGGTTGCCAAAATAAATGAAAATTTATTAAGTCTATGTGTATGTGCACACTAGTGTGCACACTTATTTAGGCATCATTCCTGTTTTGAAGATTCAGTAGGTTTTTTAATTAATACTTTTCACAAGTGTGTCTAAGAACTACAGTTTGAGCCCTGCACAAAAGTGCTGCTCTGCTCAGAGGCTTCTCTGCAACCCCAGCAGGAGCTCTGCCCTCTTCCCAAGCTGTCTGTGACTTCACTTCCACAAATATAGTGGGATCAGATGGTTTCTTTTCCTACCCCCTCTCCTTGCCCAGGGTTTCTCCTAATTAGTGCTCATTTTTTTTCTGCCAGGAAGAAGCTTTTTTTAGGACTGGTCAGAATTGCTTCAGCAAGGCTGGTACACACTGTGCTGGGAGGTGCTGAAGCTGTAGAAAGCAGCTTGAGAGGAATGAGGGGTGCAGCCAGAGCTGGGGAAAGGGAAGCACAAATGCTTTAGGAAGGGTTAAAGAAGGTTGGGCAGCCCAGGCAGCCTGCAGAGCAGGAAGCAGAAGTAGGGGCTTAGACAAAGGGGAGGAGGGGAGCATTTGCTGCAGGTGAGTAGTCCAGTGAGAGGACGGGGAGATGCTCAGTGTGAGGATGGTGCCTTCCAGAAGAGCTCACTGGCTTATTGCAGAAAAGCAAATACTGCTGAGACACAAGCTGAGGGTGAAAAGAGGGAGCCAGCTGCGCTGGCAGGAGATGAGGGATCAAGCCAGGGCAGTCATCCCCTTGCTGGGTCAGGCTTTGCTCTGTGGCCACCATGGAGTATTTTCAGTCTTCCTGTGTTTTGCAGACTGGCATTAGCTAATGGATATACCCAGTGGCAAGTCCAAGATGAACCAGCTCCATGTCCCTGGAGTGGAGAGCTGGGATGTGAACTGAAACCTCTTTCTGTCCAGGAAAGTAGAAGTCAGGCTCACACTCTCCATTCAGGCAGCATCAGAATGGGCTCAAGCAACCGGAAAACAGCAAAACCAGGGGCAGAAATCTGTTTCCCCGCATTTGCTGCTCATCTGTGACTCTACCCCGTGGTGAGCGCAGCAAGCTGATGAGTACAAGCAGACCTGACTCTGTCTCAGTTTTTCCTTTGTTCTGCCTTTGACAAATATTCAGGGATTGAAAGTGAAATACTGTGCTTTCCTCTTCCAAAGGAGAAAAAAAAAAGAAGGGAAGGGAAGGAGCCCCTTTTGCATGCTGCACCAGTGAACCCTCATCATGCTGTAGCAGGAGGCCAGCACACATGAATATTCCTGTGAATATGCGCAAGTGATGAGCCCCATATGCAGGCCTTGGGAGAAATTAAGTGTTTTCTACGGCATTTTCCAAAAAGCCTTTCTATCAAAATGCTTGGTCAGGAGCCAAAAACGCCCCAGCTTTCGCGGCCCCAGCTGGTTGACACTTTTTTATTATTTTATTTTTAAATGCTGATGAATATTTTCTAATTAAAATACAAGCCCTCCCCTAAACTGAGTCTTGCCCCAGTGGATTGAGTGGAGCCAGAGATTGGGAGGGGGCTGGAGGCCACTGGGGACTCCATGGCTGCTCTTGGCTGATGGTTTTCTCTTCCTTCAGTGCTGGAGCTTGCAGGAAGGGTCTTGAGACAAAAGGCACATGTGGTTCACATCTGCCCTGCCATGCCTGGTGGAAGACAGCCTGCCAGGCAGGAGTGGCACCCTGGCTCCTGCCTGCACCCTGGCCCCTGAGAGAGGGGAGGGATGACTTCAGGCTTCAGGCAGGAGGTTTGAAGCATACCAACCTGCTGGGATGGAGATCACGGGGGTGCAGGTAGGCAAGGAGTTTCCCAAGTCACATTTAGCATTGCAAGGGCTGTGTTTCATATACTGGCTGCTTTGCCTGCAGAGGTGAGAAGGAGCAAAGCCATGGTGTGATTTTAGGGGTGGAGGAGATGGGGTGATTGCTGGAGGGAGAGGAAGCCTGAGGAGAGGAAGATGCACAGGCTGATACTTGATGCTGGCACTTATCTTGAGCACAGAGACAAAAAGTTTTAAGTCATATGAACATGGTGCAGGGTTGGAGAGGGGTTGACGTGTCAGAAGTATAAGAGTGGGAGATAGGCACTGGTTCTGTGGACTGGAAGGACACAAGATCCCCAAGAGTCCAGCAAGTCTGGCTGGTGGGGCAGGGTGATCATGCAGGGAGTGTGGGGCCAGGCAGGAGTATCAAGCACTCCCCTGCTTACTCCTGAAGTCTGGTAGCATGGCCACCTCCAGACCCACAGCCCCTAGAATTTCCCTGGGATGAATACAGACCTGGATCTTTGCTCCTTGGATGTGAGTCTTAATGGCAGGTCACAGAGGCCAATGCATTCATGTTTAGCATTTGGCTTTGAGTGTTCACCCTTCCCTTTTTTTTTTTTCACCCTTCCCTTCCTTTTTTTCTTTGGAAGTGGAAAAAGTGCAGGAATACTGGCAGCAGCTGCCCTCGCCTCCAGCCTCCTTTGCAACAGCTACACAGCTTGAGAGTGGGAGCTCACAGAGCAAAGCTCAGGTGATGGAGAAAAAGGTTTCTGGGATCTTGCAAAATGGGACCTCTCCCAACTGAGTTGTTTTTCTCCTATATGGCCAGGTTTGCTTCAGACTGCTTCCAGTGTCGGTAGGTAGGAAAGTGATGGTATGTCCACCTTGGATGCTGGATTCCATAAACAATAGGAAAGAAAAAAACAAAGAAAGGAACTGCGTAATTTGACATACCTAAATCAGTTCTGGGGCTTGGTACCAATGTATGCATCTTCCCTCCCTTACGGGGCTGAAAACAAATTGGATTTTAATCCAACCTCTTCTTTATTGAGTATTCATTTAATTCTACTGGCTTTACATGGCAAAATGTTCCTCCAAGTGTGTATCTTCTTGGCTTTGTTTTTTGGAAAGAGGCAGAGACCCAAATACAGTCTCACACCATGCCTCACCTGCCAGTGGCAACACACAGCCATGCTGAGCTTGCCAGAGCCAAGCTTGGAGGGAATCCTTGTTCCCAAAAGGATGTTTTGTTTCCCCCATCATTGCCGAGCCCACCACACTTCCCCAGCACGGGTCTCAGTGGACAGCCACTCCATCCTCCTCTCTGCCCCAGGGGAACTGCTTCCCTGATGTCAGACAGGGAATACCCCTAGCAAACATGCTAATTTAAGAGCTGTTAAAGCTCGGGGGCAGCGGGAGGTCACAGTCCACACAAACAGATGGTGTTTTTTTCTTGGTAATGAAACTTTCCTGTAGTTTTGGGGGAGATAACTTCTTTTTCAGCACAGCTGCCTCGAGCCAACTCCATTTCTCCCTCCTCATCCTCTGCTTGCCCTCAGGAAGCACCATCTGCGAGGTCTGGGGCAGGATCCCAGGGAGGTGGAGGGTTCCCATGGGTTTTCAGAGGGGTCCTCAGAGGGGTCCCCTTGGTCGCACCCCATATGCTTTGCTGGCTCCAGGCTCTGGCAGTCAGAGCCCCTCAAGGAGGCAGCAGTTGGAGGCCAGGAGAGGAGCGCTAGCCTGAGGCTTTAGGGTGCCCCCAACCCATTTCAGCAATGCTGCTTCTGCCTCTCATGGCTTCTTTTCTCCTTCCACTAGCTGCATCCAGGCAGTGCTAAGCTGAGAGGGTGCAAGGGGGCAGGGGCCAGTGAGGTCCTGCTGCAAACTGAGGCAGCAGTGGTGCCAAAACAGCTGCTGTCACATGATGAGGCTTGGCCTGTGAGTAGGGCCATTTGGAGGGATCAGAGCAAAAAGAGGTCAATTCCTACCCACTGCTTTCCCAGGAGGGTATTTGAAAGCAGAAGAGGACAGGCACATTGCCCCAATCCCACTGCCAGCCTTAGGCTCAGTCCTAGGGCAGACCCCTGAGCCTACTAAAGAGGCGTCTGGCAGTAGAAAGCCTCCTTCCAGCATCACTGAACCCAACATGGGCTGCTCTCACCGATGGGCAGGATTAGTTCCTCCCTTCAGTGCCGCCCTTTTCACTTGTCATCAGGGCATTACAGAGAAACCATATGCCTCAGTTTTCCCCTCAGTTGCCTGCTTCAAAAACTGTGTGCTGCTGTGACATATGGACACAGACCCCAGAAGGCTACGTGGGACGTGGGCTCACATGTGGTGAGTGTGGTGATGGAACTGGATGGAATTGGGTGAAGCAATGACCAACAAACCCCATCTGTCTGCAGAATAGGGAGAGTTCCTCTCCAGTCTGCTTTTTCCTGCTCAGGTTTTAAGCAGTGTTCTTGCAGTGAGGAGGGAGGCAGGGAGCAGCCCATATGCAGGTGGAGGACAAATGTCCTCACTGTCACATCTGTCCTGGCTGCCTGGAGTGGACTGTGTCCCCACAGCAGCTTGCGGGCCAGTGACCCCAGGGTAGTTGGTGGTCTGAAGGCATTAGAGGCAGTGGGAACACCAGCAGCTCCTGTGGAACCTGGACAGGGAAAGACAGCAAGTAGGGACCCATGGGGAGCACACGGTCCCCAGTATCCTGAGCCCCTGTCTGCCTACAGCAGTGTTTGCTGTTCTCCCTGGGCCTTGGAAGCTCCCTGGCTCCTGCCTACACCATCCTCCTGCCAACTTGTACAACGGGCATGGAGGAGAGATGAAGCAAAGCAACACACACCATAGTCACCACCCTTAGAGGTATTTAAAAGACATGTAAATATGGCACTTAGGTACAGGGTTTAGTGGTGGACTTGGCAGCGTTAGGTTTACAACTAGACTCGATGAGGGTTTTGTCCATCCTAAATGATTGATTTTATGATTCCGTGATCCTGAGGCATCTCTGGGGAGGCAGCATCAGAGTCATTGGAGTGGCTTTCTCTGTGCCAACAATTTAAAAAAAAAAAAAAAAAAAGCCCAGGCAAAAAGCCAAGCTAAAGTTAAAATGCCCAAGAAACTCTACAGCTGGGTGTTCCATCGCTTACTCTCCCAGTGCTGCTAAGCCAGTATCTTCTTCCCTTCTGGGGCAAGACATCTGCCAAGATCTCTTCTAGCACTCCTCGCTCCAATCCTGCTCCTGTCCCTGAGCCCCTGTGACACACCTTCAGGCTCTCATCCTCCTCTAGCTCTGTCTCAGCTGGCAAAAAGCAAACCTGCCCTGCTTTTTGAGCAGCAATGCTGTGGCCTCAGTCCTTGGATGCCTGTGTCGATTCAGGAATGAGCTATAGCTCTCCCTGGATTGGGGACATCACCACCAGGAGGTTTACTGGGGCCAAGCCAGCATAGTCCTGCTTATGCTGGAGGAAAGGGGTCCTGCAGGGTGCCAGCAGCTGGGCTGGGGTGGCAGCTGGGACTTTTGCCCTGCTTGCCCCCATGCTTCCACAGCAGCATCATACTCTTCACCTCATGTAACCCCAGTGGGCTTAGACACAGTGCCCACTGTGTCCAGCCCCTTGCATGGGTGCTGCAGAGAACAGACCTCCAGAGGGGCAGGATTGGGCTAGTAAGAGATGCAGCCTTAATGCTTCAAGCAAAGCCCTGTGGAACCTGCAGGTGTTATTGAGGGGGATGCTAAAGCTGCTGTGGCCAGACATGACCCAAAATCCCTCCTTGCAGTGACCACAGGAAACATCATACTCCTCTATACCATGTCTGCTGTGTCATAGGCATCCAGCTGATAGAAGTCTGTCTGTCCTCCCTGTCCTCTTTGTTTTGCTCAGGATGGCACATGACAATGCCACAGTCCAGATTTTAATAGTAGAATGCTTTTCTCTGCCCTGGAGCTTTGCATCTGAAGGGATGTTGGGTATTTCATAAAGCAGCCTTGCTACAGAGTCTTTCCAAGGCAAAAAACAGGGTTGTGAGCAAAATCCTAGGGGGATTGAAGGGCAGTGCAGCCCTGCAGACAGAAGTAAGAAATGTTGCCAACATTTGCCTGGAAAGCACAAACCAAACCTGGCATGAGACAGCAGGACCTTCCTGAAGTATTTGGGGTTGTTTGCTCAGTGAATGGGAGTTTGGTTTTGATTTTGTGGGGTTGTTTTGGTTTTGTTCTGCATGATTAATATTCTTGTTTTAGGGGTGGAGGCTGGGAATCTAAGTACCAAAAATCAGTGTGACACCAAGAGCTCCATCCCACAGTAACCACAGCCGGGAGACTCAGAATGAGCAGGATCTGCTCCCAAATATGCCATCTTATGTGATTTCTCCAGCTTCCAGAGATGAGCACTGGGAAACACCTGAACCATAAGCATCTCCCATCTCGAATCTCTCTCCCTTCTCTGGCTGATCTCTTCTGTCTGTCCCTGACATGGCACCATCTATGGAAAAACACTGCTCAAGACCTCATTTTAATGGAGGCTCCAGATAAAAAGTGCTGGTTTTGGCAGTTCTTTAATAGAAGCAAAGATCCGATTGATTCCTGCAATCTCTCTGCAGGGTGCCAGGAAATGCTCAGTGCAGAGGAAAGTTGAGTAAAAAGAGAGAGAAAATTACATTTCCCATTGTTGGTCCGAGCTTTCCTGCATCTCAGAGGCTGCGTGGGTGTGGCTGTGGGCTGTGGAGGAGTGGGGCTTGGGTATGGCGGCTTGGGTATGGCAGCTTGGCTGAGCTTCCTGCCCAGGTGGCACTGGTGTCCCTGAGGAACAGTCCTGGGACAACGTTCCTCCTCTGCCACGGAGATTCAAGCCCCCTCCTGCCCTGCTGTGCTTCCTCACAGTGCCAGTGTTGAAGACGTGCAACGCTTATTAGTATGCTACTCCCTGCGTTGGCTTTTATCACTGCTGGAGCAGATGGCTGGTCTTGGACTGCTGCCCTCCACTTGGAAAAAAACGGGTTGACATGGTGGGAGCAGTGAGGGCAGGTAAGGGCTGTGAGAAACATCCCCCTCCAAGGCTCCAAGAGGGAGCAGGGAGCGGGCAGCAGCAGGCAGCTGCCTGTGCAGCAGCATTGTCCCACAATGGATGTTGCACAGAGGGCTGTTGCTGGGCAGGGTCACTGGAGAGGTTCCCATCAATTGTGTCTGTCCCATGCTCTCCTGACATCATGGTCCTGCCTGTCCTCAGGCTACAGAGGGATCATAGTATCCCAGTGTGTGCCTTGTCCTGCCAGGCACAGGGGTGGACTGCACGTCCCGATGCTTTAGGGCACCAATTGGAAAAGCTGCAAGGTGTGGTTTGAGAGGAGAGGACCCCATCTTGCTCCTGGAGCAGGAGACCCCCAGCCCGTGGAGCTGCAGGGTGATGACCTTGCTCCTGGGACTCTCAGGACCCTGCTGGTCTTTCTACAGCTCCCTGCCCCAGGGGGAGCATGTCATCACGATCCACAGAAACAAGAGATTACCTGTCCTGAATGCCAACTAGCCAGTCTTGCAGATTCTCAAACAGCCTGAGCCTTTTCATGAGTTGTTCCTCCCCAGAACATCCCAGCTACCCTTGGAGCCCCTAAACTGTGTATTACCCCCTGCAGAGTAGTTTTGATTTGATATGGGCTGATGCTCCCTCCCAAATAGCTGCTTTCTTGAGCCCCATGGATATGGGGAACAGCTTTGGTCATTGCTTTTCACACTGAGACACCTTGCCAGTGGCATCCAGGGAAGATGGAGCAGCCTTCAGCAGGTATGTCAGAACCAAGAGCTCTGCAAGCCCACAGCTGCCTTCAGGGGCACACCTTCAACCAACGCAGCTGGGAAGTTTTTGAGGACTATCCTCCCACCATTTGTCCATCTCTTAGACCACAAGGGCAGGAGAGTCTATGCAGCTACCCAGGGGTCCAGCAGTGCCTGCTGGGATGGCAGAGGCACCATGATGAAGGAGCTCTGCTGTAGGGTGCTCCTTCTTCCAGGGTATCCTCATCCTTGGGGTCTCCACCTCATCACCAGAAAGGGAAGAGGTGGAGGGACGAACGTCACAGTCCATGAAAGCCAAGAGTGAATTAATTTCAGCTGGCCCCAGTCATCCCTGTGGCACTCATGGTCCAGGGGTGCAGTGCTAATTGCTCTATTGACAGTGGGGGTTTAAATTAGATTTAAGAAAGTTTTTCAAGCAGTGGGGATTCTGTCTCTGCAGATAAGGCTTTCTGATAGGACATATGAAGGAGATGATAAAGTCCCTATTTTCTTTCTTCCTCTTAGGCAGCAAAGAGGAGTTTAGTGCTGACAGGGCACTGTAAGGCCAGAAGGTTTTAGGGCTGTTAGCTAGTGTCTGATATTACGTGACAACTATTTTTGACCTCTCCTTTCCCTCGCCTTGCTGCTATGGATGATCTGAAAGGAGGCAACCATACTCAGTGCTTTTGGGTGCCCAAGCACTGCTGCCCACAAGTGGTACAATCCCTGGGTACCTGGGGCTGGAGTGTGTCCTGCCCGCTGCGGTGCTTCACTGCTCATACCAGCATCGCATCCTGCCCTTGGGGAGGGATGGCATCCCGCAGGAGGCACCCTGGATCCCCTGGGCTGGGAGAAGCTGTGTTAGGATGTCTGGCAAAGGCTTAGGCTGAGGAATGGAGCATGGCTCTGGTAAGGGTGTTGTTTCTCCTTTGGTAACACTGGGGCCCAGGAGGTGCCTGCTGTGAGTGCAGAGGCATTGTGATGGGTACAGTCAGCATCTGCACTACAGGTGTAATACCACACCTCAGGAAGAGACAGACTGTGACCTGTCCTGCGGGGTAGGTGGGCTGCAGTGCCTGCAGTCAGCATCTGCACTCCTGGTATTTGGTACCACCTTACAGCCAGTGACTGTGGTACAGGTGTGCAGTGCCACCTACACTTGGCATCTGCGGTACAGGTGCACCTGAGCATGTCCAGTTGGTGTGCAAACTGCAGCAGCTACAGCCCATATGTGCAGCACAGTTGTCCCCCCACAGCCCATGTCTGCAGCACAGGTGTCCCCCCACAGCCTGTGTCTGCAGCGGAGGTTTTACCACAGCATCGACAGTCACCATGGGCAGAGCAATCACGCCGTGGTGTCTGCTGCAGGCCCGTGCAGGACAGGTGATGCAAAGCTCCTTTGGAAGGCTCTGGGTAAGGCTGCAGGGAAAGGAAATGACTAAACAGTGTTTGTTTTCCCCCAGTTCACCACTTCAGAGCCAGACACCATAACAGCACCTGGTAGGGAATTGCCTGACGGAAGACTTTGTCATGGAAACACTAGGTTTTGAAACTGCCTCTTTTCTTTTGTGGCAGCCACACACTTCCAGAATGAGGTATTATTTATTCATCATTGCTGAGGGCAGCCTGTGGCAGGTGAGAGTTTTGGTGGGAGACTGGGGTGCAGCCCACATTCCTCACTAGCCAGGGACAGCTCTGCCCTGGAGCTGCTGTTTCCAGGTGCCGGTTGGTATCCCATTACCAAAGCTCTGGAGATTATACTAAGGGAAAGCAGGAACAGATCCATCCTCTTTGCCTGCTCAAAAGAGGACACTGGGACTGTTAAGAAGAAAGTGTCATCCTACTTTTTATCTGGACACACAATCCCCTTCGCTTCTGCTGCTACCCTTCAGTCCTGATCCAACTCAGGGAACACATGACAGAAAACATGTTTGGTTTAGACTGAGAGCTTCTGGAGGGAACCTTATTCATGTCTATGTTGAGTTGTCTTCTGCTAAGAGTGACCATGACTGAGGCCCTCGCTACCCTCAGTTTAGACGACAAGGAAGGGAAAGATCAACCCTTTGCTCTCTCTGCAAACAAGGAGCTGGAGACAGGGAGGGTGGCTCCAGAGCTGCTGGTCCACCACTTCTTGTGTTCCCTCAGCCTCCTTTCTCCTGCCCAGGCTTCTCTTTCTTCTCCACCTCCAAGAAATTATTCATTACAGGGGGAAAATCTACCTTTTGCAGAGAAGATTGACTTTCCCACTGCTGGCTTTGCTGTGTAATAAATATGGTTCCCCGCCATCACCTGTAAACTGCTCCCTGCTGGTGCAGGGACGTAGCTCAGGAATCTGCACACCTGGTGATCTGCTGCCCACTGGCCTGTGCACCTTAATGCTGGGGTCCTGGCTTCTGCAAGAGAAACAGTTAAGTGAGCAAATACAGCAATGAAAAATTGCATTAGCAGCATCTGCAGAAATTGCAAAGGCTTTGTTATGTGCTTGGGGGGAAAAAATCAACATGACTTCAGGCAAAACAGTCAAACAAAGCAAATACTGCATGGAAAATTGCAATTCAAGTGAGAAAATGTTGGTTTTCTGGCTAGACTTTTTGTACTAAAATAGCTCCGTTCCTGCCAGGTCACAGGGCTCATGTCTAAGAAGAAATGAGGTTTTCCAGGGTGAGAGCAGCTGACTGGTGAATTCTCTGTGCTGTCACTGGAAGCCTCTGCCTGTGTCTTGGCCATGGCACAGAGGCCCCAGGGATCTTATCTGAGTCCCTCTGCTTTCTCTTATTCCACCTGTATCCTTTGAGACTATCACTGCTTCAGGACAGGAACCATTCCTTGGCAGATAATTGTGTCTGTCTCGATGCTGGCCCAGGCACATGGGCAGGAGCAGCAGCAATTTTTTTAAGAGCTGATGAGATGAGGGAGGAGCAGCAGAGGGAGGAGCAGCAGAGGGAGGGCAGCAGGTGGCTTTGCTCCCTGGCAGGAGTGGGAGGTAGAGCATGAGGGTTGGTGATGATATTTGCACTGAGCCAAGCCGAAGGCTGTGTCAAGGAGATCTCACACTTTTCAAAGAGCAGGCTGGTTGCTGGGGGGGTCCTGTCCTGCCTCCTGTCATTGCCATTGTACCCAGAAATGGGGTGGCTGCACTAGCTGGGGATATCTGGGCTGTGGTGAAGGGAGGCTCTGGCCCCTGTTTCCTTGCGTGCTTCAGTTCCTGGTGCTGCCCATCAACTTCCAGGGCTGTAGGATGGGAATATTCAGTGGAAAGTAAATTTGGGAGTAAATAGAGACAGTTGGCTGGATTGCAGGTGGTTTCCAAGCTGCTCAGGGCTCCACATGCCAGCAATTCCCCAGGATGTGGCATTGCCACCTGCCTCAGGTCCCAGCCATCTCCCGCTCCCTGAGCTGCCACTTGCTGTGGCAGCTGGAGCGCAGGTGGGGTGACAGTTGGGGAGCCATGCAGCAGGCACAGAAGGGACACACAGAAAAGGCAGTAGAGAGCAGGCACAAGAGGAGCAGGAGGGAAGAAAAAGAGTGAGTGATAAGGATGTTGTAATTAGCACTTAGCACTCTTTGCCCAGAGCTTTCAGAAGGTCACCTTCATTATCTCTGTTTTACAGATGGGGAAACTGAGGCACGGGGGAGGCAGCTAGAGTGATTTGCTCAAGGTGACCCATGAGGGCTGGCAGCACGGTCTGGGGCTTGCATGTCTATGCTGTGCAGCACCAACACCCTGGGAATGGCTCTTGCTGCCAACCGTTTGAACCCAAACTCAGCACTGAAAAATCAGTAAAGGCCATGGGTCCCTTCTCTGCCCATCTCCGGGCTCGTCCTCTTCAGAACCCCTATCTCCCCCAGCATCCCTGTCCCTGAGAGGCATTTGTGATCAGGCCGGTCCAGCTGCACCCCAAAATCTGCTCATGAAATCCCACCCAGCTGCTCTTACCTTCCCCTCCAGCCCTGCAAAGGCTTGCTGTTAACCCACGGCCATCTGGGTTCCTGTGGCAATCATGTTGGGTAATGGAATATGTTTTGCTGGATTTTTTTTCTCTCGCCAATAGAGCTCCCCCTTTATTTAGGTTTAAATGGATGCCATCTGGCTAATGAGCCCATACTCATGTTCTAGATTAAAAGGAAATCCTGTGCCTGTTACCGATAAGGCACAAGAGATTAGAGAGGTTTAAATGGTTTTGAAGGTGCAATTTGCTTTTCATGCATGCTATTTACCTCCTGGTGGGTGGGCTGGCATCCCCATTGCTGTCCCCAGAAGCTCCCTCCTGGCTCTGGTCTCCTCTACCAGCCCTGGCAGCAAGAAAACGAGAGCTTGGGCATCTCCAGCCTGGCAGGGATGTACAGGGTATCCTTGTAGTTGTTGCTGCCACTTGTCCACTCCTGTGAGGGCTTTTTGGTGCAGGGAGGATGTCTTCTTCTCCTGCCTTCTTAGCTGTCACCCTCTCCACACCTGCTTGCACCAGAGCATCCCCTGGGACAAGGCACAGCTCACCAGGACAGAGTAGCCTCTGCCCCTCTCCCAGCCCACAGAGGTAGGGGACAACTGTGGCCTATGAAGATATTGATGGCAGGTTGCTGAGGCTGAGGTCTGTGGTGAGATCTACATCTTGCACACCCTAAACACCAACTGCTGCTGTGAACTACCTGGGCGTGCTCCCATCTCCTCAAGACCCCTTTGTAACCCACTTGCAGACAGAGTTGGCTCCTAGGATAATGCTGCAGCCCAGCACCAGGGGTTGGCTTTCCTAAGGAAAATGTTGAAAATGAGACGAGGAATATAGAGCATTCGTGCAAGGCATATCATCACCTCCAGGCACCTCCCATGGAAAGTGCCACAGGCTATCGAGTGATGAAGCGTGCACCAGCAAAATGCCTCATTTTGCAGTGAATTTCCCCGTGACTGTGATGGAGTTGGTTTTACAGTCATCTCCTTGCAGTCCCATCACTGGGGGCTCTCAGCACTGGGAGCAAACCCTGACTGTTCCTGCCTGTGTTTGCTTCCACAGATGGCTAACCCTGTCCCATCAGCCTGCTGCGTGGTGCTCGCCGCGGTGGTGGTGGTGTATGCCCAGAGGCACAGCCAGCAGGGTGAGTCCTTCACACCTCCCATGCCTTGGGGGTCCTGAAAAATGGGAATACTGCTCCTCCAGCATCTCTCCGGGGGGAAGCTGGGTGCACCCTCCAGATGTGCCTGATATTACTTCTGTGCATGTTATCATTTCTCTCCATGACAAGTGTCCCCTCCAGCCCATCACTGTGGGGTTTGGGCATCCTGCATCTCAATCTGCTGATGCCCCTTGCCTTGCCCAAACCTCTGTGTGTCCCATGGTGTTCCTACTGCCAGGACACTGATTTGGACCCCTTCCCCGACTCTTGTGTGGACACTGCCCTATGCAGCCCACCCATGAAGTGATGAAGGGTTGGAAGGAAGCATCAGCCAGACAGCTCCAAACTCTGATCACCCTCGACAGCTCCATGATGCCCTGCCCCATGACAATGGTGGATGATGCTTCATCCTGCTCTCACCTCCTTGGGATGACTTAATCCCAATTGCCACCACACATCTGCACCCACCACTCGCTCATATCTTTCCATGTTGGCGGAGGATTTGGGGCTTATTTTAGTTGTGGCTTTAGAGAGATTTTAGAGTCACTGGTGGCATTGGGAGCTGGAGGGCCCCACATGAACCTGGATCTAGACAGGAGCAAGAAGGTTATGAGAGATGGTTGGGTCTTGCTGTGTAGTCCAGCCCTGCAAAAATGGGACAAAATGGGGAACCTCCAGAATTTACTGCTTTTTCTGGCAGTCAGCCTGTCTATAGTTGCGTTTAGAGGATCTTAGAGGGGGATTTTGCTGATTAACTCCAATAAAGACATCCTTACTTCCTTGGGCTCTGTGAAATTGAGGAACCCAGCGAGAGTGCCCTGCTGAACTGCCCTGATCCAGTTGGGTGGGTTTACATTGCCACAAGCTGCCAGGTTGGACACAAAGCAGCTGGAGTTTGGGAGCACATCCGCTTTGCATGGGGACAGCCACTCTCTGGACGTGGATGGAACTTGCTGGCTGGTGTTGCAGGAAAGCACCCTTCCCAGGGTGCCTGCTCAAAGCATTTGGGTGCTGAGCTGTGTGCTGGTTGTGGTGGTGTGATGCGTGCTGCAGAGAAGCAGAGTTGCTCAGTACTGCTGTGCTTGCAGGACCACTACCTGGGAAGCTGTAAAGGACCCAGAAACAGGACTGCCAGAACATCCTTTGGATGCACCATGCTGCTTGCTGCTATGCTGTAGGAATAGTAGCCCAGACCTGTTGCACAGGGAGATGCACAAAACACAGAAGTGCCAGGTACTTCAGGGTTCCACACACTTGAATTGTGTTGTCTAGACAGAAACAAATGCTGCTCCTCACCGCTGAGCGGGACCACACATTTTGCCACCAACAGCTGGTGCAGAGCTGCAGCGACTGTCACCTTCTGCTCTGTGACCCAGCAGGATTCAGGGGTTTGGCAGCATAGCCTCCAATGTCCTTGTGTCCCACCTGTTTCCCTTGCCTGCCTGTGTCTGGGAGGGAGATGTCTGGGCCACCAACTCAAAACTGAAGCTTCTGAGACCTGTGTGTATCAGCGAGTGCCTGAACGGGGTGTGAGAAGTGAAGCAGGACTCTTCTCATCTGCAGGATCTTCACTGTGGAACAAAAAAAGAATACAGGGTCAGAAAATTAGTTACCAGAGCTGGAGGAAGGCTAGTAGGGCACTTCCAGGTCTGTCCTCAATCTGTTCCCCAGAGGCACTGCATATCCCTCCTGGGCACCTCTCTGAAACGCTAAGGTGTGCTCAGGTCAGGAGCTTTGGAGCAGCAAGTTTCCTGCCCACCCCACTGTGCCCAGCTTGGAGAGGTTGCATGCAGGGAGGTAGAGCTGGGAAGCATCTGCCCCACACTGGAGATCCAGAGCTTGTGTCCTTTGTCCCCCCAGCCAGAGCTCGCCCCGTGCCCTACTGCAGCCTCTCCTCACCAGCCAACCCCAGAGCTCATCCCCCACCAGCTGGGCACTTGGGCTGGAAAAGCACAGCAGGAATGGGGTGGGAGGATGGATTAATCCCACTGGTGGCAGGGACCTGGTGCGGTGGGGGGAAGATGCTGGCATAGAGTCCATTTGTCATGCACTTGAGGCATGTTCGACTTTAATAGCTCATGAAGCACTTTAAGAGATGCATTAGCACTGAATACTTGAGTGAGGAGGATGTGACAAGCTGTTAAGTGAGCATGAGCACAGCGGACAGAGCCTGGCCACCCTCTCCTGGCTCTCTTATGCACCCTGGTGATTACTGGTGCATCGTGCAAAGTGCCACATGAATTAATAAAAGCAGCACCAGGTTTGGTGAAGGTGAGGCCGCTCATGCATTAACCCCTCTGCTGCTCATTCATTAACCCCTCTGCTGCTCACCTTTGGTCCTTCTCCTTGGAGCTAGCAGAGCACAGGCTGCATCTCTCTCGGATGCAGAAGCCTGAGATGATCCCCTGTGTTGAGGGAAGGGAGTGGAGGGGCTCAGATGTCAATGGATTTGGGGTTCCTGTGACCTTTGGAGTGACAGAGCTCCCTTGCTTTGCATCCCCGGCAGGTTGGTCAGGTTTCACCTGCATCACCCAGCTGGGGACTGCAACTTGCAGCTACCCATGGGGTGGGCACTGTGTGGTGGGAGACCAGAGACATCCAGTAGAGCAGCCCCAGGGGGATGCTCAGAGGCTGGCACTAATGTTCTGGCTCCAGCAGTGGGTTTGGGGTGTCCTGCTGCAGGGAAAGGCAGAGGGGCAGTGGAAGAGGATGTCCAGATATGTCACCCCCAGTGTATGAATGAGCAGCTTTGCATGGGACTGCCAGATTTGGCCAGTCTGCCTGCAGAGATGGGCATTGCCCTGGACAGCCACAGGGCTGTCCCCATCTGCACAGATTTATCTGGCATGGAGGGATGGACAGGAGCTGCAGGAAGAATGGGAGAGAACAGAGGAGGCAGAACAGGCTGAAGAGCAGAGGGGAGAGCCTTGTGCCCTCCACTTAGAATCACAGAATGTTAGAAGGGACCTTAAAGATCATCAAGCTCCAATCCCACTGCCATGGACAGCAATGTCTTCACTAGAGCAGTTTGCATAAAGCCCCATCCAGTCTGACCATGAACGCTTCCGTGGATGGGACATCCACAGCTTCTCTGGGCAACCATCACCAGTGCTTCACCATCTTCACAGTGAAGGATTTATTCCAATATCTAATCTAACCTACTCCCTTTCAGTTTAAAGCCCTTACCCCTTGTCATGTCTCTCCATGTCCTTGTGAGAAGTCCCTTCTCAGGACTCCTGTAGCCCCTTTAGGTACTAGAAGGTGCTACAAGGTCATCCCAGAGCCTTCTTTTCTCCAGGCTGAAGAATAGCAAGTATCTCAGCCTTTCCTCATAGAAGAGGTGTTCTAGCCCCCTAATCAACTTCACATTATTCTGGATAGTTCCGTTTTCCTTCCTGTGTTTTGTTCTCCAGGCAGTGGTTGTTTCCAATTTATTTCAGAATGGAGGAAGTGATGGGGAAAGCTGAGCAGAGCTCTGATGTGATGCTGTCTGCTGTAACTCTCACACCTTTAGTTGTCCAAGGTCTCCACTCTGTGAGAGCAGAGCTGGTGTTGGTCTCTGCTGTGCACAGACCCTCTCCCTAGCAGGGCTTGGGTGCCTTCAAAGCTCTGGAAGAGGTCACAGCACGAGATTTGGGGTTTTACCCAAGCTCTTATGTGGGAAGTGTGTACATGGTGGAGGTGCCCAACCACATGTCAGGCTACAAAGTGTACATGCATGGGTGATTTCAGCTTTTTCTAGTGAATGCTGTGACTGCCTGTCACTGGACTTACCTATTCTTATTAGACCCAATGCCTACAGCAGTCCTGCAAAAGAGGAAGCTCTTCTTCCCCAGTCTCTTGCTGTGACCAAGGCATCTTCCCCATCCATCAGCTCTGCCAGAGTGATGTCCACATCTGTCCCAGACTGAGATTTCTTTGCTTTTAAAAAAGGAGTAATTCTGCTTTATTGATCCTTACCTTGCTGAATTAACTCATGTTTAAACAATAATTACGTTTTCACCCAGGAGAGGAGACAAAGAGATAAAAGTCTCTGGAAATGCATGCACTTCAGATGCCACATGCCGGGGTTAATTTATTGATAGGCGCAGAAGCTCCCATCTCCTTGCTTCCTCACCAACAACAAGCAATTAGTCCCCATCATTCCTCAGCCGAGGAAAAGAGAGATTTTGTTTCATTACTCTCCCTTCTTTCTTGCTCTCTTAAGCCCTGACGCTAATCTTTTGCAGTCGGTTCTGCTGCAGAGCCCCCCGGGGGCTCCAGTTTGCACGTGCCTCATTGGAAACGCTGCTGCAAAGACAAAGCCTGGACTGGTAAATAGCTTTCAAAATGCACAGCAAAGCCATGCAAATTGGCTTTTCAAAGGGAAACCAATTGTAGATGGGAAAACCTCTCTCCCCTTCTCGCATTGCCCAACCTTGTCCATGTTGCATTTTTTGGCTGACAGGGATGTGACCAGCTCTTTCTGGACCCTGCTTTCTCCACATAAGTCAGCCCGTGCCAGGGAATGCCGTCTGCCTGGCATGCTTAAACCCATCACTTTGATTTTGGAGGTGTTCTCTGGATTTGCCGTGTAGGAGATGGCTTGTACATTCACACAGGGCTGTGTGTCTTGTTTATAGACATCTGTGTCGGTTTTGGTTGTTGTGCAAATGCAGTTGAATTGTGGTGCCTGGATTCAAGAGGTATGATGGGGTACCTGAGTCTTGAAGCTTGGTCTTGTGCCCATGGGCACACAGGGAAGATGTGCATCCAGCTTAAGGTGGCTCTGCAGGAGTGCTATCTACAAATGTACATTCAGAAGTATATTGCAAGTATCTCTCCTCTCCTCTCCTCTCCTCTCCTCTCCTCTCCTCTCCTCTCCTCTCNTCTCCTTTCTCCTTTCTCCTTTCTCCTTTCTCCTTTCTCCTTTCTCCTTTCTCCTTTCTCCTTTCTCCTTTCTCCTTTCTCCTTTCTCCTTTCTCCTTTCTCCTTTCTCCTTTCTCCTTTCTCCTTTCTCCTTTCTCCTTTCTCCTTTCTCCTTTTCTCTCCTCTCCTCTGCAGCACTATCACAGTGTCCTTCAGTCATGCATTAAGCAACATGACAAACATCTGTCATTTGTTGTTTCTTTTTCCATGCATTCCCCAGGGTGAGTTGCATGTGCAACAGAGTGATCTGGAATTTTTGTAATTGCCAGGGCACAGACAGTTGCTGGGGAAGGCAAGGTCAAAGGGACTAACTGTGTGTGCTGAGCAGCCGGGAGGCTGGAGATGGTGCCTTCTCCCAGGCTTGGGTTGGGGCCAGTTCAGGAAAAAGCTCTGTCTTCTCATTACATAGCACCTTCCTACCTCCTGTTACACCTCCTTTTGCCTCTGGCTCTCAGCACAGCACACTGGCACTTTATCTCTGTGCAGATCCTGACAAGGCCTTATTGGCGTTGTCCTTCCCAGGACACCGTCCCGCATTCTGCGAGTCTGACCTACATTCCTCCACTAGAAATGAATGGACTTGTGTTTGGCTGCATAAAACACATGCTTCTGCCGAGGGAGGGCTTGTATATTAACTGCTCTGGACTTTGTGTGTGATGGACTCATCCTTTCCATTATATACATCAGCCCTTGTGTCACCGGCAAACTTTGCCAGCAGCAGTTTTATGTTGCCTTCAAGATAATTGATAAGACGAGTGATTAGCAATTGGCCAAGAAGAGATCCCTGTGGGGCCGCACTGGGAACACCCTCCTGCAATGATGATTCCCCATTAACAATTAATTCCCCATTAGCAATTACATTTTTTAATCCTTCCTGTTATAACTCTGGATGCTCTCATTATCCAGCTGGCTGAAAATACCAGCCTTGCTCCAAACTGCAGCCCCATTCAGCAGAGCCTGCTTAAATCATTCTGAAGGCTGCCGTTCAGGGGCAGGCATCTGCTCTTTCCCCCCTATGCCTTGCTCATTGCTGCTTACAGCTAAGCTAGCCCAAGCTCATGGCCATCCACTGGGAACCAGCGTTGTCCTAGTGGGATTACTGCATCTGCTGGGGGCCAATCTGCTGGCCCATCCCATGCTGGCCAGAGGTACAACCTGGCTGTAGTTCAAGTTGCCCTCTGATGCCTTTCCAAGGAAGGTCCATCATCTCCATCCCTGAGTATTCATTATTACTGTGATGGTTTTCCCACTGCTTCCCCATCTTCCCTGCCAACCCACAGCTGCAGGGAAGCAGCAGAGACAGCAACTCCACCTGCAGGGACACCCTGCTGCAACCCATTAGACACTGCTGCACACTGTTAGGGTGTTTAAGAGCCCATCAAGTTCTGGGGTCCCCTTTGTTGCTCTGATCTTCCCTGGTGAAGGTGAGCCTGTGTAAGAAGAAGAACCCCAGACCCAAACAGGCACAAACATCTGCATGCTCCCCTTTCCATCTCTACCCCTCTCTGTGCCTGAGCACCTGGCTTTTTTTTCTCTTTTTCCAACACAAGATGCATCTCCCGAAAGGTTCTCTGTCTGCAAAATAAAAGAAAACAGCAAAAATAGCCCAAGGTCCTGGAACAACTTTTTCTATTACTGGACATCCCCCTGAGCTCAAGTAGATTTCCTGCCCAGACACAGAGTGAATTACGGCCAAGCTCTCGGCAGCTGACCTTGTGGTCAGCCAGAGCACAGGCTTGCTAATAAATGTGGTCAGCCCCTACCGCAAACAGCCTATTTTTAGTGCCTGTGCTTCATTGCCCACTGCCTCCTCACTCCACAGGTTCCAGAGCCGAGCATCCCACAGGAGTCCAGCTAGCAGTGCAGGATAGCTCTGTAGGGAGCACATCCCCAGCTTGCTCCTCTCTCCTGGGAGCTAGGAAGTCAAGAGAGTTCATTTCCACATGTTGTCTGCTAATTTTGCACCCCAGAAAGTCACTGATTCACGGTGTAGCGTGGCCTGTCTTGCTGGGACACACTGCGGGAGCATGGCTCATGTCTGTCAGACAGGGATTGGAGAGTTCACAGCTCTTACCTGGGGTCTGTGTTTGAAAAATAGCCACAGGTCAGCAATAAGATTGATGTCCTGTTGTGCTAAGTGCTGTTAGATGTGGGAGGTGGGATGTTCTTGAAGTGCAAGTGGGGGAGAGAGGAGAAGGACAGTAAGAAAAATAGAGGGACTTAGGTGAGAGGAAGCACAGCTTGGTGGTTCAGGGCTTTGAAGTCTTGCTTTTTGCAAGTTACCAAAGTTTGTGGATATTGCAAAGAAGCTGCCTGCTTTCCATGTACAATTCTGTCTGGAGGCACTGGAACTGAATTTGCCACCTTCTGGAAATGGAAGAAGTTGTTTGAAATGGAGCTGATGAAGTTCTGGAGGAAAGTGGAGATCTGCCCCACCTGAGCCATCCAAGAGCTTGGAAGGAAACCTAGCTGTCAATATCTGTGATACTAACAAAAAAGGGAAACCATACCAAAAATAGGTCCTGTGTATTGAAGCAGATCACAAATCTGTAAAAGAATCAAAGACAGAAAAGAAAAACGAAAACGCTACTTGAGAGTGTGGATCTATAAGGTTTTGGACAAGCCTGTGATCCCACAAAACTGGTGAAAATAGTTCCTATCTGTGGTGAGAAGAAGAAACTGCCAGGAGGATCACAGTCTGCCAGGACTCATTAGTTCTGCCACTGTCAAAGAAAAACATGTCTCAGTAGTCTCTTAGGCTTCATTACACATCAGCAGGCAATGAAGGAGGAGAAATGGGATTTGTAGTCCACCCAGACATCTAGAGAAGCCTCAAGTGGAGGATTACTGCTAACATAGGGCAATGCTGCCACAACCCGTGGGGCAGAGGCAGGACCTGCCAGGCTGTGGCTATGCAGAGGGAGCAGCATGAAATGGGAAGGAGCACTCAGTTTGTGGATCCTTGCCAACAAATCCTTGCTGAAACCCAGTGCTGAGCAAGACCTGGTTGTTGGGGAGAGGCTGGGAGGAAGGGTTTGGATTTCCTTCTCAGCATGGCATTGTCCTGCTCTGTGGAGCAGGAGCATGGCTTCCTCTGCTGACACATGGTGTTAAATAGACACTTTGCCCCAGCAGCTGGAAGCCCCTAAATGCTGATAGAAGTCAAAACCTTCCACATATTTTCAGACCTTTGGAAGCTGAGGTTTAGCCCAGCACAGAGGAAATAGCCATGGGCCTTGTTCTTTACATGAGCTCTGGCTTCTGAAGAAGGGCTGTCCTGTCCTAGCACTGAGCTCCTTTTGGTGGGGGAGGAAGCAATCCTCATCCTTTCTTTACATTCTCAAATGCTTCCAGAAATGGAAGATCACATAAAACTGTGACAGGTGGACTGGAAACCTTTAGTGCTTCAGGGATTTGGCTTCAATTAGCCTCCAAAAGCTTGGAAAGGTCTCACCTTGGAAGTCACATGTGGCCATCCCAGTGAGCCAGACATCTCACATTTCCAGAGCAGCCTGCTCCCACCAGCCCACATCTCCAACAGAACTTGGGCTGAAGGTGCCACTCATTATTTATCCAGTTTGAAGAGTTTCCTGTATCTGAAGTCCTGAATGCCCTGGGACTGCAAAGCCAATCTCCAGTTAGGCTCAAAGAGCAAAATGTGGCAGCCTTGGGGGCAGCTCTGGGAACCCCTTGTAGGATCCCACAGCCTCAGCAGAGGGTCCTACAAATCATACCCAGGACATGTCACAGTAGCTATGTGTGGCAGAACCCAGGACCAAAAGGTCAGGAAAGGCTGAGACATTCAGGTCCTGCACATCCATCTGTAGTGCTGTGCATGGAATCACTTGCTGCAATCTTCAGCCCACCTGTGACATGTATGGGAACAAGCAAAGGCCTGGATAATGGGAACACAGGCACAGCAAGACACTGAGTACAAACATCATCATCTCTGCTTCCTCAGAGAGGTTTTTCTGGGGTGGCAACAGAGCAAAGATACCATGAAGCATGTTCAGGAGTGCAGATGCTGGGACACAACATTCGCAAACCTCTATTATTGAAGTCCTTGATGGGGTTAATTTCTCCGAGCAAACGCTGTGCTTCTGTGGAAAGGGAAATACCAGATTCCTAATCTGGCCAGGAGATGTTGGAGTTTAAAAAATATACAGAACAACTTGCAAGATGTGCAGTCTGTGCTGTGGATGAAAAGAGTATCTTTCAGGATCAGCGGTCTTGGACAGCACTAAATGGGGTGGATCCATGCAGAGAAGCCAATATAATTGTGGCATTTTAAAAGGAGAAAGAGAAGAAGGATTGAGGAGGGGCTGTGGCAGACTCGTTACAGAGGGGGAAAAGCAATGTATGTCACCTTGTAATGACTGCTCCAGGAAGGCCCATCAGGTGGAGAAGTGAAGTGAAACTACGAGGCAATTGACAGTGATAGAGTCAGGAGGGGTTACAACAGTATTAGTCCTGTATGAACCATTGATCTCTCGGTGTACAATCTTCTGGAAAAGACTGCTATCTAGGCTCAGCTGTTAGCAGGTGCTAATTGAAGCTGAGCAGTCTGGAGCCTCATTGCACTGCCTTCCCTTGATTAGAGCCATACTCGGGTGACTGCTGTTGGGGAAAGGGATTTGTAGGTGTGATTCACAGCATGGGGATGAAACAGGTTTGTCTCTACTTAGGAGACAAGGGGAAGGGGATAAAATACTTTCCTTGCACAGTTCCATGCACCTGTGTGCAAGGAAAGTCCCTGGCAAGACACATCCGTGTGTTAGTCCAAAATTCCGTATGGATGGGGCAAAACCTCACCTCAGGGTGCACACAGTTGACAGAAAGGTAGTGCCTTTCATCCCAGGTTCAACACACTTGACCTTCCTAGCTTTTTTAGTTTGCACAGCCTGCAGCATTTCCCCTGGAGAAGGCCTGTGTTAGCAGATTTAAGTCATCTGCCAGTAGCCAGGCTCTTCTTCCTTATCTATTCTGGAGCTTTGCAAAACAGCCAGAGGTCTGCAGAGCTGATGTTAGAAAACATTGACCTGCAAGGCCAGGAGCCTGTAGGACTTCTGCCAGCCAAGACATCTGTGATTTGTAGGCAGAGGAGAGCCGGCACCATCACACTGAGGAATTGACTGGGATACACAAGCTAAAGCAGGGCTGCAGCATGTGGCCTTGTCTTGCTTGATTCCTGCAGGATTTGCCGAGGTGTAATGAGGTGTGCCCATGTGTGCATGTATTTCTGATGTACAGGCTTTGGATGTGCTGCTGTATAGCAGCTCTGCTCACAGAGAGATGGTGGGGAATAGATGTTTTGCTCCTCCAAAGGGCATGTCTGTTCTCTGGAGAAAGGTCCACTCAGTGCACAGCTGATCTGTGCTGCTTGCAGAGGGGCTACACCTGCTGCCTTCAGGATTCAAACTGAAATAAAGCCAAGGAGGTTGATGAACATCAGTCACAGAGGTAACGGAGCTGCACAGGGGAGTCAGGGTCTCATCCTGTTGTGAGTGGCACAAAGGCAAGCTCACAACAGCAGCTCCAGCTGAAAACCAGGGTGGTACAGAGCATACACACAGGAGTCCACTGCTAGGAGCTTGTCCTCTTTAGCCCCCATCCATTCTTCCATCCAAGTGAGGATCTTCTCCAACCAGACAGTTGAGCTCTGCTCATTGTCTGCATTGTTTGTGCGCAAATCCACTCCCAGAGGGAGCGTAAATTGAGCCTGGAGTGCTCCCAACGGGATTCTCCAGCCATAGCCATGAACTTGAGAGTTCATAGGATGAGTCACAGAGAGCCTCTGACTCCAGCCAAACCACAAGCTCTGGCAGGTTGGACTCCACTGAGTTTGTGGCTTGCCTGCGCTGTGGTGTGGTTGCTCCAGCAGACAGGATGCTGTGCAAGGGAGAAACTGAGGCATATGTGAGTGAGAGTGCATTAAATCCAGAAGCTAATGTCTGTCTGTCTAATCCTCTCCTGCAATTTCCCATGGGAAGCCTCTGTGTCTGGCCATAACTGTGAAACTGGAGAGCTGCCACAGCCTATGCCAGCTGCCAGGACAACTGGAGAGGCTGGATGCAAAGGGCTTAAAATCCAGTGATGTTGCTGACAAGTGGGAGAAGGCTGTTGAGCCCTACAGGAACTCCTGTTGTTGGGAGGGCATGTAGCATTATGTAGGATGCAGCAAAGCATGGGCCTAGTGGTTATATCCAAGTTCCTGTGCTCAGCAAACCTGAAAATTAGTTTTACCTTTGTGGTGGAAAGCACAGGATCTTGTGTTTTTCCTTTGTGTGGCATAGGGGAGGGGCAGATCAGGAGCTTGGATTCCCTGCTGGTGCCCCCTCACTCTGAGAGCATCATGCAAGCCCTTTGGCAGGATTAGGAGCCATGGCCACAGGCTCACCTGCTAATGAGCTCCAGTACTGTTCCCACTGGTGCTCCAGTGAAGTTCATTCACTCTCCTGGGACTCTTCCCTGTCTCCTTTGCTTCAAAGAGCCTCCCGATCTTTGTCCATTTACACCCAGCCCTTGCCTTCCCCTCTCTCAGCATCACTTTGGGCATTAACAGAAAGGACTTTGCCCCTCCTTGGTCTTGGAGGGTGCTCTGTTCTGTCTCTAGCCCCATGCAAGCACCATCCTCTTAGCCTTGGCTGGGTGTAAAAGCTGTGCCAGCTCTGTGGTTCCTGTTGGCGGAGAGCCTTTAGAGATGCCTACAGGATACCTCACTGCTGATTTACAGCTGCAGCTCTCTGGGGTCTGCCCCAGCTTGGGTGACTCCTCCAGTCTCAGCTCTGACATAGACATGCCTGTCCATCCCTCCTGGTTTGCAAAGAGAGTTTCTGTTGTTTTCAACCCAAGTTGCTGGAGGCTGATCCTCGTTCTTGTGAAGCGTGAGCCCTGAATATTCAGGAAGCAGCACTGAAGTTTGTGTGACCATGGTTGGCAGGCTCTGGCCCTTAATTAATTAGCATTGATTGTACTTCCAACGGTGGAGGAGGGAGCTGCAGCTCAGGGAAGCAGTGAAGTGTTGCAATATAATCACTGCAGCTATTTTCATACTGTTGGCTGGTGCTCTTCAAAAGTTACCTAGCTACTGCATTGGCAGCATGGTAGACAGAAAGGAAAATCCCAGGGGGAATAGTAGCATCATGGGACTTTGAAAGCTGTCATTTTAGAGGAAACATCTGTCTGTATGTCTGTGCAGGGTTGGAGTTTCTTTTAATTTTTTGGTTTTTTGATTTTTAAAATTTATTTATTTATTTATTTTCTGGTTATTGACATTGTCTTAGCTTGACTCATCTTATCAAAGGTGCTGTTCATGTCTTTTGCATGGGAGCAGGGTCAGTTCACCCCTGGGCCACCAAGAAGGGCTGTTTAAGTGGGATGTGCCTTGTCTCCCAGGAAATTTGGAGCAGGTTGTTGAGTTGGATCAGTCACCTTAAAGTGGAAGTGTCTACCCCATCTGAGCAAGGTACCCAGTGGACAGCCCTACCTCTGTGTTAGCGAACCCCCTCACTCTGTAATCTGGGCAAGTCTGTTCCACTGAGCTCTCTGAGTCCATGGGCTTTTGTATGCATGATGCATCTCTTTCTCCATATTTCTGCAATTTTATTCTTGGCAGCTCCAGAGAGATGGGCCCGAGCATCTTTCTGTTGATCTATGAGAAGGACTTTGGGATGTAAACCCAGAAGGAAAATTTCAGGGTTTAGGTAGACAGATTTAATCCCATCACATTCTTCATCATGCTCTAAATCACAGCTCCAGAATGAAGAACCTCATAGTGAGAGCCACCATGAGCACTCACAGCTCTTTTAATAATGTTACCTGACACTGCAGATGTGTCTCCCAGCCTGGTGAATACTGAGCCCTCCTGAAAACGTTCAGTGCCTTTAATTTGTGCTGTGGCATGGGACAGCAGCTCTCAGGCTTGTCCCTGCACAGTTTAAAGCCTCACAGCATGCTGGGTTGTGACTGTGCTGGGAGCCAGGGCTGTGAGGGGCTTTCTTTCCCATGTAACATGTGTGCACAGACACCTTGCCAGGATTCTGGGAAAGCAGTGCCAGGGCTGGATGAGAGGGGGGAAGTGGGTGTCAGCAGACAGAGACCTTCAAGTCAAGCCTGGTAGCACAAGGGATTAGTGGATGCGGGCTGTTGGGTGATTTAATTGTGTTTTCCTTCCTCCAGTGAGTTTGCGCCATTTTTCTTAACTTGCTTAGCCCTGAGGAGTTTTTTAGTGTAACCAGTATTTATGGAAGGCTTTTTTCTTTGGTGCCTCAGAGGGAGTCACTGGTGTACATGGCAGCAGCTCTTCCATAGCCCCACAAGCCATCCCTGTAGTGGCCGAGTGCTGGCATCCCGAGGGCCATACAGGGGTCCCAGGTGGATAAAAAGGCACTGGGTGAAACTAATTCAGTGTTTCATGGTTTTGTATTTCAGCAGGATCAGGAGAGCCCGAGCAAACCCAAGTGCCAATGTACCAGGTGCCATAGGATTACAGAGAAGGAGGAAAACCAGAGCCTAGCCCTCATGAAAACAACTCTCCTGGGCCAGTCATTTCTTCTGCTTTGGGGACTTCAGCTCCATGTCTAAGACAGAGAGAATGATGCTCTCCTCATCTGTCTTACTCGTTTGTGTTGTCAGATCCTTTTGGCGGGAGCTGCATCTTGCCAGGTGCTGGCACAAAGCGGTGGATGACAGGATGGCCATCCCTGGGGGACTGCAGGCAGTGTGACAGCGTGAGTGCTGAGGAAGAGCTGCCTCCATCCCCTATGCTGGGATCCTGTGCTTCCCATGAGGGGCATCTCCGTCAGGGAGCAAAGCACTCACTGCCAATCTGTCCTGGGCAAAGCTGATGGGGAAAATCCTCAGGGGAGCCATTTTCTGTTGGAAATTAAGTCCCATCAACATCCAAATGTTTTACAAAATCATGTTTCTCTGTCAGGGGAGATAAAAAAAGAGGTGAAGCATAGGGGAAGGAAAGGCTGCAGTTTGTCTTTTCAGTATTTTTCAGAAATGGTTAGTTTCTTCGTTTTGAATTGACATCCCCTTCCCCTAAAAAAACAAGATGTTTTGCAAAGCCCTGTGTGCAACTCAGTGTAGAAGTTTTGAAAAAAACCCCTAAAACTCATTAAAACCTATGGTTTCCTTCTGAAGGAAGGAACTTGGCTGTTTTCGGTTTTTCTTCCTCTTTAACAGAGAATATTTGTAAATTTGGACTTTTGCCCTGGTGGAGGCAGAGCAGCATTTTCAACTTCGTGGCACCCTGAGCCTGTCCTGGCCATGCCAGAGCTGCAGAAGGGGCTGCAAGCACCAGATCCTGAAGCAGCCAGGGCATCTCCTCTCACCCATTCCCACTGTCGTGGCCGCTCTCCCGTTGCTGTCTGCAGCCGCTCTCCCTGGGTGGGCTGCAGAGGATCCTCTTCTTGTTGTGCTCCAGTTTTTCTATTCATGATCTCAAGCTGGAGGTAGGGGAAGAGCTGCTTGCTGCTTATAGCTGCTTTCCATGCATGTGTGCATAGATTTGCACTGATTTTCTCTCCTGAAGAACTTCCTCGTATTCCCCCTCTTGAAGGCAGTGCATGCAGTTGTTTGCAGACTTCTGCCTCTGGGCAATTTCCTCTTCCTCATTACCACCCTTAACTCCCTCATTCCTTATCCTCTTCCTCCCTCCTGATGGAGACAGTCTCTCACAGCCGACTCATTTCAGAGATGTTTTTTTCACTGCTGAAGCCAAGATTTTTCTTTCCCCCGTTGTAGTTCATCTGGAAATGGGAGGAGGAAGCAGGTTTCGGGTTTGGTATGGGCTTTTTTTTCAGCAATAAATAATTTCTGAGTGCTGAAGAGGCAGGAGAGTGAAGCTGGCGTTAGGCTACATTGAAATACTCCATTTGTTCTGGGAGTCTTTCACCCCCCTCCTCCAGAAAACTTCCTCTAGTGTTCAATTTTAAACCAAGTCACTATTATTTTTTGTTTTCATGCTTTCCAGAAGAGATTCCTCTATTATTTTGGCTTGTCTGGAGATTTCCATGTACACCAGAATTTTTTTCCTTGGCTCTTCTTTCCTCTTTGATTTCTTTTCACCAAGGTTAAAAGCCCATAGTCAGCAAGGTACTTAAACACATGCTCAAAGTTAAGGCCCTGCCTAAGTGCTTTGCTGACTTGGAGCCAAAGATATTTTCTTAAGTCCTTTAAATGCTTCAGAACCTGAATTCAAAATGTTTTACAGAAATTCCAGAATTCAAGTATCTCTTGTGCCAATAATAGTTGTAATTCAGTACTGCCTTCAGATGACTGGAGCTCTGGACATGGTGAGCTTCTCAACAGTCTTACTTTCAGAAAATACACTTCCATAGAATCTCCTGCTTCAAACCCAAGAGAGAGAGAACACTCCAGAGAGCAGGGCACACTTACTTGTATTTCAGTCAATGAAACATAACTGGCCTTTTAGCTGTTGTTTTGCAGTAAGACAGTCAAAGCTTTTAAACATTGAAATTTAGGAAATAATGCGCAATTGGTTCAAGTCATACAGAATGAATGTCTGCTCCTGATCTAACATTTGCTTATTGTCCCCAATACAGGGAATAAAAAAACCCACACCAAACTGAGGAATCTCTCAAACAGCAGGATCAGTAATGGAAGGTTAGGAGATGCTCTCAAAGGCAGACTGGACTCCCAAAAGCAGTGCTTTTCTCTCCTTTTGGGAGTTTAGTCAGACAGATGGCAACAAAAGTGGTATGGAGAGGGGACGGGAGACAGGCAGGAAAGGCTGTGTCAAAGAAGAGGAGGAGGGAGGAGAAGGTATTTCCAGAAGCAGAGAGGCCGCAAATATCAAACAGAAGTTACAGCATGTGTTTTTTTTGGCTCTGTGTGATGAAGCCGTGAGGGTTCTGCATGATGAGGCCACCAGCCAGCCAGTGGGAGCTGCACTGGAAATGCTCAGCTGTTCAGCAAAGGGCATCTTCCTCACAGGTTTTGGAAAGGGTGCTGGACATTGGTGCTTAGGGCACCAACAAGAGAGCAGGACCAGGCAGAAACTGGCTCAGTTCACAAGCCCTCAAAGAGTTGCATGCACCCTCCTCTGAAAGCACTCTGTGATGCTGCTGAGAATGAGACCAACCCTGCTGAAAGCTCCTGGCTTACTGTCCTCATCTTAAGCCCCTCTCTTCTGAGGCTATGTGATCTCCTGCAAGCTTCTGCATTGTGGTTTGCAGATAGATGAACAGGATGTATCCATCCTATGATTCTGTGGTATGTGCACATCTGTCCCTGCTCATGGCAGGGAGGTCGGACTAATGATCTCTAGAGGTCCCTTCCAACCAGAACCATTCCATGATTCTATGATCTGCACAAGAAGGCATGCAAAGGCTCTGCCTCTATGCCCCAAAGCATCATGCACTTTCAGTCCCGTGCTCTCTTATGGATGTATGTCTTGTTGCAGGGATCATCCATGTAGCGTTCAGAGAACCCTGTCTCTCCTATCTTCCCAGACACAAAGGCACTGCCACCTTTGATAGCTCTCTGACTGCAGAATAACTTGTAAATTCTCACACAGTCTGTGGATTTATGGGACTCCTGAATAATGCTGACCCCCACAAGGAGCTCAGAAAGCATTTGGGGACCATAATCCTGCAGTCATGATGTCCATTGTTCAGATACACTTTCCAGTCCTTAACCAGAGTCCCAGCCTCATTCAGCTCCGAGCTGGAGCCTGCTTCCCAGCTCTGTTAAAGATCCAGGAGCTCTGTCCTGGGGTCCTATTGTGTGGTTTGTAATGCTCCATTAGCTATATTCAGCTGTTTATTTTGTGTCTCTGGTGTAACTAACACTTTACAGCATGCCATGGGTCTGATATGGTGCCCACCTTTTCTCCCCGAGGTACTTGCCCCCAGCAGATACTCTGTGTGATGGGTGGGCAGCAGCTCTGCTGGCTGTGACACGGCTCAGCATGTGCTGGTGATCCTTTCCAGCCTTGACTTTGCTTGAGGATCCTTCAGAGTGAAAGGCATCAGATGCAAATGTAGTATCTCATTATTACCAATGCAAATCCTGATGCCTTGTCTTAGTTGTTAATACAGCCCCTACAGGGGAGAGAAGATGAGTGCCTTATTTTTAATATTGTTTTGTAATCAGCACCAGGCTCCAGATATGCAGGTGCAACTTGGAGGAATGATGGTGACTGGGTCAAAAAAACCCTCAAACTTGGGAAAATGGTTCCCATTTTATCATCATCTATTCTTCCCACCCTCTTCACTGTGCTGCCCAGGCAGCAGGTCAGTTCCTCTGTATTCTGTAGCCACACGCATAAAGAAGAGTCTTGGTGTTGGTACAGGGGGAAGAAGTCCATCTTTTGGGAAGGATCAAGCCCTGAATGTAAGCTTCAGTGAATGTATGGGTGGAGAGAGAAGTGATGTTTCTGTTAGGAGCCCCAGGGAATGTCCTGTCCCCCATGTCTTGGTGCTACAGGTTGCACCCCTGTTTTGATTTCTCAGTCCAGCTTTCACGATGCTTTTGAGTTCTGTCCCTGTGTGCAGTGCACTCTGTGCCTCCTCCTTGTGGGGCTGAGCACTAAGGAGAAGGAAGAACCTCCTGTACCTGTGGTTGAAAAAGCAGAGGAGTTTTTCCATCCTCAGGCACAGGAGTTCATGTGTTAAGTTGTAGTTACCCCAAATTCAAGCCCAGCTGCTGCCGACCTACCCAGGGGGGTGAGCGTTACATCTGTAAGTGACAAGCCACTGGCCTACAGCAGGCAGAACCCAAGCCAACAGACAGACAGAAAGAGCCTGAGGGGCTGAATTTTAGAGCTATTAAATGATTAAATGCAAGTGAAAAAAAAGTTAATTTAGCATCGCGGTTGTGATTTTACACACCCAAGAGCCTGGAAATTGAGAGCTCTGCTTCTCACACAGGGATCGTAACTTGGCACTGCACAGTCTGTACAGTATGTAAAATTAGACTAGAGAAATAGTAAATATGCTGCAGGGACCAATACTGTCTTGGCAGAAGGAGGATGGACTGAGTGGGACCCAACAGGTCTTTTACGCCTCTGACTTCCATAATTCTGTGCTAATAAAAAAACATTGCACAATGCCTGATGCTAATCCGCAGCCCTAAGTGGGGCGAAGCAGGAGCTGGGTTGTTATGTGAACAAATAGTGGTCACCCCCAGTGTGTTTGAGTGGAGCAAGGCTGTTATTTGAGGGTGGGCACGTGGGCGTTGGCAACAGGGATGGGGAGCTGTGTGATGTGCACCAGGCTGGAAAGGCAGTTTGAGGTCAGTGGGGAGTGAGGCCCCCCAATGTCTCTATCCAGCTCTGCCCCCACCTCCCCCTCCCCAAACCTCGGTAAATACAGGCATCTTCACACTGTTGCTGGACCACAATGAGCTTTTCTTGTGTTTATGGCTCCGATTTGGGCACCTAATTCTGAATCGTATTGATTTCCCCCTAAACATCATTGAAAAGCCTGATCTAAGCACTCTTGTGGCCTAGAGTTATTTGTCCTGCCTGCATGAAAAAGCAATACCAAAAAACAAGCCTCTAATTCACCCATGGTGCTAGCACAGGTTATTTGGCAGCAAAGGTTGAAGGCTCAAGTGAGCCCACCTTGGAGGATATTGCTGGGATTTTTCTGCTGTGTGCTGGTTCCCCTTAGTGCCATTCCCTCGTGTCTTCCAACACCTTTCCCTCCATACTGCCTCACATGCTGGGGCAGCCTGGTGTAGTTGCAGGGAATTGAAGGAGTTGCTACTTTGCCAGGCAACTGCTCTTCCTCAAGATGAGTCATCTCAGAGTGACTTCGCAAGGAAGCCAAGTGGGCAAGGTCCCATCCAGGCTTGCCTTAGGATGAAAAGTGACATAGCTCAGCCAGTTGCAGCAAGGAGAGCACTTGAAGTCCCAGGACACCTGGACAAGAAGAGCTAAGACAGACATGCAAGTGATGGTCTTACCAAGACTTTCTGGAAAACAGATGAACACATGAACTCAGGTCCTCTCCTGGGATGCAAGAACAAAGCCTCCTGTGGGAAAACCTGAAAAGATCATCAGCCCAAAAGAATCCAGACCTCTCTGCTGTAGAGCAGCTGAGACAGAAAAGCAGAAGTAGCAGCAGAGGTGCATCTTCTCCTGGTTCTGGTCATGTCAACACAACATGATCCGTGATCAGATGGGTGCACACCAGCATTAGCACCCTCGGGCAGAGCTCACTCCTACCCTGAAGCTGTGGGAAAGGGCAGCTTCTTTGGGGTCTCGTGCCCATGCATGGCTGAAGAGACTGTGTTACGGAGCAGGATGGATTTGGGTGGTGTTCACAGTTTTGCTTGTTCGCTGTGACCAGAGTCAGGTCATGCTTGGGGCAGCACATCACTGTACAGCTCTTACTACTCCCAGCAAGAGCTGGGTTTGATAGCGTGCAGGGAAACAAGGCTGCCTCTGACATGGAGCCCTTCTGGCTGGCAGCCAGGAGCACTACCAGTGTGCAGCTCTGGGCTGATGTGGTTTGACAGATCTAAAGAGCTGCACGAGAGCCTGTGTCCCAACCTGGGGCTGATGAAAATGCAGTAGTATCAGGACAAGACACAGACATAATCTGGCACAGGGAGGACACGCTCTACCTTGGTGAGATCCCACTCAGACCAGACCAAAGCTGTTGATTCAGCCAGTCTGATTATATAGTGGGAGCAGAAAAATTAACACTTAAATTACTTGTCTGCTAAGGCAGCATTCCCCATCCTCCTACTGCATCTGCCAGCCAGGGCTGCCCATCGGCCCACAGCTCAAAAGACATGGGGAGCTGCTCCATCTCACGGGGCTGACCCCGTGCTGCAGCAAGGACTTGGCCCTCACTTCTGCTGTGTGGCTTCTGCTTCCAGCATTTGGTCTCTGTTCTGTGGTTTCCCTCTGGGTTTAACACTGTGTTTTATCCCCAGGAGGGTGCAGATTCTCTGCCCCTGCACAACCTTGCTGGCCCCTGTGCATGAGCAATGCAAGTGACACTATCCTGATGGTGCTGCCACCCTGTGTCACCTGGAGCTCAGCCTGGGTAGTGGCATGTCAAGCTCATAGCAGTGCACACATCACACCTCCCCACCGCTGGACCATCAAGTCGAGAAGGGAGCCCATAGATTGGATTATCATTTGTGACAATGGAACATTCAATGGTTAAAGTGCCCCTTCATCCTCAGAAAGGCCCAGGAGATGTTGCAGTAAAGTTCATGGGAGAGGCACCAGCCTTGTGCAGTTGAGCAGCTAGAAGGGCCATGAAGGCCCTTGTCACCCCACAGTGGACATGCCCAGAGGGGTTTGGAGTGCAGCTTCAAAGGGAGGTGAAAGGTGAGGCTGCTGCAGAGCTGGAGCAGAACTTCTCCGGGGATAGCAGGGTTTTTCCAGCGCTCACAGGAGGATATTTTGTGGTCACATCCAGACTGAGGGAAGAGATTTTCCTGCCCTGGATCTTGCCCCAAGCCAAGCATGTTGAAGGGGTCAAGTCCCTCCTTCACAACACTCCTGAAGTAAACCAAGGTCTGCTTCCAGGCTATCGTGGTGTGATTGAGTACAAGTCCTTTAGCACCCATGTGTTATCTCTTAATTAAAGTTTCTTTCTAATTATTTTTTCTTGTCAGAAACAAAGCTGCTGACTCCAGGGATTTACCAAAGTAGAGCAAACAAATGCAGGCTCTGCTTTCTGCAACTCTTCATTAATGGACAAAATTAACTTGGAACAGTCCATATCTTTGGCTACATCGATGACACTTAATTATGTGTGTTTCCTTACAAAGACGTATCCAGTTTTAAATCACTTGTGGAAGAAGTGCCTCCTTAAGCATGAAATTTCTTCTCCTCGAAGGAAGATTTCTGCCAGCAAGAAAAGCTGTACAAAGACCAAGTGTCATCGCAGGGAATAGATGTGAGGAGATCAAGAGTGGGGTGTGCTTCGGGAAGCTGGTGTCAGGAAATCCTCTCCATGGCCAAGGTCTGTTTCGTCTCAAGAAGGGCAGACCTCAAAGGCTGTGAGGTTGCACGTGGGAGTGGAACCACTGACATCCCTTGGACACAGCTGGTGCTGCTGAGGCCGGGGAGCATGGGTCCTGAAGCAAGGGAGAGGCTACAGGATTGTGCCACTACCCTGTCCAATTGCTGTAGGAAGCCAGGAACATCCTCCCCCAGAGACTGGTCAGGCCACCTCTCTGTCCTCTTGCCCTCTCCATCCTCTGGGGCTCCTTGCTCATCTCCTGTGGGCTGATTCATCTCCTTTACCATGGCAAGTTGTAGAATGAAAGACCCTTCTGGTTTATATGCTTGGAAAGCTCTTGGCATAGCCCTGGCACTGTGTAAATACTAAATGTATAATTTATTGTGTACACAGACAGCTAATTAGCTACTGAGACAATTATCTGTGGCTGGTTTCTCAGCTGTGGGAGGAACATATGAAGGCCAGTGGTGTGATGTGGAGGCCTCTGTCCAAAGACACATATGTAATTCTCTGTCCCACTGCAGAAGTGCTCCGTGTCCTATCAGAGGAAGTGAGGACCTGACCTTTCTCACTGCTTCAGTTTCACCATCTGCAAAACAAGGAAAGAGCCAGAGGCTGTGCAACCTGTGAAGTGCTCATCCCTCTCCCCAAAAATGCTGCAGTGCCTTTCTTTTGCTCGCTCTCTACTTACACAAGCCACAACTTGCAGTGCATTTTGGCAGAGCTCTCAGAGGGAATATTTGTCCCAGTCTGCCTGCAAATCGCTGTGACAGCAAGGGTGGTTTTGGCCCTGTGTGTGCCTGCTGGATGTTGTCTTGCCACGGGCCCTGGCTTAAAGACCCCCATTAAGGGCTGTGGTGAGCACTGGTGTCAGGAATGCAAACCATCCTCTCCACTTCCTCTGCTCCCGGTTCCAGTGACCCCTCAGGCATTTGGGCACAGACCCCCAGTGCTACATGCATGGCTCCACACACACTGGGTAGGCCAGTGCCTAGCAGCATTCCTGCCATGGCTGGCAGCTACCCATGCTAGCAGGGTAGGAGCTTCAGCTGGAGCAAAGGCAGAGGAGTGGAGATGGAAGGTCCCAAGAGGAGCTTTGCTCCTTCCTTGCACAGTGCATTACCAGGGCAGTTCTCACCTTTTTTCAGGATTTCCCTGCGTTATTGCCCTTCCAGTTTCAATGTAGGTCAAGATTCATTAAGGAGGAAAATGAGGATGAAGTTCCTATTGGATTTCCAGCTGGATGGGTTTGGGAAGCATCAGATATGTTTCCAAGGGCCCCACATCTCAGCTGTTTTGTCTCATATTCTCTCCACTTCTCTCTGCTAGACTGCTGTCCTGTTGGTTCCTATTGCAGTTGCAGGACCTATCAAGCTGTCACTCATCATTTCTAGTGCAGCAAAGCAGCTCACAGCTCGTTTCACCAAGCTGCCCCAGGTTCGTTGCTGGAAGCTGTGTGTGTTTATCCCACAGCTGGCTCCCATCTCCTCTCCACTGCAGTTTTGCAGAGCTGTGGGTAAAGCTGTAATTTCTGCTCCCATTGTGCATCCTCATTGGGTCCTTTGTAGATCTGGGACTTCCAAGTCAGAAGTCACACTGTGCCTGACTGGTGTGCTGTGCCTGACAGAGGATGTGGCCCCTGATGGGCTTGGATGCTGAGAGGCATGTTGCTGGTTGGGGTGCAGCATCACAGCTCCTCTATGATGACATCATAGCTTTGTGATGTCACTTGACCCAAAAGGCAGCATACTTTGGAGAAGCAGGGTGGTGTAGGGGCAGGCAGCATCTTGAAGTGTCAGTTCTAGCCAATGATCACATCCATGTTGCTGGGAAGGAATCTTTGGAAGTGTCTGGTCCTGTGTCCCACTTGGAAAAGGTCTGTCCTCAGCAGAAGACCAGATCAGCCATGGCTTTGTCAACAAAGCCCTGACAGCCTCCATGGATGATGATCCCACGTCTCTGTGGGTACCTGTCCCAGCACTGTGTCACCCTCCAGGAGTATAAATTATCCTCCATGTCCAGCTCAAATCTTCCACTGTGACACCCATGTTACTAGATTATAGCCATCCAAAAGGGCTGGCCCTGCAGCACAGGCACCATAATGGTCATTGATCCCATGTGTTACCAGTGACATGATGACCAGGAGTGTGGACAAACCTCCCTTCCCTCCCTGTTCAAGGGAGCTGTGGAGCTCTGGGTGGGCTGGAAGGGCTCCTGCCCATTCCCAGCCTGCAGGAGATGGAGGGTCCCAGTAGACCTCTGGTCAACCCTGCCCATCCCCATCCTGCAGCAGAGTTAGTGTCCTCAGTGCAAGACAGGCTGCTCCAGCATTCCAGGGGAGCTGTCCCCATGGTACCCCTTCCCAAAGGGGCTGTCACACATCTGCACATCACTGTGATTGGGTGGGACTCCCACGCCTGGCATGGGACAAGGGAGAACATGAGGACCTCTCTGTGCTTCAGTAGGATCCTCAGCAAACTCTGCTGAGAGAGATACCTCCTCTGAAGCTGTACTTAGGGTTTCTCCTTCATCAGGAACCTTAAATCATTGCCTTGGAAAGGAACATTGCTTTCAAAGATCTGTCTTCCAGGAATGGCTCCCTCAGTCCTTCTGGATGAATGCCAGTGCGTTTGCACTGTGTTTAAGGACAAATAGGAAGTAACTCAAGGTGACTTTTTTCCTTCCCAGCTTAGTCCTTCAGACACTAGCTACAGACAAGCTCTCAGCCACAGTCCTGAGAGGCAGAGCTGAGCATCCCAGAGCTTTCCCCCATCTCAGTCCTTTTGTGGGAATAAGCAGGAGCCAGGCGAGGGAGGCAGGTCTGTGGGTCCATCACTGCACTGAGCCTTTCTCCACGCAAGGCTGGTGGCTGGTGCAATGTCTCCAGTGTCTCTGCCAAGCAGAATTCCAAGTGTAAGGACAGGATAGTCAATGGTCATGTGTGAGCCAGCAGGAAACAGGAAGACAATTACCTTATGCAATAGAAGAAATTAGAGGAGAACTTGAGTAAAATGCTTGAATTCTTACTGAAACTCTGATATCTGTATTTTTCCATCCACACTTGTGCCTAGTCATCTGTCTATCCATCCATTCATCATCCAACTATCCATCCACTTCCAGAGCCATTCAAATAGCCAGCCATCCACCCAACACCACTCCCATTCATTGTCCTTCAGTCCCTCCTTTCCTCATGCCATCTGTGCCCATCTAGCCTGCTGTCCATCTGTCTGTGGTTACACACATCCATCCATGCATGCGTCCATCCACTGTCTTCTTCCACGTCTGCCTATCTGTCTGTTTATCTGGTCCTATTCCAGCTACCCCTCTTCACAAAGATGCTTCATCTTAGATGTTCTTCCCTCTATCTGCCTGTCAGTACATGCTTTCAGCTTTTTTAAGACCCTTGAAATGCACTTTTCTGATCAGCACCATTTCCCAAAGGTCCCCATCCTTGCCTAGTGTCAAAAATGGTTCTGGGGCATGCCACCAGCTTCTTACTCACTACAACCCACTTTTGCCCTGTCCTTAGCACCCCCTTTCCCAGTGGGGATAACATCCCCAAAGTTGCTCTGTTCCTGTCAGGAGTGGGTGTCCTGACAGACCATCTGGAGGAGGGCTGAGACCTGCCAGGCAAACCTCCAGGGCCAGCTTTGCAGTTGGGATCAGGATGTGGGTTTAGACACAAACAATAACTGGATCATGCCCATGTGGTCCCACCTATCAATGGGACCCAAGAGTTGCTGTCTGGAGAGTGAGAAAAGAGAGGAGAAGCCTTGGAAGTGCTTCTCCCATCCGTCTCCACAATCAGCTGCTGGCAGTCTCCCAAGGCTCACTGGGCAGCTCAGTGTTTTACGTCATGTCTTCTGCTATGGATTCATTTACTCACTGTTCCCCCCTCCAATGTTGACATCAACAGCATCTGATGGACATAGATTTCTGTAACTTAATAACAATTCATGCAGAAAAAGGACCACTTTCTTTTGCTTGTTTTGGTCCCCCTTATTTTATCAGGAGAAAGAGCAATTTTATTAGGAGAAAGAGAAATTCTCTATTTGTCCTCTTCATGTCACTTGTCATTGCTAAGGTGTCTGTCACGTCTTTGCTTAGTTGTCTTCTTTTATGGATGAAGGGTTTTAGTCTACCAAACAATCCTTATGTGGGATCTGTTTCTAGCCTTAACTGTTACGGTTTCCTTCCTCTGCCCTGCTTCCATGGTGCTGTGGTCATAACAAACAGCATGAGGACAGGTTTGTTCATGGCTTTTGAGTTATGGTGCTTTCCATTTTGGGTTTGAGTTCTTGGTCACCACTGAGCAGATGTTTTCAGGGAAGTGAGTGTGATGACTTCAAGGTGGATTTTGGTGAAGGCTCTGGCACATTTGGAACCATGAGTGTATAGGGTAGGCAAGGCTGCATGCATTCCACCCTGCATTAATCAACACAGAGTTACTGCCTGGTGATCTGCGCCATGATGTCTTTCTGCAGCACTTTGGAACCCAGCTGTGATTTGGCTGCCCTGACAGCCTCAGCAGCACTCCATCTTCTCTCCCAGACCTGACCCCTTTTACCTGTGAGTTACGAGGGTGTTGGTCAGATCTGATCCAGCTCAGATCTCTGTCAGACTTCAGCAGTGACATCTTCGACTGCTGCATTTGACAGCTTGTTCTCACCTTTGGTCTCGTGACTTTAACCGCTATAAATCCTTGCAAGGACTTTCCCCGTGTGTCAGGGCTGCTTAGTTTCCTTTGAAGGCACCTTGTCAAATGTGGTTTTGAAGCCCAGGAGAATTTTGAGAACTGAACCACCCTTGTCTGTGCACAAAGGCTTGATGAAGCCTTGAAGGAACCTCATCCCCATTCATCCTCCTGTCCTGCTTCACCCTGTGTCACGCACACGCACTCACATGGTTTTATCCTTGCCACATGCAGCTCAGCACAGCCAAGTGTAGCAACACGGGAAATATTCAGTTGCTAAGGATCATTAATGAATGTCAGCTCCAGCTCCTGTCCAGAAACCTGAGAAAATTCAATTAGGCAGCTGGTGCCCAATGAGCTGTGTTGCCCCACTCTTGAGCTGCTACATCAAACAGCTCAGCAAGGCATCATGTTATTGTGGAAAGAAAAGAAAAGCCAAACAGGGAGACTAACAGCACTGCATGCACCAAGCAGCTGTGCCTTTCCACAGCACAGCACAGTTAGGTCACAATCCTCCTGCCTGGTTTCCTCGACAGGGAATTGCAGGGAGAGTTACCTGCTTCCCATCTGTGGTAGTAAATACATGGAGTTTGCTGGTGGCAAGTCCTGGGGCTCTGTCATCTCTCTGCTGGGAGTTTCTGATGCATGTGTTTGGTTTGTGTCCTGCAACAAGTCACCTAGATACAGGACTGGCAATGTCTTGCAGGGTGTGTCTGGCCATGCTGTGGGGTGTTTGACTGGTGAGCTATACATGCACCCGTGACGTGTTCTCCATAGCAAAGGTGAGAGGAAACCATCCTGTGGGTGTAGGTGATCCATGAATACTGATTCTCTGGTATTTGTCAGCTGGTCTGCTCTAGTCCAAAATAAATCATGACTGGGGACAGGAGGAGAACTTGGGTTTCCCTGGCTACCAATAGTGTTAGTCCACATCCCAGTCCTTCTCTTACTTCACGGATGGGATGGTGAGATCTTATTTCCAAGGCAACTGTGCTGAGGGGCTCTGAGCTCACCTTTTTTTCTCCTCTTCCTCCCACAGACAGCCACATCCAATACGAGCGGGTAGGTGCAGACGTGACCATGAAGTGTGGCTCCATGGACTGGGATGCAGCCGTGACCTGGACAGCCAACGGCACTGACATCGATGAGTCCCACCTGAATGGGTCTTACCTGATCCTGAAGAATGTTGACCTGTCGCAGAGCGGCCAATACTCCTGCTACGAGGGCTCCTCCTGGCACCTCAAATACCAGACCAGCCTGAGGGTGGGAAGTGAGTACCCCAGCACATCACATTGAGGGGGACAGTCTCTAGTCCCATATTGACTCCTCACATCCCCCATTCCTGTTATGCCAACCCCTTTAACTTCCATACACAGGATTGTCAGCTGCACACCTCCATGTGAGTTCCCCATGGCATACTAATCCCAGAATCAGCCACTCTGCCCCAAGATTTGGATCAAAGCCAGTAGATTAAATGACACTTTAGGAATAATTTGAGAAGGGATGTAGCTTCTCCATCCAGCCCTTGCCGCAACAACCTTCTCTGTAGGTGGAAAGAGCTGTTAGAGAGGATTGCAGTCAGCAAGGAGAAGCCCTGGCTGGGGTTACTGCAGTGTGGTTGTTCCAGAGGAGCAGCCAAAAGGTGTTGGTGATCCCTGGGTTTGCAGGATCCTGGGTGCACAGGTGTGCTGGAGGACAGCTACTCATTCCCCAGCATTTTGTGTATCTTCAGTGCGGGATGGGCTGATTCACAGGCCTCAGCAGGGAAGATAAGAGTTGTGCTATATTTCACATGATGCTGAGAGCTGATAGCAGCTGTGTGTTTTGAGGGCTGCTGTGTTTGTACAGCTGATAACGACTGTGTGTTTTGCAGCACAGCATATGCAACTGGCAGCAGTAGGTGTCTGGGAGCACCAGCAGGCACAGCCGGCTGCAGGGTGGTAACTGTGATGTGCCAGCTGGGAACGCCATCATGCAGGGATGTGTCATGTAGGTGGCTGTATGTTCCCAGGTTTGGAAGACACAGCAGAGCCTTCCTCTACTCCTTATCTCACCTTCTGCACCTGGCATCAGAGCCAGGATGGTGTTTCCATCCTAGGCCATGGTCCAGGGACAGAGGGTCACAGGAGGGTCTGTATAAGCCCTGAAAATAAGGCTTGAGGCGTTCACTGCACCTAGGGAAGAGACTGGAATTTTAGAGATGCTGTACGGTGTCCAACTCATTTAGAGTCATGTGGGATGGATCCTGGTGTGTGGGCCAAGGAGAAGGGGTGCTGGAAGGAGCTGGGAAGGTGAATTGAGAAGCAGATAAGGGGAGGCAGTCAGCACAGGGCAGGGTTTACACCAGCGAGCAGGTGTGGGGGTTGGGAGAACGGCAGACAAAAAGGCCACTGCTGCTGCCTAACAAATGAGTCAGGGGCCTTTCAGCTGCATGGTCTGGTCAGGAGGTGTTCACAGCTACTTCAGAGCCAGAAAAGGCAAGAACTGGATCCAGTGCAGGCAGCAGCACAAGGAGGTTGTGCAGCTCCTCTGCTTGGGCATGTGCTCACCAGATCCCATTTAGGGAGAGGTCCCAGGCTGTACCAGTGCACAGAGGACTGCAGCCTAGGTCTGCAGGAAACAAGGGGAGTGGGGAGAGGTCTGCAGCCTCCAACCACCTCCTCTGCAGCTGTGGCATCGCTGTGATTTTGCAATGGCTCTTCCATCTGCTAAGCACCTCGCTAATAGTAATCCCTGTCAATCCGCTCAGGGACCCGTGGGAATTGCTCAGCATAAGAGCCCAAATCCTGCTGTTTCCTATTACTGTGTGTTTCCATTTGCTGGAGACTCACAGCCCCCTGAGCACTGGGCAGCTGAGGAACCCAGTTGGACACTGGTGGGGCCACCGACCCCAGGAGAGAGGGTGACAAATAAATAAACGAGAGTCTGATGTTGTTAACACAATTAACTGTGCAAGGAACTAATCAGGTGAGACGCTTTTAGTGGTAATTAATTTAATTGGCTGGATTTTAATTTAATGTTCTCTGCAAGGTTTCTTTTCCCAGCACTGCATCCCCAGTCTCTGCCTCCCCCACTCTACCCCAAGTGTCCTGGCTCAGCTGGGCATGATTGATTCCCTGGAGGTGTGTGAATTCATGCAAAGGAGTAGATTTGGGAGCATCCCAGGAGGGAATGGAGATGGGCTTGGGCATGTAGGTGGACATTGGTGACTCGTGGGAGGTTTGCAGCATGGCTTTGTGGTAGCATCGCTGCTGCAGCTGAGTGCATTGGGAGCCCAGACCTGGGATTTGAGGGATCTTGGACTCATTTCATTTCAATTGCATGGGAAATTAAATGAAAACAGGCCTGTGCCTGCATTTTTCTCTTTTACTGGGGCAACAAGAAAGATGACTGCAGCAAGAGTGAGGGTCTGGGGCTGCATGTGGAGAAGTGCTGGGGATCTCATTAAATAAATGATGGCACCTGGAATGTGCTCCCCAGGCAGGGTGGGGGTTCTCCTGAGCACACAACACCACAGGAAGGATGTGGAGAGGGAGCAGAGAAGGGTCCAGGACCAGGAAAGGGTGTCAATTAGCAAAGCAAACCCTGTCACGGGGGTCAGCGAGCACAGGGATAAAGGGAGACCTGCCAGGAGTCAAGCTGAGCGAGACCTTGCAGAGGAAATGAAAGGGGGGCTCAGCCATATAAATACAGAGAAAACGAGGAGAGAAGAGAAGAGCAGAGCTGGTTCTGCAGACAGGTTTCAGGGGAGATTAAAAGTAAGCTCAGCAGAGCCCAATACCAAATGAACCCTGCCAGGTCTGAGCAGCAATGCTGAGAGCAAGGGCAACACAGGCTAAGGGAGAGGAGGGAGCATAAAACCTGGAGATGACCCTCTGTTGTGGAGGCACCTTCAAAGAAGACAATGCACTGAAGGTTTGGGGAGCACCTCATCCCCATGCGAGGACATCTGTTCATTAGCAAGGCCCATTAGCAGCTGAGAGGTCAGTGGTGGTACCCAGAGCAATGTGTCTCCTGTGCCTGAGAGAAGGAAAGGTCCTGATCAGACAGCCTGACCCCATAGCACAGTGGGGCCACATAGTGCACTTGAAAGAGGGAGCAATTAAAGACATGGAAACAAACGGAAAATGGGGAAAAAAATACAAGGAGGGGCTTGCCAGGGATCTATCACAGCACATTAACCTGATAGCTCTCTTTGATAAGGGAACCAGTTTTCTCAGCCCAGAAATGTGGTCATTGTAATCTGTCTTGACTTCAGTGAAGAATTTGCTATGATGCCACATGGGAAATTATGAGTTAAACCAGAGAAAATGTGGATTAGCATGAGAATTGGAACACATCTTAGGAAATAGCTACAGGGGATCAGATTGTGCTGAAAGGGGGAGCTCCTGGAAGGGATGGGGAAGCTTTGGCACCAGGTTTGGACTGCATTTGGGCCACTCTCAGTGGTGTTATATTTAATGGCTCTGGCCCACAAGGAGCAGGGGGCTTTGGTTGGATATGCCAGTGGCTATGGAGGGCCAAGAGGGTATCTAGGGTGGGGATTTCATGCTGAAGGGGCCAGGATGCTATATAGTGGTGCAGGCACAAGTGTGTGAAGGTGTCTCATAAATGTGCTTCAGCAGGCTGGAGAGAGGACACAGGTTGCTCATCTGGTCGTTGAGATGGGTTTGACACCCAGGTCCATGTCATGGGGGATGTGGCTGGGAGCCCAGCAGCACCCTGCAGAGGCTGGGGGTAGCTGGGCTGTCTCACTCACTGCAGAAATAGGGACACTGGTGCACTGGAGTGGGACAGTGTGCATCCAGGGATGGTGAGAAAGAAGGGCCCCCAGGCTTGTCTGTTGCTAAAAGTCCCAGATCAGCCACCTACAAGGCATGAGTCCTCCTCAGCACAAACTGGCCTGGGGGAAGCTTGCACTTCTCCAGAGGAAACCTCTTGCAGGGCACTTTGAGCAATGACTTGTTGGTCTGCCCCTTTTTTCAGGCAGCTGAGCAGGAGGTGAAGCACAGGAGAGCAACCAGGTGTTTATCTCCAGTCATCACCTGCCCTGCAGCCTGAGAGCAGCAGATGCCCATGTGTGGCCAGAAGCAGGAGATGGGTCCAGGTCTTTTTAGGCACCAGGCATCCCTGGCCCAAGCCCGGAGCTGAGCACCAGGAGCAGGCCAGGAGGGAGGGCAAGGCTCTGGGTAACAGGAGCATGGTGCCGGGCTCCTGGCAGTCCCCAAAAGCCACAGCTCTGCATTTGGAAACGCGCAGCCGGAGGGCCCAGGGGTGGATATAACAAAGACGTTGGGAAATAATGCACTCTTGAGGTTTGGCACACGGCTCTGTGTGTTACAGAATGTTATAAAAATACTGCTAATGGGCCAGAGAGGAGTGGAAATGCGCATCAGAAAGGCTGCCAGAAGCTGGAGAGCGCACATGGGAGCGGGGAGGCCTTGTGTGCAAAGAAGGGAGGGTGACAGGGAGGCAGCCAGGGCAGGCATCCTCCTTCCACTCCCATCCCTCTGTCCCTTTCTAACCTGCTTATCTTCATCCTGACCCAACACCTCTGCCCCTTTGCGCTTCTGTCCTGCTTTGGGGATGCCCAAACCCTGGAAGATATGCATCTAACCCTCATCATTCAGCCTGCTGCCCAAAAAGGCTGCTGCCTGATGGGATGGAGTGCAAGCTGGAATGGGGTCTGCATGGGAGAGGAAATACAGCAGAATCCTCTCCAGCAGCAGGGGCACAGACTGGAATGCAGGGAGTGGAGTCGTCTCCCATGTCGCAGGGCTGGACTGGGGTCTCATACCATAGTGCCAGCCCCAGCCCTGTCCCATGGGCATTGCTGCCTCCCAGGCCATGGATGTGGGAAAGGGACTGGCACAGTACAAGCAGGCCCAGGCTGGCCTTCTTCCTCCATGTCTGTCACTGCAGTGGCTGGCGAGAGAAGGAGGAAAAAACATGCGGTTTGACGGAAAATGAAGAAACAACCAAATTAACAGAAAAACAAACAAAGCAAAACCAGAGAGAGGGAGGGGGAAAGGGGCAAAGCAACAGGAACCACATGTGAGCCAGGAGGCCAGGAGAGCCTGAGTGTTCTCTGGGCTGATTAGCAAGCAATCAAACATTGGCCACCAATAAATAATCAGAGCCTCCCTTTTCTCTGCCTTAGAAGTCTTTTTCCTCCCAGGTGGGCTCCAGCTGCAACCAGAGGATTGTACTACAAGTTTGTGTCTATTTTTTGTTGTTACTTTTAAAACATTTTTTCTGTTTCACTTATCAAAAATAAAAAAAAAAAAAAAAAAAACAAAACAAGAAGGCAGTGACCTCTCCATGTACAACATGATCCTCTGGCTCCACCAGGGCAGGCATGAGCATCCCATGATGGGCACTGGCTAAACAGTGGAGGAAGGCAGTGCCAGGGACTGGTGTGTTCCTGCCTGCTTCCATGGGTTGGTTGGATGTAAGAAACTGCAGAAGGGCACTGATGACATGCCAGCTTGGGAGAACAGAAGTTTGTCTGGCACTGGCAGCCAGTGGTGAGGACGCCTCTGCCTTGGATCAGGGTGCCTGTGGTCAGGCTGGTGCTCCAGCTTGGATACTGATGAAGAAGCACAGGCTTGGGGTCAGTGTGTGCAGAGAGTTCCTTGCTCGTGTCCAGCAATCTGCAATGCAGAGCTTGTTTTTTTTAAAAAAAAGCTCTTTTGATGGATTTTTCCCCTCTGAACTCTTCCAATCCCTTCCCATGGCAATGTAAACTTAGGCTATTTCAGGAGCAACAAGTTAAATATGACTGTGACTGTTCCCTGGCACCAGGGCCAGCTGGCAGGGAACAGCACCCACCCCTTCAATTCATCCCTCTCACCCTCCCAATATGCTCCTGCCCCTTGGGGATTGTCCTACACAAGGGCAACCCCAAGGCTGTGCCCAAGCAGTGCTTGGGGCAGAACTGCATTAACATGGATGAAACGTACAGCAAGGGTGGAGCTAATAAATTTAAATGCCTGCTGATATTCCAGCATCAGGAAATGCACCCCAGAGCTGTTGGGTTGATTACTAAGAGGTTTTTTCCCCCATGTCCCTACAGCATTGAGGGCTGGGTAAGTGCAGTGGTCCTGGGGCAATTCACAACCAAGCATCACCCCCCAATTCCTGAGAGCCACAAAAAGGGAGTGTCAACAAGCTTGCAGGTAGGCTTTGTTCATTGAAATTTGGCTTTATTTCACAAGGCACACAGGCTCTCCAATCGCTGCCTTCCCGTGTTGTACTATTTGTTCATGGCTGGGAAAATTCAATGGATGAACTGTGCTGCCTTGGCCCAGATGAGAGCTGGAAAGGCCTACTGGGTAACAGTATGCAAATTACTGTCCCGGCTCTTTAAGGAGAAAGCCAAAAAAAACCCACCCAAAACCCCCACCACGCTCCCAAATGCAATTAGTCCTAATCGAATTAGGAGCTGGACTAGAAAAACAAACACGTTTGCAGGCAGCAGGCGACCTTTCCACCCCGTTCAGTGGGCTGCAGGCTGCCTGCGGTGGCTGGAAAGGCTGAATGAAGCCGTGCCCCATGACCCACGTGTGCAACACACTTGTACGCTCGCACCCGCGCACACACCCGTGCCCCGCTGCTCCTCTCCTCCTTCCCCTCGCTGGGCTGGGCAGCCAGCCCAGCTGCAGCATAGCAGAGTGATGCTTCCTTGGCTCGCTATGTAAAACATGATAATCTGGGGCAGCCAGTGTCAGAAACAATAAAAATATCCCCTCTCCCGTCCTTATGGCTCCCCCCTTCCCGCGGGGGAGTTGGGGATAGGGAGGAGCGTGCGGTGGAGGGGCCAGCAGAGCGTCACAGGGCATTTATGATGGGGGGATGCCACGGCTTAGGACAGCAGTACCAACAGCTCTGTCCTGGCCTTGCCGATGCTGTCTGAGGGAAGAGTATGCCCAGGAGGTGGCCAGTGCTTGCAGTATCCCATGTTCCATGGCAGGCCCCCACTGGAACTTAAAGGGATGTGGCCCCACACTTGGCGCCACTGACCAATAAGCCCGTGCCATGTTAGGTGCTATGGAGAGCTCATGGCTCTACTGGACTCATGGCAGAAGCATCATGCAACATGAGGGCACTGAGAAGGAGAGAAGTTGGTCACCCCCTTGCCATCCTCCTTCAGTGGCAGAGTTCCAGGGTTGCCAGTGACCAGCCAGAGCCTGAGATGGAGTGTCCATCAGAGAGAGAGTGCTTAAGATGCAAGAACCCTCTTAATGAATGTGGGATCCTGAGCTTTGGACCTATGTGTGAAATAAGCCCAGAGGCTCCCTGTGCATCCTCTCCTGCAGCTGGGCTGAGAATAAGCTCATGGGATAGGATTGAGAGGGAGCCTGGCTCCAGCTGCTAGGCTGGAGGAGAAAAGGATAGAGGACTTTAGGGCTTGGCAGCTTCTTGGAAAACCCTCCCCATCCTTGCCTAGCATAAATACTGAATGCTGCATGCAGCACCAACATCCCATGTCCTGGGTGGATGGCAGCACAGCCTCCTTCTGCTGTCCTGAGATTTGTTTATCTTGTCTAACATGACAAAAACGGTTCCATAATTAAAGAATCCCAAGTCCAGTCTAAACAGCTTCCCACAACCCTTGCTCTGCAGTGCCAGGAATTAAGGATGCCTGGTGTTGAGAAGACAAACTCTCATTGGCTGGGGGATGGTGGTCATGGGTGGGGACTGTGACTGTTCTGGGGACTGGAGGGGACACACACTGGTTCTCTGTTTACACTGGTCTCTGCTCCAGGAAGGATTTTATCTGAGCTGCTCCTAAGTGCCCCTTGTCAAAATATTTGGTGCAAGCTTCCTGCCGCCCACCAGCAATGTGTCCCCAGCTTCCAGGGTCCTCAGAGGGAGGAACAGGCTGGGATACAGTCACCTCCTGTCACTGCAGCCATGGAGCAAGGAGCAAAAGGGTGGATGCTCCATATGTGAGGGCTGCTCTTTTTTCTCCACCACAGCTCCGAACACCTCTGATACTTTAGATCAGATCACTGTTTGCTTCCCAGAAGCTGCTGAAAAAAGAAACCTCACCAATGTCACCAGCACAGGGTGTAATTCTTGCCTGTCACTGCCCCCATGTGCCCATGTTTGCAGGGATCCAGGCCAGGTAGTGTCACCAGGGATGGTAAGACCTCACAGTGGAGATCCTCTGTGGCCACATCCCTCCTGTCTGAAGGAGAGGAGATGGCAGGCAGCAGCAAATTCTCATCTTTTCTCAACATCCAAAGCTTTTCCATCTCTCTCTGAAACTTCTGGCAGTGGCTGGGAATGACGGTGGGGCCCAGGCAGGCAGTAAGGTGCCATCCAAGAGCTCAGCAGGGTCAGAGCAAGGTCCAGGGTACTTCAGCGTGAAAGACATGGTCATTAGCTGTGGTTTCCCGAGCGGCTGCATCTGCTGTAAATAATTTAGCAGGCTAAATGTGTGCTAACAGCAGGTCAGGATGGGGAGCAGAGGAGAAAGAGCAGAGCTTTGGTCCTGGAAAGCAGGGAAGGGCACCAGGATAAAGTGAGATTATTTTCCTCCTGTTAGCCGGACCGGGTGGTGTCTTGCCCCCAGAAAAGGAGTCAGAGGGTTCCCATGCCCGATGGATCCCTTTTCTCTTCAGTCCCTTCCTGAGCTGTCAGCATCAGTACCAGAGGCAACTGCAGGACAATTTCCAGTTGCTCTTGCTCCAAGCACTTTAATGCTGTTTAAACAATTATGTAGTTGATAAATTTTGACAAGAAGAGATAGAAATAGCCTGGGAGAGCCATGCAGTAGAAATGCTCTAAACAGATGTCCTTTTTCTCCCCCTCCTGTGCTCCCTGGGGGTCTTTATCGTTTGCTGCCAACTGAACAAGGCAGTGTTCGCATGAGTTAGGATGGTGGGGAGGGGGAGCAAAATGTCCTATTAAAATGGTTTATGATACCATCCCTAGGGTGACGGCTGCTTGTTTTCTCTCCAGGATGGTCTTCTCTGCACTGGTGGCAGCCATACACAGCCTGCTGAGCATGGCCAATGTCAGGCTGTGTGCTGCTCTCTCCACCAGCTCACAGGGTACCAGACCAGGCAGCCTGGCTGCTGGTGGTGCAGGGGAGGGAGAGGGATGTTTGCCAAAAGCAAGTGAGCAAAGATAAGGTGGTGTGCCAAGCAGCATGGGGAAATTCAGTCTCACTCTGGGGACATGAAGAGTAGTGCCCAGCAGTGTGTGCACAGAACCTTGTGTCAGCAGGGACCAGCAGTGGCTTCCCAGTGCTGCAGTTTGCCCCAGGTGGGAGATGTGGAGGACAGAGTGATCATGAAACCATGACTGGGCCAGAGTCAGGTTCACAGGGAAACTTGATGTCCTGTATGGCTGAGTTTAGATGTGTAGGAAGAGGAGGTTCACCTCTGAAGGTTCACCTCTGGAGGACAGGAGATCACTCAATGGGTCCATGCCAGGAAACCATGAGGAGATTTGGAGCTGCAACTCAGACCTTGGTGCTTCATTTTTGCTCATGTTGGGCTGTCTTGTCTTGAGCATCCCCAACCCTGGATGCTTTTCCTCTCCATGGGTGGACAGTATGAGTAGGTTTGTACTGAGAACACCCGAATCCTGCACATTCCCTGAGGGACAGCCCTGCATGGCATGGCTTGTAACATGTCATGGATGCATGCTGTCCTCTTGGTCAGGGAAGAAAGCAGAAGGTTACAAGCAGCTCTCTACCTCTGGGCTGCTTTCTGGATACTATGTGACCTGTGTTGGTCTGAGCCAGTGCCTGCTCCCAGCAGGCTGGAGCCATGGGTCTGTGAAATACATTGTACGTATAGTGGATGAGCTTCAATTTGCCATCTTTTGATGTCTTTGCAGTTGATGTGGTGCCATTCGCTTTTTTGCGGAATAATTGCTTAGCCCTCCAGTGCAGAGTTCATCCCTGTTCTCCCCATATGGACCCAAGCTGCTTCACCTTCCCTCTGTCCCTGGCTTCGCTGAGTTGCCAGCCAGGTGCAGCTGCCCTCTGACAAGGCTCTTTGGGCTCACCCGCTTCCTCCTCCTCCTTCTCTCTTGCCCTCACTGAAATCCAGGGACATGGACTCCAGTGCTGCACTGGGGATACAGGGTAGCCTGTGCCACCTCGCATTCCTCCCCCAGCTTGGTGGAAAAGTGATGTCAATATCTAAATGAAAAGGCAGAAGGGGAAATTAACACACAGACTGGGGTGGAATTTTCTGAAGACACAGAATTGGGATTAAAAAACTGTAGGATGATTCAGTGCCATTCTCATCCTGCAAGGCATCCCAAATGGGGTGTGTTGGGTTGGACGCCCCCAATTGCCAGGACTCCCACCCACTGCAGCCCACCCCAGGGAAGCAGCACACTCTGATCACACAGGTCTGCATCACATCGTGGAGTGGCACAGCTCACAGGCAGCCAGTCTGGATGTGTCACCCATCTTTCTGCCACAGCCTCCATCATCTAGCCCTTCCTACCATCCCTCTTCCCTCTCCTGGCCAGCATGTGGGTCTGCTTCTGCTTTCTTCTGCTCACAGAGCCATGAATTCTCGGGAGAGGGGAATTCCCCTATCTCCAGCTGACCTGAAGCATTGGACTTAATTGACCAGTTAAAGTCTAAAATCAGAAACCCCTACATTCCTGGAGGAAAGAGCATAGAGGGAGGAGCTGGTACTGTGGGCACCCCGGCTGTTCACATCAATGCAAAGCAGGTGTCATTACGCTGCTGGGTTGTTCTGTGCAAGAGCACCAGGTTGTTCCTTGCTGTGAGTGTCAGTGGTGATACTTGGCCCTTGCACACCCCACTTACTTTGCTGGAACAGCATAACCACACCAACAATGCTCCCATAACCTCAGAAGGCTCAGGAGGTGAAGCACCACTCATTTTTTTAGCTGCCAAAGCAGCGTTCATGGATGTGATTTTTGCCATGGTGGTGTGATGACTGCTGTGTCGGCCCATGGAGGGTTTTGTCCAGAAGTGGAAAAGAGCAGTGGGCTTTTTCATAGGCATTGAAAATCTCACAAAGCTGCTGTGAGACATAGTCATTGCAGGCATCGTTTTGTGCCATTCCCTTGTCCCACTTCTCTGTCTCTTGGCAAAACTCAGGGATGATTCCGACTCAGAGCGAGCAGAGCAGTTGCCCAGGAATGGTGGCGGTGTGAGATCTGGGCTGCCCGACACCTCCAGGGCTTAATTATGACAAAAAAGGCAAAATTGCAGAGAGCACAGAAGACAGCTCCTGCAGGAGGGTGCCAGGATGGAGGTGCCTCAAACTGTGAGGTTGTGTTGGGACAGGCTGGTCAAAAAGGGGACTCTTGGATCCAAGACTAAGCCAGCCCTGCCAGTGCTGCATATATACAGCAAAGACAATATTAGGTCTTTGCTTAGTTCCTGTGATGTTATCAAAGAAGTGATTTGAGAAGGACCCTGGGAAAACAAGGGAGTACAGAAGGATGTGAAGGGAGCAGGGGGAACTGCCAAAAGGAGAAAGACTTAAAATAGTCTGTTCAGTGACTTCAAGGGAAGCTTGAAAGGTGCCTTGACTCCTTTTGGTAATTACCTCCAAGCAGAGAAGGTACTGGGTACTAAACAAGCAAGCAAAGGCATAACTAGAGCCAATAACTGGAAGCTGAGCCACAACCATGTTTGAATTAGAAATGAGGCTCATATTTTTAATAGAAAAAATGATTAAGCATCAGAACAAACTGCCAAAAGCCGTGTCGGCTCCTCTCTCGCTTGTTATCTGCAGAGCAAGGCTGGCTGCCTTGCTGAAAGATTGTTGTGTCAAACACGAGTTATTGGGCTCAATAGAGGGGTAATGGAGGGACGTAATGGCCCGTGCAACTCAGGAGGTCAGGTGAGATGAACTAATTTTCTCCCATGGCCTTCAAGTCATTGACTTAAGGAAGGAGCATATCCCTGTCTTGCAGATTTAGCTCCGCAGTTGCTGTTTCTTTCATCGGATGATGTGGCTCGGGTGTTTGGTGGTGCAGATTGAGGCTGCGAGGAAAAACCTGCAGCACAGGAGGATGTGGGGTGTTCGGAGGATGCTGCATGTCCCCACTTAGGATGCTCCTCACCCAGCTCCATCGCAGCTCCATGATGCCTTGGCTTTTTGTGCACCCTGCTCCTGGCTGGGAGGAGACAAACGTTGCCTCAGTGCTGGGGTGTCAGCAAGGCACAGGCAAGGCAGAAAAAGAAAATGGGACAAAATGGGATGAGATGGCTCGGGTCTGAGAAAGGGAAGGAAGGAGAGAGACAGGATGGAGATACTCATGTAAGCATTAGCATGAAGGACAGAAAGCTCTCACAGCCCTCCTTCAAAGGAAGGACTGACAGAGAGCTTTTGATGAGGAGCTGAACGGAGATAATGTGCCATCAAACGACATGAACTCTGCTTCCAGCGTGCAGACAGGGGCTTGGCACAGCATGCCCAGAAGCACTTACCTTCCTTAATGGCCAGGCAGAGCCTCCCAGGCCACCCCATTACAAGCTGCCTCCCCAGGCGAGCTGGCACAAAGTACTTGGCCTGCCCAGGAGCAGTTGTGCCACAAAGTCAGTGATGCTCCAGCCTCAACAATCCCAGCCCCTCCAACTGGGTGTGAGGCAGACCCTGAGAGCACAGTGGGGCAGCACACAGGTTTGGGATCAGACCTCATCAGTTTGTTTCTTTTTCAAGCTGTCTGACCCTTCTGGGTGCAGGAAAAGCCTTGCATCACTGGTGGGGGGGCTGTGCACCCTGCACATCACAGTGCTGGCCTTGCTTACGGGGATACAACCCAGGGCAGGAGGAACTGGTGGCCCAGGTCAACAAATGGGCTATGGAGGGCTTGCAGCTGGAGTTTCAGGGTGGTGTTGCCTGTGGGCAAAGCAGCACCCACTCCCCCAGGCTCTCCACCAGCACCCTGCAAGCAGCAGGCACAGCTGAGCTTATCCTGGGTGGGCAGCCCAGCAGAGACACGAGGAGGTGGATGCAGCCCCAGCTCAGGGCTCCTGATGAGCAGCTTTTCCCCACGTAGGAACTAACATGCCAGCAGCTGCTGCCAAACATGATCCCAAACACAGATCAGCAGGAGGAGCTGAGTCGTGGTAGGAGGGGACCAAGTCGTGTTCACCTACCACCCTGACAGCACTCCCTGCTTTGCATGAAAGAGGCGCTTTGATTGCTGACATCTGTAGACAATCAGATAAGAATTAGAGTTATTCCTCTAGGCATAAATGGTATTTCTAATCTCATAATCCCTTAATATTGTTCTCACCAGGATGTGGCTGGTGCTAATCCCTGAGAGTTTGTTCTAGGGCAAATTTCAGGGAAGCCAGAGAGGTGCAGAAGGAGGGGTTGCCCACCTTACCTCCCTTCAGTCCCAGAATGCCTTCTGGGTGCAAAGCAGGCAGGGACAGCAGGTCAGGCTGTAGCCCCTCTTGCCAGCTGGAGGATGCTCACACTAGGATAGAGGCATTTGCAGAGCCCTTTCACCACTGCTGCAAAGAGCCCCTGCAGGTCTTCCTGCCCTTATCACTGCTCCGGGTTTGTCTCTTGGCTGATAGCTCTGTGGCACCAGTAGTAGGCTCCAGCCTAGTTTAGCCACTTGGCTGCTTTCCGAAAGCAAATACTGATCCTTGAGGAGTACCTGGGGCCTTTATTTCTGTTCTGAAGGGGTGCAGTGAGGGAAACATCCTACTGCTGCAGGGCTACAAAGTCCAGGGTCCCCAGCCAGGTGGGAGTGATAAGTGTTCTGTAAGGACGCTGGGCTGCCTCTGTCCCTAATTTTGCATCCTCTTTGGGATAGAGCAGGGAGAACCACTTGGGTTGCTCCATACCCCCTATACTGACATTGGTATACGGGATGCAGATGTGCCTCTCTTCAGCCACCCACAGAGGCCTTCTATCCTGGCCACCTTGAAGGCACAATCAGGTGGAAAGGGAGCTGAAAACCTCTCACCATATAGAACAGGCAGGGATTCCCACTTCCCTTGTCCCTGCTGCATCTTTCCTTCTGCAAGCCCAGCCCAGCTGTGTGTGACAGCTCCAGTGGTACTGAACCACTCCAGGGGCTTGCACACAGCTCCCAGCAGGATGAAATTCAGCCTGGGTGATATCAGAGGCCCATGCTGCCTGCAGCCATGAGCATCTCACCATGGTGCAGAGATGGAAATCCTGCTCTGGGCACCAGTCCATCCTAATGGATGGGAAGGGGCCAAGGTAGCATTGTCTCAAGGAAGCAGCTTTCAGTTTAGAGGGCCTGGTGTGTGCAGACACAGGTCTGTGCCTTTCCTGTCTCCTAGATTCCTACACTTTTACAGCAGCTGTTGCTTCTCCTGCCACTTCCAGTTTTTCCCCACTTTTATTCTGCAGACAGGTTGGAGAGACAGCACAAATGCTTCAGCCATGTTCTGGGCATCTCCTTCATTCTGGTGAGGTGAAGGTGTTGGAGATGGCTTGGCAGCAGTAAATACCCAGGAAGTCTGTGTCTATTACTGAGGTGTAGAAAGCCTCATGCTAGTACAACTTACCCATGGCATGGGCATGCAGCAGGGCAGGGGATGTGTGAGGAGGCTCTTTCCCTAGGGAAGCGTGCCCATCACTCTACCCTCCGTGCTCCTCTAACAGCATCCTATCCACCAGCAACCTTCCCATCTGCCTTGCTGAAACCTGTCCATCACTGCCTAGCAGCTTTGAGCAATTTGTTACTATAGCTACATTTTTCCATGCAGGGAGAGCTCAGATCTCTGCCGGGATGAGGCCTCCCTCTCATTCTTCACAGCTGGAAGGGAAGGACAGGGCTTAGCCTGGAGGCCAGGCACTGAAGAGTGTGCCACGGGAATGCTGGGATGGCAGGACTCAGGACAGAGTGGTGTGATGGTGCAACCTGTCTGGCAGTCTCTTAGTGTCTTGTAAACACTGAAAAATCCCTGGGAAGAGATGGGTGGATGGTGTTGGTTTGTAGTGAGCCAGCATTACACCACAGTGTACTTCCCTCCTGCTCTCTGCAGGGTGGCAATTGGAGAAGGAGCTAGTGGGAGCCCTCATTGCACTGAGAGATGCTAATAATTAGATTCCTAAATGGTTTGCCCAGAAAGAAGAAATGAATGGCATTTGCTATTCACTGGTAAGTTTGGAAAAATGCCCTGGAAGTCAGAGCCAGATGAAAATTTTTGTTGTATATTGTTAGAGAGTTAAGCACTTGTGTTCAAGATTTTGCTTATTTTATTTTGGTTTGATGAGGTTTTTAATTAGATCAGGGGGAGCTCCGAAAGGAAAAGCCCTGAAAACTCAACCTTTCATTTAAAATCACCAGAAGCAAAAAAGCGCTGCTGTTGTTGTCCTGTTTCTGTTGTGAACAAACAAGCTGCAAAGCAGCCACAGGTGTCTGAAAGCCTTTGGCATAGCCAGATCTGTGGTGTTGCCCAGGGCAAGGTGTTGGTAGGACAGTTTGCTCCGTTCCCATTTGGGTGTTCCCTTAGTGCAAACAGGCCCTGCCTGCAGTGGCAGGGGAGGGAATAGGTCTGTGGCCATGGGTGGGTGAGCAAATGCCACTCTGAGCCCCCTGGGGCAGGTGTGGGTGCAGAGCTAACAGGGCAGAGCAAGGGCTTATCAAACCCTGAGACACAAGGGTGGGAAGGAGACAGGTAAATGTGTCCATTGGCACTGGAACTGTGAACCTCTGCCCCTTTCTGTGCTTCCCAGCCCTAGGGTGTCTCTCTCTGTGCAGGACTACCATCACTCTGCCCAGATTTTGGCCTTGCCCTATGTGTCAAATCCTGGGCATAAAGTTCCTGAGGTCAAGTAGGCATCCTAACTTTGCATGGGGGCATCGTACTGACAGATGCCATAAGGCATCCACGTCTACAGAGGGAGGGCAGTGACAGCATTCCCTGGACTCTGATCACCTCCAGAAGTGGATTATGCCTGTGTTATCTCCCTTCCCATGAACAGCCCCGTCCCTGTCTCTTAAAACTTGTTTAAACCAGCCCTTTTTCTCCTTGGGGCTGGGATAACATTGCTATTCATAGACGAATGCCTTCCTGCCTCCATGGTAATCATCTTGGGCTGCACCAGGAAAAGTAGATAATTAAATTCAGGCCCTTGCTTTTCCCCCATCAAGCAGATGCAGCGAGATGGCAGTCCTACAGAGACTTTATCTGGGGCAGGGGGCAGAAATTTCAGTGTTGAACTTCCCTGTAGCAGCTGCTGATATGTGTCCTCTGAGCCGGGGACCTGCTCCCCCTATCCAGCCATGCCTCACTGGCTTATCACTTCCAATCCTATCAGAAACAAAACTGCTGCTGCTTAATGCTTCATTACAGGCTGTTATGTGTCTCCTGCACTGCCCAGGAGAGCAGCAAGGAGGGCTCTGACTGTATTTAATAACTGCTTCATGGTTCCTAATTGACAGATAAAAACACTACTAACTCAGTTTCATCGAACATAAACCATAGGCAGGAGCAGCGGTGCCCTTCTGGAGCTGGGGTGGCAGTACGAGTTTTGATCCATTATTTTGACATGGGAAATCCATAGCGTGCCAATCTGCCATCACAGTGACAGGTTTATGCCTTAATTCCCCCTGCCATTGGTTTTGGCTTTTGCAGCCTGGGGGAAGCTGTTGCAGAGGGATTTGGGGAAGGGAATACAGAGGAAGTCAGATTGTGTCTGGTGCTTTTTTCTGGGAGGCCGTTCCCATGAGGGTCTGCAGCATCCCTGGCACAGTGCTTGGCAGAGAGGATTGGCTTTGCAGCATGTGCCCATGGAGGATCCATGTCTGGTCACCTCAGGACTGTGCCTCACCCTGGCAGGTCGTCAGCCCCGGGATTGTCACCCTGTGATTGTTAGGCTAAGCTATGCTTATACCCAGGGAATTTTCACCAAGACTTCAATCTCTGGTAGAAAAGGACCTATATGTGCTTAGATGAAACAGATAAGAATTTATTATTGTAATTTGGAGATGCTGGTAAATCAGGGTGTTTCTTTGTGCCCTGTGTGGTTAGCAGGATTATGTCATTCCCTGGGGGATTCTTCTGCCTCTTTTTGCTGGTATAGGTGACCAAGTGACCCAGAATTCTTCCATGCTCTGTGCTGAGAAGCTCAAGACAGAGAGACCCCTGCTCTCTCCCACAATAGTAATGATAAATTTTGGGATTCAAAAGTCACATGCTGGACCTGAAACCTGCTATTCAACCCAAACACTTTAGGATTTGCCTTATCAGATCCCACATGGGGCTGGCACTTAACAAAATGTCTTCAGAAGTGAGATTTTTCAGGGCTTTCTCCTCCCATCACAATGACTGGAAACTTAAATACCAGCTGGGAGTCCCATATGTACTTTTGACTGCTGCTGGGGTTGAATTGCACCCAGGGTGGGAGCAGCCTCACTCCCAGGAAGCATGGGAGGGGTGGAGTTGCAAAGAAGTGTTGAGGGCTCATACCTCTGTGCAGAGCAAAGCAAAGCTGACCACCACTGAACGCATGCTGAGAGGATGAGAGGTTATTAGTAGTGAGCGCTTCAGGGATAACACAGAAGATATTGATTTAAATAAAAATCACCATAACAGCAGCTCTAACAGTACCCTGTGGGTCACTTGGAGGAGAATGAGAGGCAGCAGAGCTCCAGTGCTGGCACACTCAGAGCATTTCCTGGCTGGAAATATCATGCTGGAGAGAGCCAGGACTGCTGCCTGTGCTCCTGAGCGGGGACAGGGACAGGGAAGCAGGCACTGTGCCAGGGTGTGCAGCACACACTGGGATGCCTAAAGAACATCTCTGTAGTGAGGTGAGAGGCTGGACCCACCGTGACCCACAAGGGCACACCATACTGGTTGCAGCTCTGCTGGGAGCCACAGTGCCAAGGCATGGATATCCATGATCTCAGCCAGTTGCACAGCCTCCGTGGAGGTCAGATTCCCATGGTGTGAGTCAGCTGCATTCCTCCCCAGGGTCAGCGAACTGTGCTGGGCTTCAGCGGCCTCGGCTGTCTCCTGCCCCGATGCTTGCAGTGATTAACTGCGCTGGGGACGCTCAGTTTGAGTGGACAACACAAAGGGTAAGGGTCTCAGGTCGGCTGGGGACAGCTTCAGCTGCTCATCCATTGGGAGAGGAGAGGAGCAGAGCGGTTTCTTGGCCACCCTTCATACCAGGAGTGCTTTTATCAATGGGGTGTGAAGGGGTGATGAAATGCTACCAACTGTCTCCATAGACAGCTAATCCATTGGTATGGATTTGTTGTTAGGGAATCCGGCAGGCCTGTGCAGTTCCTTGTAGCTGGCTGTAACTCTCCTGCCATGGGTACAGCCACCTGCAACACCAGCTGCCCTCATCATGATATGGAACCCTGTCGTGATGTGCTGTCAGCAAACAGAGATGTGATGCGAGATAACGGCCAAGCTGTCAAGATAGAAAATATCTCAGCACGTAACAGAAGGGTTTCTCCACTCCAGGGATTTCTGTATGTGGAGTTTTTAGTATATTTCCTCCTGATCAGTGTGCTTCCATGAGAACTGGGCATTTGGCGGAGAAAACCTCCCATGCCCTTCAGCTTTCCCATGGAATACGAGCAGACCATCTGCTGGACCTGCTGCACAGACAGCACGGGCTGCACCAAGGTGGATCCGCATTACCAGATCTCTTGTCATGTCCTGCTCAAGGGAATTCAAACCACCTGGAGCAGCTCCCACCCTCTGGGAGGACACAGCTTCCCTGGGGCCAGCTCACAGCATGGTTCTGGCATTGAGCAGTGTGTGTAAGGCTCAATCCAGCGCATTATGCATTAGAGTCAGTGAATGGAGACACCGACTCAGCCTGGATCCAGCCCTGATCCTGCCTACTGGGAAACTCACCTGCTTGGAATGGCTGCTGGGAGTGGTCAGGTGCCATAAGCTGTGGCTGGGAGCTCCCTCTTGCTTTGTGGGGGGTTTTCCGTGGTTCCACAGCATCTTCTTGCACTCAGACTCTGCACTGAGACAGTCACTAGGGTTTAATGTCCCTGTAAATGACATGTGTGGGGTTTTTTAACAAATCAACACAACCTTCTTGTAGGTGTGAAGCTCCCAGTGCAGTGCTGCAGCCCTCCAGCAGCACCTCTGTGCTCTGCATAACCCCTCAAGGACCTTATTTCCACATGGAAAACCCCACATGGGGCAAAACTAACAGGGATGCAGCACAACCAAAATCCAGCTATCTGGGGCTGCGCAAGCCTTACTGTCAGTGAGTCCCAGCCAGTGGTAGTATGAACACAATGCCAGACAGCATCTGCAACAGGGATAAGGATATTTCCAGCACTCTTAGAGGCCACTTTACAATGCTGGGATTCTCTCCAACTAAACCACTTGGGTTCAGATTTTCACTAACCTACCTCATTTCCTCATTTTTCTTAATCTCCCAGCAAAAATTAAACCACTGGCTGCTTTGACCAGCTCCTTGCCTGGAATTAAATGATGAACTTCTGTCCGCTGGTGGTCCTGGGCTGGCTTGTCCTAGAAAGAGGGCAGTAGACAGCAAAAGAGGGGCAATAGAGAGTAAAATTGCAACCAAAGAGCTTTGGCCAAGCAAGCAACTTTGTTCCCAAGCATTAGAAGGTGATTGGCCTCAATATCCTTGTGCCACGGGAAAAGGCAGATGTGTGTACCCTCTGCAGCATCCCTGTGATATGGGATGTGAGGAAGATGTGGGGGTTCAAGGCTGCTGCCTGCCTTGCTCTGTGGTCCCTGCAGGCAGGATACTGCCCTGTAAGGGCAGCAAAACTGTGAGGAAATCATTCAGCCCTGATATAAAGACTTCCAGTGGCAAGGAATCCTCTTTAGCCTTTGGCAAGCTCTTCCAGGTGTCAGAAACATTCACCATTTTTCTGCATTTTCATCAGGCGCTGATATCTTCTTTGTGATGACCAGTGACAGGACCTGAGGGAATGGCCTAAAATTGTATCAGTGGAGGTTTAGGTTGGATATCAGGAAAAGGTTCTTCACCCAGAGGGTGGCTGGGCACTGGAACAGGCTTCCAGAGAAGTGGTCACAGCACCAAGCCTGAGAGAGTTCAAGAAGCATTTGGGCAATGCTCTCAGGCACATGGTGTGACTCTTGGGGCTGTCCTGCGCAGAGCTAAGAGCAGGATTTGATGATCCTTGTGAGTCTCTTCCAACTCAGCATGTTCCATGATACTGTGAAAATGCTGCAGACAGTTGTGTATCCCATACAAAGGAAAGATTCAATTTGCCTTCCCCAGGTGTCTGCCTGTCCCCATCAGGCACAGCAAGAGTGGAGACAGACTGCTTGACCCAACAGTTCCTTTCCAGGTGGCTAATGATAGATAAAGGCAACTGAGAGCATCAGCTCAGCCCTTCGGAGAGGTGACTATCTTGCTCTCCGTGGCATTCCTGCAAAGTTTCTCACCAGCCTGGCTCCCATCAGACTGGCATCTCTCCTGACCCAGGGCTTGGGGAGGGCAAGACCTGCCCTGCACATCTTCACACTATGACTCAAGTCTTCTAAATCCTGACTTGAGAGACATCCCACATCTTGAAAGGCTTTTGGTCATGTCAGGGCCAACATTCCCATCTTGTAAACCCTCAGCTCAGGCAGAGCTCAGGTGGTTTTCCTTACCGAGATCTATTGGTAGCTTTACTTTTAATAGCACGTACGTGATGTGGAGTGGAATAGACCACTCCAGCTCTGGCTGGCACATTATAAATCTCAGGGAAAAAAAAAAAGCAAAGGGCCAGGAGGCTGGGGTGGGGGGTTGAAGGGGGAAAGGGGAAAGCAGAAGAAAGAGACTGTTTTCCCAGAACCCAAAAACAGACAGGGGTGAGAGCAGGAAAGGCAGGGTTGTATGGCTCGCTGGGGCAGAGTGTGCAGTTGTTTATACTGGAAATGAGTTTCTGTTTATTGCAAACTATGGTGGGGAGACCACAAAGTGAATGTAAAACAAAATGGGAAGGGTGTGGGAAAAGTCAGGGGAGGGGGAGCGGGTGCCTTTGACAAACTCCAGAAGTCATGTCCAGTAATAAATCAAGCTGGGATCTGTCCCAGGACACAGGACTCAGAACATCTGCTTGGGCTGCAGGGAAGCCGGGCAGGCGAGGAGGGATCTCCCCACCCTGCCTGGGGCCAGGCAGAAGACAGGGACTTGGGCAGCTCAACCACCCATGGGTGCTGATCCCAGCCGTGCTCAAATGCCTGCAGAGGTGACTAAGCACCTGGGTTTCACCAGGGAACTGCTCTCCAGGCTGAGGGATTTAACAGGCATCCTCACTCAGCTTCTCCATCCTCAGTAGCCATCCCTTGACTGCTCTGTGCCTCCATTTCCCTGTAAGGTGACTGTAAGGTGGTACAGGATGCTTTTCTGCTTTTCTCCCATTTGTCGCTTTTCTACCCTTTATCTCTTTTCCCAAGCCTTGCAGCAAATATGACATGAGCTGGCAACTCCTGCCTCATTTTAGAGCTGGGGCATGGTGTAGATGCCACAGGAAAGGGAGGTCACCTGCCCAATTCCAGGGCAGCAGGAATTGGTATGTTAACGGGGCTGCTGGTGAAATGAGAGACAAATCCCACAGTAACACCACTGGGACCAGCAACACATCCAATCTGTGTACAGACTTTGAGGGTATTAAGTGCTAAGGATTTTGGTTTGACATCTGAATCCAGCTGCATTGTTTTGAAAAGCACTTGCAGGTTATTGCTCCAGACCAATCTTCCATTAATAATCTATTGCCTTGGGTGTAGTGCTTTGGAAGGGGCGGTGATTGTTTGTTTTGCTGATTTAAGCATTCCCTCCTCTTCTTCCTTTTCCCCTTCCTTGGAAAACGGATCCTATTAACCACTGCAGATGACACAACACATGCCAATACATTTGCAACCCATTTGGCTCATAGAGACGGCTGCATTCGAGCTACAAACTTCCTCAAGGGTCCAAGCAAAGCCTCAGCATGGGAGTGAAACAAAGACAGTGCATCTGCCCGGTGGGTCCTGGCCCAGTTCTTGCCTTTCCATGCCATATTAGTGCAGAAAGCAGGATAGACAGCCACCGAGATGCATGTGTGAGTCATGACCTCAAATGTAATTTGAGTTTCCCTGTGCTGGGCCATGGTTGAGCTGCTCTGCCATAAAGCCGTGGGTGCTGCTGTGGGATCTGCTCTCCAGAAAAGCCTATGAGCAACTTTCTGGGCATGGGACAGGTACTGATACCATGCCTCCAGCATCTCTCTGTGGCAGACTAACCCCAAATTTTCCCATACAGGATCCCGGTCCAGTTCAGCCTCAAGTCACCACTGGAAAGGACTGAAGCTTTGGCAGCATCACAGCATTTCCCCACTTGTTCCAGGCCTATTGCCTTCCTTCCCATGCTGCTGATGACTTATACATCATGGGACAGACCTAACTGCATTGGCATTAACCCAATCAGAGCTATTTTTTCTGCTCCAGCAGAGGATGGCAAGCTACCGGGTAAACCCAGACTGCTCTGCCCTGTCTGTTTTTGCCAGCACATTGTTACAGCGCTCATATGCAGCTAAGCCCTGGCCCTCAGACCTGTCCTGACTGCTCACCTCTTCTCAGAAGGATTCTGAGCCATCTGTGTGTATCGAGAGGAGAGCCCTGTTGCAGGAGGCATTTGCAGTGTGCTCCTGGTCCGCGATAGGGAAACAGGGCTCATGTGAGCCCAGACACCACAGCATCCTTATGCTGCTGGCAAGGTCCAGACCTAGGGGCTTGCTCTTCACCTGTAATTGTCTGTGCAACGCTTCAGAGAGCACAGCAAAATCCTTCAGTGACTCTAATAACATTTCTCTCTGAAGCTCTAGGGTATTTCCACCCCATCCCTGTGAAGTCACGCTTCAGGTCTGCTGAAATCCTAGCAAATGCCTCCTAAAATCCCCTGGAGCCCCTGTGACAGTTTATTGAGAGTCCAGGACTGTTTGACCTTGGAGGGGGTGAGAAAGGGAGGAGAAAAAAGAGCAGCCCTAGGCTTCCCTGCCAAACAACTTGATCCATTGCTGAGCCTCTTGCAGAGACCACAACACAGCCAGAAATCAGTCCCAGACTATCAGTGGGGTATCTGGGCACAGTGCCTTCCTCTCTCCTCTGCCCCAGGTTTCTCGAGGGTCTCCTGCTGTGCTGGGCAGTGCTGCTGCATGAACAGTGTGGTGCGTTCCCCAAAAAAGCAGCAGTGCCCCAACCACCTGTGAATGGTGCACATCCCAGCATCCTAACCCTGTCATCCTGCCCAAAAAAAAAGGTTTATGAACCTCTGTGTGACAGCTCCTTCCTTGCTGTGGTGCTTGGAGTGTGCAGGAAGGTTGCCCACCTTGGGGGAGCTCTGTGCTGGGGATTCTCACCATCCTCAGGAAATAATGAAAACACTGATAACAATATTTTTATATGACAATAAGTGCTTGTTATTTCTTCTCTGTTGTAAGAAAATCAGATGATGTATGTCAGGCTGCTTTCCTCCATGAGGAGGGACAGGCTGTGCTGAGCATCCAGGTTATCGCTATCGGGGCAGACTTGGCAGCGATGCTGCTCTTGCCACTGATCCAGTGCTGATGCTCTCAGGGAAGGTGTGTTTGCTTCTGGGGTTTCATTGTTAAAAGACCATCGATAAATTACAGGGAGTCCGTAGGAAAATTGATTAAAGAATTAAAAGATATCGTATGACCTAAAGGGGAGATTAAGGGAATTCAGTGAGGTGCTTGCTGCAGAGCAGAGCTGGGGGGAGTAGGGAGGGAACAAGATGAAAACAACCTTGCAGAGGTGGTGATTAGAGCAGGTGGAAAGAGTTGCTGTGAGTAACTGAACTGGTTTGTGCCTCACGATTTTTTTGCAAATGCTGAGCTCTCACACAAGAATGGGAAGGGGCTCCCCAAGCCCTGTGAGCTGTTGGAGCTGCCCTGGCCACACATGCCACAAACATCCCCTGGGGTTTGCCCACTGCTGCTTGTGGGGATTTAAGCACCGAGCCAGGATTTGAGGAAGATGGGCATCATTTTCATAAAGCAGAGGGTCTTTTTTTAGCTCAATTTCTTTACAAGTGGGTTGGATAATGGGACCTCCCTTGAAGCCAGCTGAGTTAAGGACGCAGCTATTACTTCCAAATGCAGTGAAGTCTGGAGCTCTATGGCGTACATAATCCCAAGGACCCCTTATTGCCTTAAGAAAAGAATGAGGCCAGAGTCTGATTCAGGCCTGAGGATAAAAACACAGACATTAGTAAAGAGAGCAGTGGTATTGAGCAGTGCTGTTAGCTGAGCTGGTATTGCAGCCCAGTGCCTCCAGAAATGTCACACTCCTCTGGTTTTCATCTGCTTGAAGGATGCATTTTGGATGAGCTGCAGAGACTGATGCTCTTCCTGCCTCCACCCCAAGGTACCAACAACACAGGGGAGGATTTCGCCTTGAGCTGGGGACAATCCTACTGTTAGTGACATGTCTGATTGGTATTTTCTCAAAGCCAGAGAGTGAGCAGCTAAGGACTGGTGTGGAGATCTCATTTCCTATGATAAATTAGGCATCTTCCTAAATGCCTGTCATTAATGGGCTACCATCATCTCTCAGCAGCCAGAATAGCACCACAAACCAGAGCCACCCCCTGTGGTGTCCATCTCAGCTCCATCCCCACCATGGCCCAGTGCTGTGATTTTTCCAGGGTGTATTATGCAGCACATATGGGATGGGCCAGGTGGCTTTTCTGGATGTACCAAAGGAGGCTGGCTGCTGCTGGGAGGACTCACATATATCCAGGGTGGGAACAGCATGGGGGAAAGCTCCTTCTGGTCCTGTGTCAGTTCTCCACACCCAACTCCAGAATCTCCTAAGGGACCTTTGGCTCCAGCCCAGCTTATTCTGCGAGGTGCCTGCAGTTGGTTTCTGAGCAGGACTACAGCAATGACATGAAGTTGGGCAAAGCCACCAGCACCAGCAGGGGACAGGGCTCTCACACGCTCACAGCAGGGTCCTGGGGGCTGAGGGACAGGCACAGGCTGCAGATCAGTCCCAAAAGCAGTGTGGCATCTCACTAGGAGATCATGTGGAGCAGAAGGGCAGCTCCAAGGATGTGAGTCGCTGACCAGGGGATGCTGAGTGTGCATGAGCAAACCCAAATGCAGTCAGGATGGCCGAACACAGAATGAGCAAATGGCTCCACTGTCTGTGTGCACATCTGGTGCACCGTGTGGTACAGATGCCCACTGTTAAGTTCCCTCTCTTGACTGCATATGAGGTACAGTGGTCGGTACAGGGTGAAGGGCACCATGGGGTCTGCCTTGTCAGGGATGGAAGAACAAATTGCAACATACTCCCTAACAGAACATGTGGGTGAAAAGAGAGGGTGGTTTTCAGTAAAGGCTGAAGGAAAGGAACTTTTCATGCAAAAGCCAGTGCTAGTGCAAGGAGAAAGTGGGTAGGGGCTATGTCTGCTTACTAACCACTCCCATCAGCTCCTCCTGCCCAGACAGGAGAAGCCAAAAAATATCCTTCTCTCCTGCAGAGAGTCAGAGATCTCTTACTTCTTCCTCTCCATTCACTATGGGGTGAGAGGCCTCTCTGCCCCCAAGTACCTCCCTCACTGGGGAAGAGGACAGCAAAGAAGGGGACATATCCAGACTGCATGTCAAGAGGGATGAAGAGAGAGGAGGCATTTTTGGAGAGCCGCTGCCTGTTAGAGGCAGCCCACACTCCTGCTCTGGGGTTGATAGCTGGTAACATTCGTGGCTGGCGTGTTGCTCAGTGCATGACAACCTGCTTATAGCTTCCCTCCAGAGGCTCCTCCTGGATAAATATATAACTTCCAGGAGTTCTGGTGGGACAGCTTTGCTGAGGATACATGGCTGTTGATAGTCCCAGTTGTGTCTGATCACATCTGGTATTTTCCCTGTCTTCTCCATCTGGAGAGAGGAGAGATTGCTTTCTTGCAGCCGTTGAATAAGGTGATGGAGGGGGCAGGGGCATTGTATGGTGGAGGTTGTGCAGGGAATTTCTGCCTGGAGCTGGGAAAAGAGGGAGAAGGGAGTGCTGAGTTCTCTTCCGCATGCAGTGCAGGCATGGAGGCAGAGGAGCCTCAGGGTCCTCAATACCTGAAGAACCCGTGGAAGCATGCTGCATTCCCCCTGCACAACTGAGACAAAGAAGGCACAGCCCTCCCTCTCAGCAGACAGGGATGTTTCCTCTCTCTGGCTTTTCCAGCTGAGCTCCTGGAGGAGATTGTCAAGGGTCTACAGGCTGCTCTGGTCAAGCCTTTTATCAAGGAGAACCAAGGGCGACAGCTACTGTGATGTGCTCCCATGTGCACCGACCATGGCCTCCTTGGGGTGTGAAGCAGCTGCTGGGGAACCCATGGGTTTCCCTCCTGTATTTCTTTAGCATAGTGCATCCAGCCCCATGTTGAGGAGAATAGTTCCCTGGAAGGAGAAATTATTTTGGCAGGGACTGGAAAATCCCATGTAATTCATGCCCTTCATCCTTCCCAGACATTTTATAAGAGACAGGCACAATATTTGGGTGAGAGTTGAAGGGGCATTAAGCTCTCCTCTCCAAATGCCAGCTGTGGATAGCCCCGTGAATGTGCAAAAACCAAGAGCACATCAGCCCCCTGCTCTCTGTTCCCCACTGTCTGGACATGGCAAACTGGCATCCTGGGATGCTCCAGCCCTGAGCTGTGGACAGGGATATGGTCTCCATCCCCAGAGCCTCCCAAGGCTCCGTTTGCCGGCACTTTTCCCTCGGTTGCTGCACACTCCCTCACCCCAGACCGCTCTCCAGGTCTCCAGAAGCTGGACGGGGGCCCGGCACAGTCAATCCCAGGGCAGCCGGTAACAAGGTTTGGTCATTACTGCCCGGGGCTATGTGCGAATCAGTGACCTGGCTCTGAAATGGTTTATGTTACATGCAAATCCCCTCGCAGAGGTGTTGGGGGAGGAAAGCCGGCCTCGCCGTGAACTCCCTGGGCTGAAGAGCAAACCCCAGTGCTGCAGAGAACTTCCCGTGCCCGGTGCGCTGCTGTGCTGCCACATCCTGCCTTGCCGCTGTACCCATCCCAGGGGTACCACACCAAACACCGCAGTCCCGGCCCTGCTCCAGGACTGACGGTGCTACTGTTATACACAAAACAATAATCAGCTGCTCTAACGAGGATGCAGAGTAGCTGAGCTGGCTTCCCTGCTGTTGTGCCGGCTCCAAGTGGAAACAGCTGCATTTGGTTTGGTTAAATGTTTTATTTACTCACAATTATCCCAGATAACAGGTTTGCATTTGTTTGTTCAATATTTAATATTGTTTCAGAGCAAAGATGCTGTTTGGTTTCTGGTGGAAGACTAGGAGGTCAGAAGGGACTTAGTCCTGTGGTGTGGTCCCAAGTGAAGGGTGGAGGTGTCCAGCATCCCTGCTGTGCATCATTCCCTAAGGCACCCAGCCTAGAATGCTGCTCCATGGGAATAAAGTCATCTCCAGGAGCACAGCTGGGTTTGGGGTGCTGGTGTGCTCAGCAGAATGGATATTTCCCTGGGAAACCAATGATGCCAAGCACCAGCACTGCTGGAGTAGTGGGAACAAGAGGATCTGTACATTTCAGGATGCCAGATGGCTTTTCCTGCCTAAATCACCTTCCCGTAGCATCCTGCACCTTGGGGAGCATCTCCAGCGAAGACTGCCATTCCAAACAGCCAGCCCAGCCTATGCCAGGCTTGCCATAGCCCCTGTGCTCTTGCTCTTTCCTCTCACAGATCAAGGCCGTGAGGTTTGCTTGATAATTTTCTGGAGGCTGGAGAGTGGCCAGGTTTGAGGAGCACCTCTGCTGTGCTGGAAATAGCATGGCCTCACGCAGTGCAGAGTGGAGCAAACTCCAGTGAGCCTGTGATCACACTGGGAGCTTGCCCTGCCACTTTGGCTGAAAGTGGGATGCTGGGCTTTCTCTTTCCTATGAGTAATGCCTTGCCCAAAAATTTACAGCATTTCCTCTTGCCATGCTCACTGAATTTTCTGCAAGGGAAATGAGAAAATCCATAGCTTGGTTTATGAGCCCCAATCAGTGTAAAACAGGGCCTTTTAGAAATTTATCTGTTGCTGAGTCCACTTTTTTCTCCAGCACCTTCTTGGGGAATAAATTCTTGCTCTTTGAGGCTGGGGAGATGGCTCTTAGGTGGCAGCAGGGTCAGGGGACTTTGGCTACAGCTGCAGGTGTCCCTGGCCCATTTTGGGAGCTGCCAGGGAGGTTCTGAAGTATTGGGTATGAGGGCTGGGCTAGGTGCTGGCATTCAGCTGGAATGACTCACACTCCAGAGGGATGTATCTTCAGTGTCTAATTTCAAGGGAAAGGAATGTCCCCCTGAAAATGCCCACTTGCTAAGCGTGGGGTGTCTTAGACTGAAAGAGAGAGACATAAACCCTGTCTCCATCACTTGCCCAGGTCACTGAGGAGGTCAGTGAGGAACAAACCTATCTCAACCTGTGCCCCTGCACCCCTGGGTTCTCTAATTCTCTCTCAAATGAATTTTGCTGCATCAATTCAAACAAAACAACAAACAACAGGAAAAAAAAAAAAAANAAAAAAAACAAACACCCAAAAAAACCCAACCAAAAATCCCAACAAAAACAACAAATCAAACCCAAACCCTTCTTCATTCTTCTTGAAGGAGTGGTGGTTATGAACATGATGTTCCCATGTTCCCAGAACACAGGGAGCATCACCTGCCTATGTACCCCCACACTGTTTTCCTCCGCACCCATTCTCATCCTCACACTTCTCCAAGAACAGATGGTCAAGGGGAATCAGAGCAAATTCAAAGCTTCGCCTCCTTCTCTTTCTCCAGCAACAGAACACAGTTGTACCCAAACATTTGAGTCGCTGGAAGGGACTGTCCCCAGCCACAGCCATGCTGCACTCCAGCACAGGTGACGCATGGCAGACTGATGCTCCCCTGATCCACCTGGCAGCAGAAATATGATTTATTCATCATTGTTTTCTTTGTTGTTTCCTACCAGCCTCCTGTACACAAACAGGCTTTTAGAAAAGCGGCGTTAGATAAATAATACATCGTGCTGGCAGCCAGCATGTGCATAACAAAAGCATCTGTGTAGATGCATGTGTGGACGTGCGGGGTTTGCTGCTCTCGCACCCACATGCTCAGCACTGGCATCTCGTGCCCAGGTGGATTCCTGTTGTGCTGTCCAGACTTCTGCAGCTTTGATTTTGGTCACCTGGGTGGCTTTTTAATGTGTTGGTACATACTGACCACCTGTGGTGTGAAAAAAGTCATTGGGTGAGGATGTGGTCCTGCCATGGGCACTGGGGTGCAAACAGCAGGAGTTTGGCAGCAGAACAGCATTGGTTGTGGAGTTGTCCCCCCGTGTGGGGCAGCAAGGGGGTCCTGCCCATGTGCAGGCAGGCTGTGTCACAGCTGCACCTCTAGCATAAGCACAAGCTGCTGTCATGGACCCTGGAGTCTTTGCTGGCCCAAGACCAAGATGATGAGTTATGCAGGTGACCCCAAAAGCACACTACGGGTTCATTATCCCCCATCAGCCCAGTGCATGAATGTGCCCCGAGTGCACCAGAAAAAATACCTCCTACAGAAGTGTTTGAGAGGCCTCTTAAAACTTTTATTGGCGCTATTTTTTGTATCCCTCCACCTGTGGAGCAAGGCATCTTTAGTACGTTCAGCCCCCAGCAGGAGAGGAAAATTATAACTGATCCATTTCAGAAACCTCTAAAAGTGACCTAAAATAACTTTTCTATATATAAAAGTGTCATGATTTTAATGTCCATTATCTCATGACCTAGCAGAGCTAGGAAAAGCTCTTGTAGATCATTTTTAGTGGTTTCTAAAATGGATTGGTCACACTTTTCCCCTGCACAGTGGAACTGAGGGTACAAGGACGACTGGGCTTTAGAGATGAGGAGGGAAACAATCTGTGTCTGTGCTGGTGTATCCAGAGCTGTTTCATCCTCAAGGACCACTTGTGGTGCTGTCCCTGGCTGAGCAGAAGTGCTGGAGCTGGTCAAGTGACTGCTATTTCCAACAAGCTGGAGAGACAGAGGTTAAATTGATGCAAAGCATGGGACACTGTGTGGTAGGAAAGCCAACTCTATCCCTGCCCCTGGTCTTTTTTGGGATCTGCAGAGATATTGACCCTGGCACCAGCTTTCACTGCTGTGGCAGCCCCAGATTTTGCTGGAGCATCTCATGGCTTGTGAGCCACGTGCCCAGATGGGATATGCTTAGCTCTGAGGCTTTCTTCACCTCGCCCAGAGCTTTTGCAGCAAGGCTGGTTGCAACCCAAGCCTCTGGGAAGCTGCCACAGCCCGGCATTAAACACACTGGATTTTCAGAGAGGACATCAGCAGAGCACATGGGAGAAGTGGCTCCCTGCCATGCGAGAGGTTAATAGACAGATTAGAGAGGGCAGACGCTGTTTGTGGTGAAAGGAAAAGAGCTCTGCCTTTACAGAGTTCAGCAGCTCCAAGAAGCGACAGGGATGTAAATATTTGCCAGAATTAGGGAGGCTGTGTGCAGGAGCTAAGGGAGAAGTGCCCAAGTAGTTCAATGTGTTGTTTGGGCTGGTTTTGGTGTGGGGCAGGTGCTGAGAGCTGAACATCATCTGAGGGAGGATGGAGAAGGTTGGAGCAGGATACCCCACACGCAGAAGCACTGCCCAAAACCTCAGGGCAGAAAAAGCCTTTAATGCTGTTCTCTTGATGGCTTTGTTTTCCTCCACTGCCTTTCTTGCTGTCTCTGTTGGCCTGATGGGCTGGCCCACCTCCAAAGACAGCATTACAGAGCGCCGGATCGATTGGTGCCTGCAATTTTATTTGCTGTCTTTAAGAGCCTTTGATGGGCAGCATGAGCTGTGCCAGGGAGCGCCTTTCCTGTGAGAGGAGGGGAGAGGAATGAGGTTGCAGGCTACCATCTTCGTGAGGAGTTGAGGACCCTGCCACCAGCTTAGAGAAGACACCATGGTCGGGTGGGCAAAGAGAACCTTCCTGGTGCAGCAAGGCAGCTGAGAAGTGGCTTGCAGCCCTCTCCTTTGTGGTGCCTGGCAGTGGTGGCCATGGTCACCCATGTGGTGTCATGGTCACAGTCCATGTGGCACATTGCACTGGCCCCACACTTTGCTATGGGGTGAACTTTCTGCTCATCCAGGTGGAAAATGGGGTAGCTGCCTGACAACTCCCTCCCAGGACGCTTGTGGCTCTGGGACTGACGGTTCTCTGGAGAGATGGAGGTTGCAGGAGTGTCCCTGTGAGGCAGCTTGTGTCTGCCCAGAAAGAGAGGGCAAAGTCTGGGGTGAGACAGGCTTCATATAGCAGCCTCCCTTCAGCTGCATCTGTCCTTGAATTCTGCATCAGGAGGGCAGAGATGCGAGGATCATTTTGTCTCCCTTCCCCAGTCTCTCCTTCCACCTCTGGTTTGCTAAAAGACACCAAAGGGTAAGATGTGGAAGTGCTGTGGACACAGAGGGTTGGGGCTGCAGCTGGGGACCAGCCTTAAAGCAGAGGGCAGGATTTGCACGGCACTTGATACTGTGGAAATGGGACGTGTTCAAAGGCTGTTGCAGTGTGGGAATGGAAGTGGAGGACAGCATGGGCAGCCCTCCCTCCTCCTCCCAGCAAAACAAACCCGGAGGAGTGAGCCTGCCCCAGCCTCCTCAGCGGAGGAATTAGCTCAGATCACAAAGAGCCACATTCGGCGTGGTACTGGAGACAATGAAGATAAATTATCCTCAGATGCGCTAATTGTTGCACATAGCAGTGAAGCGTCTGGGACCGTGCAGGTAGCGCTGGACCCTGCAGGACTCCAGGAATGCTCGAAAAAGCCCCGCCTGCTTCTGCCCGGCTTCCCGACGACTCCCGGTTCTGAGCGGGACAGCTGAGCGCAAGCAGCAAGCGGGCGAGTCGCCTGTGGTGGCACTCCCAGTGTTCCCAGCCAAGCAATATTCCCAGCCCCATCTTGATTTGCCGGGTGCCGGGCAGGTGCTGTTAGCCCACAGTGCCACCACGCGGTCACCCGGCACTCAGAGACTGGCTCCAACCCCCCTGCACCCCTTCAGCCCCACCGGGACACCTCCCGACCCCCCACTGCACCCTGCAAAGGGCAATGCTGCGTTTACTCCCGCCTCGCCCAGGGGAGGCAGGGAAGGGGTTAAGACGACTGCGAGGAGGAGGAAGAGGATGGGGGGGCTGTAGCAGGGATCAGGCCCTTGTCTCTGGCTTTGCGATTAGCCATTCTGTTTTGATGTGGAGGGTCTGCTTGAATAATTTAACCGGGAGGCTCATTAAACAGGCTCTGGCCTTCGTCTGTCGGCTGAAGGCTGAAATAGCCATTAGGCGGAACACTTGGAGCGGAGCGGCACAGCCTTCCCTCCCGCCGGCCCCTCCTTTCCCTCTCCCCCTCCTCCTTGCTCCCTGCTCTCTGACTGCTGCACTTGGCTCCCTTACCAGCTGCTTGCGCCTTCTAAGCCCCACCCCAGGGGCGTGGCGGGTCCGCAAACGCTGTGCCTCAGTTTCCCCTCTGTAGACTGTAGTAGGCTGTGCAGCTTCTGTAGGTTCCAGTTGCAGCTGGAGCTCATTGCATCCCCCTAGAAAGCTGTGTCCCTGAGTGTGTCACACCGGTGACACCTGGGCTGTGGGGCCGAAGGGACACTGAGGCTGCCAGGTCTGCTCTCTTTGTTTCAAATCCCCTGCTTGTAGAGAAGAACATGTCCTGAGATACTCCCAGTGGGTAGATTGGGATGAGGGCTAACAAAGGAAGGGAAAGAGGGAACACCGCAGGTTCAGACAGCCTTTCCAAGGGGAATCCTGATGCACATCCAGCCCAGGGAGTGTATTTTATGGCAGGGCACTGTGCCAGGGTGCTGCTTTTAGCAATCAATGCAAGTGCGTGGGTACCAAGACTTGACTTCAGTGTCAGATCTAGTAAGATTTTTACCAACAAGGGCAAAATGTATCAGGTAAAAGGTATCACATCTCATTCTTCACATACACTGTCCCTCAGCATTTTGCAGCATTTTCCTGCAGCTCTGGCTGTGCTCCTGCAAAGAGCAGAGAGCACTGCACATATGCCCAGGAAAGTCAAGTGCAGTGTGAACATTTTGCTGGTTTTATAATCGTCTTCTGCCTTTAACCTCTAGGATCAGCTGACAAGGCCAGAGGAAGGCTGCTCCCAGCGGGTCCTCTCATCCTGTCTCCTGTTGGCTCTGTGTCTCTTTGAAGGCAGGGCTCCAGGATATGATGCTCTGCCCCATGCCTAAAGTGTAAACACTGTTAGTCCTTCTGCAGAGCTGGATTTTCTCTGCTGGTTTCACATAGTTCCTCCTCATCTCGCCAGTGGTCCTTCTTCTTTTGGTGACCTCTGATCATTTGGAGGGTCGTCCCTCAATAAGTTTATCACTCCCCAGGGATGTGGCAGAGAAAGCTGTGAGCAATGTAGATTAATGGGGTCAGGAGAGCAGCACCTCCTCCTCATCAGCAACATCTCTGTCACAGCCTTGAAGACAGTTTCCCCTGGTACCTGCAAACCCTCTCAGTCACTCCATCCCTCATTAGAGGCAGTGAGCCGCCCAAGGAGGTGAGCTTTGCACAGCCCAGCCCAAAGCAAGGTGTCATGGAGGACCCCAGCAGAAGACATGGCACAAAGACCCCGAGATACTTCCAGCAGCTGACAAACACAGACCAGGCTCCCCTTGCAAACTCTCCCCTCCCAAGCTGGCAGCAGCTGGGAGTGGAGAGACATCCTCTTGCTCAGAACTTGGTGATGACCCCACCTCAGCAGGTAATTACCCTTTCTCTTTCCCTGGCAGCCCCCCCAAAGGAGCCAGTGCTGATGTGCCGGTCCAACAACTACCCGAAGGGTTTCTACTGCAGCTGGCACCTGCCCACTCCTACCTACATCCCCAACACATTCAACATCTCTGTCATGTAAGTGTCTGGGAAGAAAGGGTGCAATGGGGTGATTTTCAGTCCCTGCAGCCTGCAGCAGCTCTCTAGTATGGCCATGAAGTCTTGGTGCAGTGGGTCTAACCTGTGCTGAGCATATGGTATCAGTGTCCAAAAATGGGCCCGGGCAAGGATGTTCCAGGGATGTACAAACTGGAAGTTTCAATTTCCCTAGAGGGGACCAGGAAAGTCCTCATCTCCCAGGTCCCCATTCCGTGCTTCTCAAGACCATCCTCTCTGCACCGATTGTCTGTAGTGGGTGTTGTGCCCGCTGTTTTTTGGCGTGTTTGGCACATCTCCGCACTTTTCTGCTGTCAGCTGGTTGTGGTTGGGCAGCAGCAGTGTCCCTTACCTAGAACTGGCCATGGCAGGGCATCATTCCCTACCCTGTGCCTGAGTTCTGGCATAGCCCTTATAGAGGCTAGTGCTATGCATTATCTTCTGGGGTTTGTGTCACCATGAGAAAGGAGACCTTGCTCCTCTCATGGGAGGTGTAGACCCAAACCCAACCCCTTCAGGGTCCTGTCTTTCTTTGGGGGCCACATGAAGACATTCACTGCAGCCTCCATGTAGGCTTGGGATAAAATCTCATACACAAGAGCCTACACAATTCCTGGTGGGGGGAAAGCAGCCCTTTGGCTGCAGCAGGGGCTGGTGCATGGGGACCATTGGCTTAGGGGGGATACAGAGCTGCACATTTTGCCTCCTTCCTCCAGCAGCTTGGGTGCATCCACAGGTAACAGCTCTTCTCACCTCTGCTTTTCAGACACGGCACAAAAGACATGGTCTGTGAGAAGGATGCCGTTCCCAAAAACAGGTGTCACATCAGATACCTCCAACTCTTCTCAACAGTGAAGTACAAAGTGACTCTGACAGTCACGAATGCTCTGGGAAAAAACTTCACCACTCTCACCTTTGACGAGTTCGCCATAGGTAATGTCCACGGCAGCAACTGGCCTCTCCAGGGCGGTGTTTGGGTTGGCTTGCTCTACAAAAAGTGTCATCCATCAGAGAGAGGGGGCAGGGAAGCGACTGATTCTCCAAGTGGAGATTCTCCCCATCCATGGAGATGGGGTCTGAGCCACTCTGGCATCCTCCCTGTGCCCCTCTCTTTCTCATGGCCCTGAGCATCCTGGGGGAGCAAGGCAGGATGCCCACAGGTAGCCTCCATGCTGGTCACATCAGAGCCCTGGTGCCATGCGTGGTCCCACCTGCTGTAGTCCAGATTGCCCATGGTTGCTGAGTTCCTCCCTGTTTGGGAGGCTGGGGAAGCAGCTGCCATGTGTCAGGGCAGAGAGCTGTGAAAATTTTTTGGTCCAAATGATGTTGCCATTTTTACCCCTCAGAGTGTCTCTAAAGGAGAGGTTTGGTATTTGTGCCAAAAGCAGAGTCATGGGAATTAGGATTGGAAGAAAAATCAAAATGTCCCATTCTCTTCCCTCCATCCTTAGTAAGGATAAAGCTCTCCTATAGCCCAGTTCCCCCAGCCCTTACCTTATATGTTCCTAAAAACCCTGTTCCTCCTTTGGCACCCCTTCACTTCCCCATCAGGACAGCAGATGCTGTGCAGCGTGGGACAGGGAGCAGCAGGCCCTGTGGGCTGGGGTGTCCATGTCTCAGGCTCTGCCACAGGGAGGCTTCCCAGCCATGTCCAGATCCACAGCGGAGATGTTGCCCTTACGGTGAAGGGCAGGCATGAACTGAGCAAGCCCATGCCAAACACAGCAAAGCAGGGAGCTTTTGGCACCATCCAAAGCCGGATTACAGCTGGTGCTGTGACATCCTCAAAGAACAGGAAAAATAGGAGAGAATGGAGTTCAGGAATACCCTGAAAAACAATTTGCTGGTTGCATGTGGCAATTACTGAACCAGAAAAACAAATAAGTGAATCACTGAAGTGCAGCCAGCAGTTGGTCTTTGCCTTCAATGTGCTACGCATCACAGCATGGAGAAGCTGGACATGCTGGAGTGCAAGAAGAGGAGCTCCACTGCTATACCAGATTTTCCCTTTGTACCCCAGATCCTGGAAAATATCAAACAAGGCACCAGCTCTGAACAGAGCAGGAAAATAATTTTGGAGCAGGGATTGTCCTGCCATGTGTCTGCAGCTGTGGTCCGTACCTGAAGCTTGTGTTCGTCAGTGCATCGGGAATGCTGATAACAAGGCAGGGAGCTTAGCAGGGAAGTGTTGGAATTTCAGTCAGTCGGGTGCCTTTAAATGGAAATTGTTGTGTTTGTGGAAGACACACTCATTAAAAATGAAGGTAACCTCCAGCCTGCATGGCCCAGGACAGCAATTAATCTACATTTTCCAAGTTCCTTGCATTCCCTCCTGCAGTAGTTCAGGGCACTCTTTTGTAACATCTGTATCCCACCCATGCCCTGCCTGGCTTCCCAAACATCTGGTCCTCCATCCAGCACACAAGGGCAGTTCCCCTGAGGAAGCACACCCAGCTGCAAGCCTCGGGCATCCCAGCACCAGCACAAAGCTGGATCCAGCCCAGCAGTTTAAACTTAGCCCAGGTCAGAGGAGTGGCAAGCAGAGGCCGGTGCTGTCCTGGGCAAGCCCTTAGTGAGGGTGCTGCCTCTTGCATGAGTGCCTGGAAGGGTGCAGGGTGCTTGGACAGCAGTTGCACTGGGAGGTCAGACCACCCAGCATCACCTGGCTCCAGGATGGCACTTGGGGAAGGGGTGATGGACTGATGCTGATAGAAAAGGCTGTCCTGCACCAGCCTGCCCCCATAACCACCTCAATATCCTGTGGCCTTAAAATCTCCATGTTCTGTATGACTGTGAAATTCTCCTCCTCAGGACTTGGTATGGGTGCCATGCATCAGCAGCACAGACAGAGTGGTGACAGAGTGCTGAAGTCACAGTCACAGTCACAGGCTTAGCAGGTCATGACAACATCTGCTGCTGCTGAACAAGAGTCACCTACCCCAAGTAGAGCTTCTCCTCAAGCCATCCTGGTGTTAAAACAAGTGCACTGCATTGCTGCATTTTGCCACACAGTTTTGCCCCGGGATGCCTGCAGTCCTCGCTGAAGCTTCAGTGTCTCTTCCAGCCCTCTTCTCTGCAACTGCAATCCAGGACTGTGTCCCAGCGTGGTGGGTGCTAGAGGTGTGAATCTAGCATCCAGTAGGTTCTCTGGAGATCTCTGCCAGCATCAGTTGGCCTGATGAGCTCTCATCTTGAATGTTTTGCTGGGTTTCTCTTTGCTGGATGAAGGGTGGAAAACCTATGGCTCAGGGCAAAGCTGCTGTTTCAGCTCGTTGGAAAAATGCCAGGTGGGAACGTTGCAACATCTGCACACATCCTGCTAAAATGAAGAGACAGTTTCAGCCAGGACCTGTGTGATGCTTCTCCTGAAATCCCTGGGCTGTGGCTGTCAGAGCCTGTCTTGTGTTTTCCTTTTAGCCTAAAGAAAAACATCACACATTCTGCATGGAGGTTAAAGTGCAGCCATGTAGCTCAGATCTCATGCCCTGCTGGGGACAGAGCAACCTGGAGCCTAGGAGAGAGCAGTGCAAGGCAGGCAGCTTTCTCTCCCAGCACCATCTGAGCTGGGAGAAGACCCTCCGCTGGGTCAGACCACCCACCCAGCCTGGGCAAGCACAAAAAGCCCCCTGGGAAGGACTGACCTCCTTTGGTTTTGCTTCTTCACTCCTTTCTCTGCTTCTGGAACCCCCAGCAGAAAATCCCTTCCCCAGCCGCTCGGAAGATGGTCTCTAATTGAGTGGAAAATGACTGGTACTTCTTTTGCTGTCCTGATCCCATGCCTTGCTGATGGTCGTGCCGTGCTGGTTATTAGCAGCCAGCTGTGAAGGGTCACTCCGCATTGTCATTTTCAATGATGACTAGAAAAGCTTTTCTGGCCCTCTGGCCCCCGTCTCCCACTGGTGGGAGACCCAGACCACTTCCTCCTCATCTTGCTCCTGGAAATTGTTTTCATAATTACATCTTCTCCAAAAGTATTGATATTAATAAAGGTGAGTGTGAGGAGGTCCTGCAGAGCCCTGTGAACATCGGGGCTCCAGCCCCAGGAAGGAGGAGGTGGAAAAGGGACTGTAGGAGAGAGGACCTGGAGGCTGAGGAAGATGCCATGGAGGAGTGAGGTGATGTGTCAGGAGATGCCACCTCCTTCATGGTAGCTGGAACAGCATGGGGACATTTTTGGTTCACCAGGACACTACCCCACCTTCCTCACTTGTATTTCATCCCAAGAGCTGTTTTTTTCATCCCCTAGGAAAGCCAGGACACCACCGTGGCACTGCAAAACTGGCATCCTGCCTCAGCACCTTTCACCTCATATGATCCTGGGGGAAAATAGGAAAAGATGCACAGCATTAAAAGGAGGCAGGCAGCCTTGGAAGGGGCAGGTGTGGATACCTTCCCCAAATCTGCTGCCCATCCCTTGTGTGACCTTGGGAAGGTCATGTGATCCTTCCAGCTCTTGCTCTGGGGTGATGACGATGCAGAGCATCTCAGAGAGGCTGCAGGATGCCCATGTCTGTATGAAATGCGGAGTCTTTCAACACAGGTATACAGTGGCCTAAGCGGAAGGTCAGTTCAATTCATACTACTTAGGGAGGCAGAATTAAATTATCTAGACTGACATTTGGCTAAGACATGGAGTTTAATATCCGTCTGCTCATGGAAAATGCCAGGGGATATTTAATGGCTGCAAGGGATCCATTTTAGTGCTTGTTGGAGAGACAGGATGGGCGATGGGCCACTCCATGCCACAGCGTCTCAGCTGTCTTTCTGAACACCAGATTCATTTTGAGACATGTCTGACAACAGCCAGGGGCGATGGACAGCTAAAGACTTGCAGTTAAGCAGGAGTATGCAGCGCCTTAAGGAGAAGCTGCTCTCTGATGCTCCTCTTGCACTTCAAGCCCTCACTTAGACACAGAAGCCAAAAACCAAGCGGGAAGAGCTGTGAGTAGCCTCCTGGCCAAGTCCCCTTCCCAGGAATGTCTGATGATGCTCCCTCAGCTCTGCAGGATAATATTACATCTGGTTTTATAGCCACTTAACCAGTACTCAGCCTAATGCCCATCATCCATTATTATTATTACTATTACTGCTTTTATTACGTTACTGCCTGCAGGCCCTCAGTGAGGACAGGGCTCTATTATGCTGGCTGATGTACAGCCAGACAGCCCCTGCCTCACCATGTGCAGGCTGAATGGAGGCAGACAAAGGCTGGGAAAGGAGGAGCACTCGTCCCTGTCTGCAGGGCATAAAGGACTCCCTCAAGGTCACATAGAAATCAGGGAGCTGGACACAGCCTGTCTCCCCTCACTCCTCAGCTGGCCCCTGTGGTTTCCCAGGTGTTTCCTGTGATGAGCACAGCAGGATGTGGTCTGTCCTAAGAGACACAGGTTCAGCTTCTCTGGACTGGCTGCCATAGGTATGGTCCCCTCTCCTGGCTGTTGTGTCCCCACTGCCATAGAAGGACATGACAGGAACAATTTTGGCTTTGTGGTTTTGGAGGGGTTGGCCCCGCTGTGCTCTCTAGCCTGAGCAGGAGTCCTTTGGATGGAGGGACACATGAGGAGATACCATGGACTTTTGGTTTTCCCATTAACCTGCAGTGCCATTTGAAGGCTCATAGCAGCCAGGAGCACTCACTTGCAGCCAGGGCAGCCTTTCTCTGTGCACCAGAAACAGTGTCCAACTTGCAGGAGAGGGGCTAGGGGTCACATCCCCGCAAAATGGGCAGGTGACTCCCACCTCAGCCTTGGGGTATTTTTTTTTCTGACTTCCTGTAACAGTTACAGTAGTATTTCTCACTGCTGCCCAAGCACATTCGCCTTGCCCAACTGAATTTAATCATCCCTTCAGGCTGGCATACTAAAAACCAGGGCCAGGCCCCCTGTGTTACCCCAGGGACTATCCATTGCATCCATCCCTAGCCCAGCACTTTCCTTCCCACTTCTTCACTACAGAGCTGCACACAGTCATCTGCATTCGTTCAGCCAAACAGACTTTTGTTTTGCAAACCCAGTCTGCCGAGCCAACGCTGGATTTATACTTTTCCATATGCGTTTGGACTCCAAGTCCCTGTCGATGGAAGCTGATGTCCAGCCCCAGCCCTGGGATTCAAAGTGAGCGGAGGAATTGCAGAGCCATCTGGAGTAGCTCAGCACAGCACAGCCCTAGCCAAACGTTCCTGCTGCTGAGGATAAGGCTGGAAATGGAAAATTGTGCCCTGTCCTGCCATGAAGAGGAGCTGTGGGAGCTGGGAGGTGGCACTAGGCACCCGTGATCAGGCTCACCAGCTGACCAGCCACTCTCAGAGCCTCTGGGAACATCCTCTGAGCATGAAGTGACATGGGGAAGGAGGAAGCTGTCCAGCCCTCCTTGCACCCCTGTGACAGAGTGAAGGTGGTGAAAGTCAGGGTGGTGGTGAAGAGGATGGTGATAAAGGACTGCAGCAGGGAATGTGCCAGGGTGCTGAGGAGGAGGAGGCTGGGCAGAGGTAGTGGTGGGCTATATCTCAGGGAAAACAGGTCCCACCAAGGTTGTTGTGCTGTGCCTTCACTTCAGCACCCTCTCTGCCTCACCTGCAGATAAGGAAGTGTGTTCTCAATGCATCACAGGCTGGCTTCTCCTGAGAGGTGCAAGCAGTGGCAGTGCAGGGACAGTTGCTGCCATGCCACCATCATTTTGGAGCAGAGGTGGCAGCTCACAGCTCACATGTGACTCCCATTTGCAGCAGACTGGCCTTACATCAGCACCTGATCCCATACATGCAGAGTAAAAGATGCCCTTCATGCACAGGGCAGGGCTGCAGGCAGGCTAGTGAGGGAGCACCTCACTCACCACCATCTCCTTCCTCTCTCAGGGTAAGCAAAGCCCCTGTGGGGACATCACCTCCCAGTCACAGCAGGTGAACCCTGCAGTCAGCATGGAGAAGACCTCTGACTGCAGAGCAGGACCTCTGCCAGGCAGAAAGAGACTCCCCACAGCCCCACCATCCGTCCTCCATCCTTGGGAGGGGACTTTGATGCTGACATCTTGACAGGCTTCTGCTTGAGGCAGTCAGAGCCAGGGGACCATTGTTCAATCTAGAAATTTTCAGATCAGGAGGGATCCATTTGCCTTCATGTGTACTTGGAAGGTGGTTAAGGGCCTTTCCAGGACATGAGGACTCATGTGCATTGCTATTCTTAGAGTGCAGAGAGCTCTCTTTCACCTCTGGCATAGCTGTGTGCCCAGCTCCTTGTGTCCAGCTCCTTCCTGTCCATGATTAAAGGATAAGCATTGGGCGTACACAAATTTTTTTAGCTTTGCTATTACAATTGGGAGTTTGAGCTGTCAGGATTTGATCAAACCCTTGGCAAGGAGCAAGGATTGCTCTGCAAGAGGCAGCGACATTCATCACAGCCTGTCTGTGATGAGCTTCTGGCACTCTGGAAGGAGCTGCAACATCAAAGCATGTTGCATAGCTCACAGCCAATTAATATTCACCTGAAATACATGTCAGGTAGCAAGAAAATATCCCTATATCCCAAAAGCAGAGCAGGGCAGTGAGAGAGAGAGCTGGGGCAGAAGGTGACCAGGGCAATCCTTCCCCCTTAGCAAATATGATGTGCTAATGCTTTGAATCCTCAAAACCCCAGCCATAAACCCAAGGGCCAAACTCTGCCACATTACTGTGAGGTAAGTGGGTTTGAATGTGGCTCAGACTCACAGAAATCAACAGGTGCAGGGGAAGTGCAGGATTTGGGCTTGGTGGGCTCCTCATCCTGATCCAATTAGCTTTGTGTAGGAGGGATGCTCTCTGCCCTGGCCCAGTTGTTCCCATGTGTTTCCAGTGCTGTCACCTCCTTAATGGTAGCATTTTGAGCCAAGACAGCCATACCACTGACCTGGACAGCAAAAGGTGATTTTCATCTGATTAGTTTGGAAAAAGTATGCATGTTGTCTCCTCCTCTTGGAAAGCACATGGTGCAAAGCCCAGCCAGCTTAGCTAAGGGGTATAAAGGAAGGATGCCACATACAAAGCTTTGCCAACCACCTCTTTTCTTCCCTTGCAGTAAAGCCAGACCCTCCAGAGAGTGTGGTGGCCAAACCTGTGCCCAATAACCCTCGGAGACTGGAGGTGTCATGGCAAAACCCCTCGTCCTGGCCTGATCCTGAGTCTTTCCCACTGAAGTTCTTCCTTCGGTATCGGCCTCTAATCCTGGACCAGTGGCAACACGTGAGTGATACTGCACTGCCTGGGATGGGAGGGAGAAGGGAGAGCTGGTGACTGGGAATCAGCTGTGTTATGAACAAGTGTCCAGGGACAAAAAAGATGTATATTTACTGCCCAGACAACCTGGACCCTGTTCCTCCCCTTCTCTTTCTCGTTCCTTTTCTCTTCCTCTACATCTTTCTTGTAGCTCACGCTGCCTACAAATGGCTCTGCAGCCTCTCCCAGCTCCGCATTTTCATCCATGGCCCCTATCTACTTTCCATACATATGTTCTATATAAAACTTGCCAACGAGATGTAAAAGGCATTTGAAGTATAAATGTCACCACATTTAAATGCGCCTCTGCCACATTTCGATTTTGAACTGGAGATAAAATACCGCTCACCATAACTCAGAGCACAGTCTCAGAGCAATTGCTGCGATGTTATCGTATTTCTTACTTTTATTTCTTGTTTCTTTAAAAAAAATAGTCAGTGAAATCCTTGGCAGCCTGGAGGACAGATTTCATTTGTTACTGCAGGAAGATAACAAACAAGTTGGTTTTTTTTTACCTCTGTGTGCTGCTTGTGTGCTTGAGTAGTGTAGGAAAGCATTCTGTGGCTGGAGAAGAGGTGCTGCTATACTGGCATAGCTCCAGCATCCCTTCTGTGCCCAAGCTGGGCCAGTTGAAAGTCAGTTAGGTGCTTTGCTTGATAAAGGATTTTGCTTAAAAAAAAATAAATAGTAAAATAAGAGGCAGCACTGAGTCCCTGGGCACCTGCACCAAAGAGCCGAGTGGGATTTTCTTCCAGTCAGCTCTTCCTGGGGAGAGAAACATGTGGGAGATGGGATGGGAGGTTGCTCGTGGCTCTGCAAGGTGTCTTGGTGACTTTTTGCATTTGGTTGGGTTTTTTTGACAAGGCAGCACCACAGGTTGCATTTCAGATTGCAGCTTTTGCTGATGACTCTGAAAATCAGAGGGTTTTCCTGCTTTCCTCTTTGCCCTTTGCTTCCTTCCTAGGAGTGGGAAAGCACCTGTGGAGCATCCAGAGGGGTAAGAAAGCATAGATGGAGTTTAGGTATTAGTTTTTTTGTAGGGTTTTTTTTCATCTGGGGAAGAAATGCTCAAACTGTAGAAGCTATGCATAAAGGGGAAGACAGAATGGGAACAGCCAAACCCAACATAGTTTTTTCCCCAAGGTGTTGGGAAAACAATTGTGGGAAAAGCTGATGTTTTTATCCTGCCCAGCCTGATCCAGCCAAATACCCTGGTTTGCACCCAAAAACAATGGGATAGCCACTGAGCTACCTCCCACCTCAACACCCTCAGAGTGGCTGGTCCCTCCATCACTGGATGTGGAGTACCATATTTTTAGGGTAAAGCCATTCCGGTCATCTCTGGCAGAGCCCTGAGGGGATAGTGTGGCCTCTACATCAGTGCTCTCAGGCAGGCAGTGATGGTGAGAAATACACGGAGGTGTTGGTGACACTGGTGGCAGGGCCACCCTGGTTGGAAAAGGCAGTTTTTGGGCAGTAAAAACTTGATCTCTTCTATATAAAGATACCTTGAGTTGCAGAGAGAGCTCAAGGTATCAGCTGTCCTGGTGGGTACAAGGATGGCTGGGGAAGGTTCGACTCCCAGCATTTTGGGAAGGTGCAGCAGCCCTGGGTACTGCTTTTAATCAAAGTCCCCTTGCAAGAGACATGTTCCTCATCACTGACGGATGTAGAAGAGTGTTTAGGGAATAATTTGCTCAGTGAGCAAGTGCAAGCATTCCGTGAGTGAGGTGCCAGCCTTGTTTTCTGACTCCCTGCCCTGCTGGCTGGTTAATGAAAAATCTGATTTGTGGATGATTTGAGGAAAATTGCCACTATTCATCAGATGAATTATTTGCGAAGCCTAATTCAATAATTTCCCAAACACCAGAGAAAGGCAGTGCTGCAGCAGCTGGAGCTGGTCTGACCCCAGACCCCACTGGCACATTCAGCCTGCTTAGCCCAGCTGGGGACCCTGCAAATGCAGGTGTTTGTACCCAAAATTAAACGCACCAATGTCAACATGCTGGGAGCATGCCCAGGCCTCCCTGCACTCTTTGTTTTACTTATTACTTGCTGTCATTTTGGAGGGTATCCCTGTTCCCCCAAATCCCGACAGAAAAGGGAAGGACATGGTTTGGTAGGGCCAAGTCTAGCTCATCTATCCATCTTGTTCTGCAGTGGGGGTGTTGGGTCTTAGCTCAAAGGCACAAGTGCCCTGAGAGAGGATGAGGTAGTCACACTTGCCATGGGGTAATCACATGTGCCACGCTTGCATGGGGATGTCTTAATTCTTGTGGAGGTGCAGGTCTCTTGCCACAACCTGCCTCCATCTTGGCTCTTGCAGTCCCCACTGGCTGTTGGCAGAGAGAAGCCCTTGCTTTTTATGCCCACAACAACCTGCATGCTGACAGTGGGCCAGCTTGGAGCTCTGTAGGGAGAGGAGAAGTCCCTGCCAGCAGTCAGGAGGAGTTGGGTAACCTTATGTTCTGACACGTCCCTGTGTGCCCAAGGTCCACAGGCTGACCCCTATCCCTGCCTCCTCCTGGCAACTCACCCCTGGACCAGCTGTGGGTTTTAAGCATGTACTTGGCTGTCTCGTGGGAAACCCAGCATCCCTGCAGGAGAAAACCCACAAAGGAGCACTGGAGACTGCCCAGAGACAGAATATCCATGCAGGCCCTGCTCACACGTGGTGTTTCTTGGCAGAAGATGCAGTTCCTCTTTCACCTCTTCACCTCCTGTTATCTTTGCAGGGCCTGATTTATGCACAGCACCTCAGCAGGCAGGACCGAATGAGCACTAATAGGATCAGATGGATGTCGAGCTGTCGAATACCATAGGGCCTGATTCAATCAGTGTCTGCTTTCTTCCAGGCTCTTCCTTTCAGGATTTTAATAATGCCAGGGCCTGGCACCAGAAGATGAAGCCATCCATGGCGGGAGACTGCCACTGTGTGAGCTAGCCATAAATACAGTTTCCCCTCCACCTCAGCAAGTCAGGTGATGCCTGGCCCAAGCATCCCATCCCATGAAGTGATCTCTGGGGCTGACCCAGAGGTGGGGGGGACACGTTTATCCCCTTCCCAGCACTTTGCAAACTAGGTTTGAGCCTCAGCATGCCATTTGCAGTCCCTTTCCCCTGCTCAGCAGCGCCTTTCCACCCAGACCACTTAGCAGCTCTTGCGTTGCAGTTTGCTCTGGGAATTATTATCATGGAGGGATGATGATGATGAGTTTCCACATGGGTATTCAGTGAAGCATGTGCCAGATCATGTCACCTCACAGCAGCTCCCTTGAACCTGGGTGCAGGCATTTCATAGCTGTTGGGGATGCAACCATGTCACTTTGTGTCACATCATGTGGCCAAAGACTCACCTCCACCCCACCAGCACTGAGCTCACTCTGAAACTCAAGCAACTTTAAAATCACACTCCTCCCTTTCTGGAAGAGGGGCTGGTGGTTTCTCTGCTGCCAGAAGAGAGATGGATATTTGTAGCCTAAACAGGTTTTTTATTCTCTCCTTTTGGCAAAATTTCCCCTTCTGTCTCCTAAATATAAAACATTAAATGTTTAGGGTATCCTTTATTTTTCTCCCCCTTTTAAGTTTGTAATTCAAGCCAGATTAGCGTGGTTTCCCCTTCTGTTTTATAGCCCCATCCTGGCCCCAAGTGAGCTCTCCTAATGCTCTCAGATGTTCCTCTAATGGCTTACCTAGGTTGGAACTGGATACCCTTTCCTAATGGATTGCTAATAGCCTGTTTCTGGTTTTACAGGCTCCTTCAGTTAACTCGCAACAGCAGCAACTGCTGCACTCACATATGCGATCTCCCCACAAGCACATCTGCACACTCACCCCTACATGCAGACGGGTGGCCAGACACCACCCTAAGCATCTCTGGGGAGCCCAGGGCAGGTCTTGCACCCAATTTGCTCCCCTCCTGTGGCATTTTTTGGAGCAGGATCCCCCACTTTTTGCAGTTTTTGGAGACAGATCACGTGTGCTGAGCACTTGCCAGCTTGATGTACATCCCAGGAATGTGACAAGGCTCAAGAAGGTATTTCTTATGCAGTGTCAGAGCTGGTGGCCAGACTGAGGGAGGATTTCCTCCTGTGGGTTGCCAGCAATTTGCAGATGCCGTCGTGAAGTCTAATTGAACCCAATGGCTGCGCTGACAACATGAAATGTTAATGAACCGTGAGGCGGGCTGCGTCTCAGATCTTGAGATTTGCAGTAAAAGGTCATGAGATATTTAAAGCTAATAATGTGGTTGGGTTCTCTCCTTCCTCTTCTGCTTTGGAAGCATTAGGGCCATGTTCGTGAGCATTTGCAAAGGCTGGAAGCGTCCTTCTCTGGAAGTGCAAGCAGAAGTGCTCCCACCATCATGGGATTTTAGGAGCTGGGGCAAAAAAGACCCCACACAGATATCTGTGCTTGCTCTGATCCAGGCAAATGATGGGGGTTTGGGGACAGGAATGGAAAGTTTCTGGGTATTGCCAAATACTTAGTCTTGGGTTTGTTGGTGCAAGGATGGCATTGTCCACTGGACTGGCCTCCCTCACCCATATTGGAAGTGGCTGCCAGGGTGGGCTCAGGCTCATCTCCCAGGGCAAAGCCACATTTTTTGGTCAGAGAGGTGAATTTCACAGGCTGTCTCTGGAAGTTCCTGTCTTGGAGCAACCCGAAATAGCCTGAAAATGTGAGCTAATGTGTATATCCTGCCTGGGAAAGGCAAGGGAGAGGATGGAGCAAGCTGGGGAGGAAGGCAGTTAGTGCCACTACCTGCCACAGCAGTGTCCCCGCCAGTGCAGTGGTAATGTCACTTTGCAGTGGGCACACCTCTTTGTGCCCATTCACATCCCCCTGTGCCTCTGCTGCTTCGCCTGCTCTCCTCTTCTTTGCAAGGCAGCTTTGGCAGGGAGGTCACCCTGAGCAAGCTGGGTTACAACTTCACGCCTGGTAGCTTTTATTGTGGCATTTCTCTCCCTTCCCCTCCTGGCTGCAAAGTCAGTGATTAAAAAGTGAAAAAAAGAAGGGGGAAAAAATCCAAAGAATTAATAGGTGGGAGCAAACTATTGAGGCTGTAATAGTGTCTCTTGCAGCTCAGTGTGAGGCAGGCAGGGCTGGAGCAGAGAGTGTCTCAGAGGAGGGGGGTGGGTGGGAAATGCCCAGAAATCACGTCTTCTGTTCACTCCCACCAGCCTCAGAGGCAGAGCAGGTTCAGGACCCTTGGCTGGCATTGTCTGAGTGCTCTCAGCCCCCTTGGAAACTGCTGGTGACCTCAAAGTAGTAAGCACCTGGCAGCTGTAAAGGTGCCACTGAGCAGCAGAGCACTTGTGCATGCATGTCCTCACCTGCATGCTCACACAGCTACAAGCAGGTAGGAAGGTGCTGGCAAGCCTAACTTTCCCTGCCCACATGCAGACCACACCAAGGTGGTGTCTGTGCCCTGCCATGCCCATGCACAAGCTGCTTTCACCCCCAGCCCATTGCATCAGCATGGTGAAGGCATCTGCAGGCAGCATATGCCAGTGCTGGGGAAGTTAGAGCTGTTGCTGAGTGCCCTCAGTATCCCTGATCCCATCTTCCTCATAGCCACAAGCAAAAGTGACCTCTGACAGTTGTCACTTGGCAGTGAGGGGCCAGCACCTCTGGAGAAAGTTTCCTGTTGTGAGCATGGTTACAGCCTCCACTTTCAAAGAAGGTGTTTATTTGGAGCCAGAAGGGATCTGTTCAGCTGCATCTGGTGTGGCACAGCCCTGGCTGCAGAGGAGCCTGGCGATAGCTCATCCTCCGGAACCCACAGCAGAGCTGGGCTCTGTGCAGCACCACAGCTGCCTTTTTGGGAGGGGGTGACAGCAGAGAGCACAGCTCAGGCCCTGCTGGAGTGGCTCCTCCACTATCTGGCTGATAAAGAATAAGAAGGGGTCATTCATTTTTCCCAACTTTTAATTATTCCAGAGCCCAGGTAGAAAATTTTGTCTGGGGTTATATCAGCTGATTCTTGTGGTTCTGTGGAAGAAGGAGGTATTTGGGGGTGCCTTTGTTAGTAATCAATGTCAGACCTATTTGCTCTCCAGGCATGGCTTTCAAAGGGAAAAAGCAAAACATTTCTTTTCCGCACGGTGACATCTTTTCTCAAGCTGCACTGGCCGTTTGCAGTGACCCTCCTGAACTTCCCAGTGCTGGGGTGGTTTGCATGGGGATTACTTCTGCTTTTGGTTTATCTTGTTCCCTGGGACAAGTGTTAGCACTGCTAGGATCCCCCTGCACTCACAGGGACTGAAGGCACCTGAAACAGCAGCTCTTTGTGTAGCTGAGTCCCTGCAAAGCTCATTGCAGCCCAGTGGCAGGATGTGGCCCTTGCTGTGGGGAAAAGTGGCTGTGAAACTGAGCCCGCTGGGGTGTCCCATCTCTATCCTAGTTCCAATTGCCCCCATCATCCAGTATAACTCGAGTAGCATGCAGAGGAGGAAGAGGCTGCAAGTATGCCAGATGTTTGGCAGAGCCAGGCTGTGCTCTGAGAAGGGGTTTCTTTCTATGTATGCTGTGGGTAGCAAAGGTTGTCTGAGTACATCAGCTTCACCCTACAATAGTCAGGGTGCTCCTTTAATTTTGGGGAAGGCAGACTTATCTAGGCTTGATACAGCACCTGGGACTGGTGCATGGTCGCTGTCCTGACACACACAGAGATGGTGCATCCCTGCCTTGGGACAGAGGGGTGCCAGTCCCCATCCCCATATTGCCAGCAGAGCACCCTCTTCCCACACTAGGAGCCGCACTGGAAAGCAGAAGGTGTCAAGGAATGGAAAACAGAGCTGCTGCTACCACAGGGGAGCCAACAAATACATTTTCATGTGGGATGCAGAAGAGGAGGCATCTGATCTCCCCTTCTTCCCCTCCACCTCCTTTCAACATACACCAGCTCCCAGCCCAGCTGCCAGGGGCAGAGAAGAGTGGAGTTTTCTTCCCTTCCCCGCTGCTCCATCCCCTTCCAATGGCCATCTGGGCTTCAGACCTGCCCATGCATCACCCTGTTCACAAGTAATTGCTACCTGGTCACCCTGGACCAGGAGTAGAGCCTGGTTTGGAACAAAGCACAGTGACCTTTTTTACTGCCAGGGCACCCTGGCAGGGTGGGCTGGGGGCCATGGGAACAGAATGAGGGAAGCCCGGAGGCGGGGGGAATGGCTTCCTTAACTCCTGCTGTGCCGAGCACTGTAAGGCAGGTACACCAGTCTGCAGGCAGGGACTGGAAGGAGAGTACACATGGGTGTTCTCTGTTGTGATGTGTTTGGCTGCACTGGATGTCCCCACAAGTGCAGGGGGGACCAACCTGGAGAGAGGAAAGCCAGGTACTGTGCAATCCTCCCCACCGCCTGCCCTAAGGGCCTGTCCCCATCCCATCAGTGTACACTGGCCTATGTGCTCATCCTGGTGCTCGGGACCGTGGGTGGGTACTCAGCAGCTCCACAATCCTTCCAAACAGGAATAGGAATGTGGGGGTATGTGACCATGGCAGGGAACAGGATCCCAGCCCACGGTGTCCTCAGCAAGCTGTCATTTGAATTACTGGGTTTAAGGGCTTTTTTTCATTTCTCTCCTCTCTCTCTTTTCTTTTTCTTTTTCTCTTTCTTTCTTTCTTTCTTTCTCTTTCTTTCTTTCTTTCTTTCTTTCTTTCTCTTTCTTTCTTTCTTTCTTTCTTTCTTTCTTTCTTTCTTTCTTTCTTTCTTTCTTTCTTTCTTTCTTTCTTTCCTTCCTTTTTTTTTTTTTTGCAATGCTAATAGCTCTGCATTGCACTGGCTACTGATCCCTCATTAATCTGGGCAGCACTTCACAGCCAGTCAGAGTGACTTTTGGCAGGTGCACAAAAGCAGGCAGCAACATGCAAACCCCCACCCCAGCCAAAAAAATTACCATGCACAGCCTTCCTCCAACTTTTGTCTCTGTGTGGTGAGGATGTGGATTAAGGAATTTCTCTCTCTGCCTTTGATGCTGTGTGTCCATCCGTCCCCCCACAGCCTCCCCAGTGTGTTTTCTCCCATTCTGTCTCTCCCTGTCTGTGTCCAATTAAACCCAGTCCCTGTGTGCTTTCCCATTTGCTGTGGCACTTCTGTGTTGGGTCACAGGCATGCACCCAGTGGCTTTCTCCCCACCATGACAAGTGCTGGATGTGTCCCTGGCTGCCCAGCTCTGAAGTTCTGCAAGCAGAGGTTGTATGTGTGGGGAGAGAAGGATGATATCATCTGTGCTTTCTCTTTGTATCTGCTGTGTAAAGCAGAACTTAGGGCAACATCCTCCCAGGTCCTACTAGGAAGGTCCTCGAGGTCCTCCAATCTTGGTCCTGGAGGAACACTCCCCCTGCCCAGGCAAGGCACAGACGTGACCCCATTGTGCCTGTGACACCCCTCCTACAAACAGCTGGTTGGTTGTGGGTGAGAAGAGGCCGAAATTGCTCCCAAGGGAAGGTTGGGAGGGCTCTTGGGATGGAGAAAATGCTCCTGATGGAAAAGCAGTCTGGCCAGGTCAGCAGGATCTTAGTGGGTCTGGCCTGCCTGCAGCCTGCTTGATGCAGATCCCAGGGAAGAGCCAGGGGGTTCAGAGGATTCTGGAAGTCTTGCAGAGAGTCATAGACTAGCTAGATAAGCCCAGAATCTTTCAGAGCCCTGTCCTCATTCTCTAATTCCAAGCCTTCCCCCAGCCAGCACAGAGCAAGTCAAGTCAGCAGGGAGTTGGCAGCTCACACTATGAGGTTTCATTTCATTTAATTATGACTAGGAATTAATTTAACTTGGTTCCCTTGGCATTGTCGTCCACACTGGTGGATGCCACCGAAGAGTTCCCAAGGTGGCAGAGAGAGCCTCACTGTGCCACTACACTTCAGGGAGGTGCCCTGTCAAGCAGACCAGGTGATTCACAACTTGTTGGGTCTCCTGCCTACCCACCCCAAGGTGCCTGGGCTGTGAACGTGTGCCCCTGTGAGAACTGGGTGCAGAAATCATCTCCTCAGCTCTTCTGGGTGCAGGGGTAGGTACCAAGAGCCCATCACCTCTGTGGACCCTGGTCCAGCTTGGGCTTTGGTTCTGGGCTGAGGTTTGCTGGAGTTTGGTGGGGTTGGTGGGATATGCCTTAGCCAAGACCCTCCCCTTATTGGAGGATCCACAGGAGGAACTGGCATCTGCCTTATTTTTATGCCGTCCTCTCTTCTGCCCAGACTTCACAAGATTTCAGCTTTCAGCTGAGAGTGAAATGGCTCAAAACCATTTTCCCGCAGGATGGGCTGTGCCTTGTTCCAGGATGGGACCTGCCAAAATCCCCCCACAGGTACCGACTGCTGGGGACCAGACCTGTGAGCTGACCCTGTTATCCAGACAGAAGAGGCAGCACCTGTGACTGCAGGGTTGGCACTCGGCCTCTTCAGCTTGCTGGACATTCAGGCAGAGCCTGCATGGAGCCCCACTGTGGTTACTGTGTTCATCTGCCCCCCATGTCAGGCTCCTTCTAGGTGGGCTCTGACGTCAGGTCCCCTTGGCAGACACCCGGAATAGCTGTCCCCATGCCAACAGGCCAGACATGATCGTGAGACCCATACCACAGTGGAGAAGTGTCCCCTGGATGGTGGGGATGGATTTGGGCTTTGGCTGTTGGTGGTTGAGTGCTTAGGAAAGTCTCAGCTTGGCACAAGCCTGCAGCGAAACCACTGGCATTCCTGTTTGCATCCCACCAGCACCGTGGGGCCAGTGCTGAGCTGTGGTGCAAGGAGAGGCAGGATTCCCATCCAGCACCCAAATCTGCAGCAGTGAGGTGGGCACACATCTTTCTCTGCACTGCTGAGGTTTCTAGCACATCAAGCCTCGCCAGCAGCATGAGGCCTTTTGCTCCCAGTGGCTGTGGGGGAGACCAGTCAGGCCTGCCTCCAGATGTGCTCCAGATGTGGGGTTCCTGCAGGCTCAGGTCGGGTGGCAGGAGCAGCTGAGAGCGCAGAGCCCAAGGGCTCTGATATTGTGGACGGGAAGCTGGATGTAGCCCTGGAATAGGGAAGGAAAGGCTTTCGCTTGGAGCAAGAAAGCCCTTCTCCTGTTAGGAATCCCCCAGGATGACTGTAAAATCCTGGAGTGGGCTGCAGCTTTCATGCCAAAGGGATTACATCTATGCTGAGGTGTTGCATGTGCTGCACTGAAGGGGCTGGAAAAGGGCTGGCTCTTTCTCAGGGTGGGTTCCTTCTTTTAAGGTACTCCTGCAAGCAGTGGGATGATGGCACTGACCATCTGGAGTGCACACCATCCCTTGTGTGTGTACAGCCACAGTGCCAGGGCAGCCTCATCCCACAGGTGTATTGGCCCAGGTACCTCTGGGGCACCCCAGTGGTGCAGCCCTTTCTTTTTTTCTTTCTTTCTTTCATTCTTTCATTCGTTTGTTCTTTCATTCTTTTGTTCTTTCTTTCTTGACCTGGCAGAAGTTTTAATCTTCCTCCTGTCATGGAGCTGTTGGTGCTCCCCAGGACAGTGGGATTCTATGCCTGACCTTCTCCTGGGTATCTGGGGAGATGTGGAGGATGCCACATGTGTGTAGCACCATGAACTTGCCCCCACTCTTGAAGTGATGCTTGTTCTGCTCAAGCATGAGCCCCTGGCTGGGCACTGGTGCTCGCAGATGGGCTGTGTCAGACCCACACCACACCTCATCCTGCAGCATCTTTATTAGAAATGTGTCTGGGCAGGCTGCAGGGCAGATGTGGGATGCCCTCTTGTGCCCTCCATGCCACACACGGCAGCGCAGGGGAGCACTGAAATGGGCAGCATGTTGGTCCTCCGTCTCAGAGATTGGGTGGAGGACAGTATTCTGCTTAGCCTCTGCCAGATACTCCTACCCTGGTCCCCTCCATACCCTCAGGACCCTGAGGCCAAACCTGGCTTCATCCGTGGAAGATCATTTGTATGCTGAGCCCTCTGTATTTGCCCAATGGTGTCTGTGCCATAGGGGTGCCTTTCTGCTGAGCACCTGCATCCCTCTGTACTTGAGCTAAGCTCCAAGTGGATCAGAGATCCCTTGGAGGGTTAAATGGGGTTAAACCATCACACTTTGCAGCAGAAAGGATGGCAGGATCTTCTGCGGCTCAGACAGCAGTGACAATGGGACAGAGGGAACAGTTTCTAGGAAAGACGTCTGGACACAACTTGATCTTTGTCCAAGGACCCAGCAGGAGGGACGCAAACCAAAACAACGGGGTGCCAGCAGGCACGGGAGCAGGCTGGCCAGGGGTGTTGCTGGTGGGGAAGCCTCCTCCCGGCACTGGCAGTGGTGCCCTGAAAGCGCTTTGCAGAACCCACCCACTGCCTGCAAACTCCCAGCTGCCCTGACATGTCCGAGGGAGCCCGCACACACATCTGCTGGTTTCTGGGGACCTCTAGAGGAGGCTGCGCCACTCTGACGCCGTGAGTTTGGGGGTTGAACCAGGTCTCTAGACCTTTAGTGTAGCTGCAGCTGGAGCATCTCCCTCCCCTTCCATTTCTGTCCTGGGCTCGTGCCTCTGCCCACAATGCCCCAGTATTTCCAAAACTGCTGCAAAAGTCGTGTTATCATCTTCTAGCCGAGCTAAATGATTGTCCTACACCTCGCGGGGCTCCTCTGACCACCGTCCTCTCCCCACTGCTGCCCTCAGGTTGAGCTGTCAGATGGGACGTCGCACACCATCACAGATGCCTACGCGGGCAAGGAGTATATCATCCAGGTGGCAGCCAAAGACAACGACATCGGCACATGGAGTGACTGGAGTGTGGCAGTTCATGCCACCCCCTGGACAGAGGAGCCCAAGCACCTCACCACAGAAGCCCAGATCACAGGTAAAGGCCCCCTCCTGGTACAAACAGGCTTCATCCAGGAGGAGCCCAGGACTCTGGGCTGAGGGATCTCCTCTTTGACTCCATGCAAGCTTTGTCCCCAGCCAAGTATAACCCCAAACACCCCGGGAGCTGCAGCCCTTCACCCTGTACTTTGCCCTCACCTGTGGCCCTGTTAAGCAGGTGCAACCATGTCCTGAAGTATGCTGACTCAGCCATCCTGGGCCCAGCATCCTTCTCACCAGGCTACTTGGGGTGGGAAAATTAAGCTGGGCATGGTATTACTGTTGTTGTTGTTCCTGTTGTTCCCTGAAGTGCTGTCCCCCTCCAACCCTCCCTCCCCTCTCCAGTACTACCCCCTCCACACCTCCGGCCCCTCACAATGGCTCAAAGGGATGCCAATTCAAAATAAAAGCCACCAAGTTAACAAGTCTCTGTTTCTAGGAAAGAGCTGGGACTGTGTCCAAATGGGTGTTATCAGCCCTCCGTTTCCCAGAAGGGTTGGAGCAGACCTTGCACTAGTTTCCTTGATTCCTATGCGGAGAAACCCCCTTTCACAAACAGCACCTGGTAGAGCACCTGGATGTTCAGGCAGCAGCAGGGATTTGCAGCCTCCTCATTCCTAGGTGGATAAACCCCCACCAAGAGTGCAGGAACACCTTGCAGCAGTGCTGCTGTCAGCGTTTTGGTCTTGCCTCTATTCCCACCTGCATTGTGCTAAATGCAAATGTCCCTTCCAATGTTACCTGCCCACCCGTGCAGGCAGACGTGTGTCCCTCACACGTGTGTTCCTCACACACGCATCCTTGTGCATGCAGCCTGGTGCAGCCAGGCAGGGCTGATGTGGCACACCCCAGCTTCAAGGCTGAGCCCCACTGTGACACCTCAAAGGAGTCTGAAAAAGGCTGAGTCAGACTCTCTGGTCCCCAGCAATCGGCCCAGACTGTCTGGCCAGGGGCACACTGCGGCTGTGTGGATGTGGCCAAAGCTGCCCCAGCCTGACTGCCCATCCAAGCACTCCCTGCAATCCTGCAGCCCTCTGCAGGACAGACAATCCGGACAGGCAAAGCAGGCCAAACCGCGTGAGCCAGCCCAGCAGATGCAGCCTGCTCTGTCTGGGATGTTCTGTGGTCAAGGGATGCTCTCTGCTGAGCACTAGTGGCTCATCATGACTGCTTAGCTAAAATTCCCGCAGAGCTGGTGCATGGAGTGTCTCAGCTGGTCAGGATGGGGATGAAGATGCCCAGCTCTGCCTGATGGCACAAACATCTCCAAGCAGTAGGTCTGCTGTCACAGCAGGGGAAGTCTCATGGATCACACCATCCCTTGGATCATCCCAGCCCTCCACCTCAGCCCTGGTGTGGTGTAGCACTGAAAAGGGCAATTTGGGGCTGGGTCCTATCCACACCAGCAAGAGAGCAGGGCTGCCCCTATGGGATGAATCCCAGGGTACCCCAGCTTCCCTCACCATCCACTCTCCTTCCCTGCAGAGACAACAAGTGCTAGCACTTCCTCTTTCATGGCACCACCCACCACCAAGATCTGTGACAAGGGTGCCATGGTGGGCAGCGGGGCCGTGGCAGTGTGTTGGACAGCTGGACTGGTCATGGCTGCCTATAGTGTCCTCTTTATTTAGTGAGTATCTCCCAAATTGGAGACATAAGAGGCAGGATGTGGGTGCTGGGATGGGGCAGGGATATGGGGACCCCCAGGGCTCTAGTGTAGTTGGGAAGGGGATACTCCAGCCAGGCTGTGGGTGAAGGGCATTGAGAACAATCTGGGGTTTTCTTGCAGTTTTTTGTAAATGCACCAAGTCTGACTGCTTTTCCAGATCGATATTCGGCTGGAGATCTCAAAAATGGCTTTTCAAGCGAAGCTGGCAAAGTGATCGGTCTTTGAAGTCTTGTTCTCAGCAGCCCTCTCCCATCGTAACTGCTGACTTTTTTAAGAGGCAAAGCAACCACATGGAAATTTAAGGCCATTGCTTAGTGATGAAAGAAAATTTGAGATCAAAAAATTGAGATTGCATCTCAAAAATGTCCTTAGTTTGGCTTAGAATGGAGCTGGCAACCTGGAGGGCCACAAAATGCCCCTCTCCTCTACAGACCAGGGCTGCTGTCTCATGGGTGTCACACCCAAACGACCTTTCAGCATCCCCATACTGCCCAAGGACAGGGATGGATCCTAGAAGCAGCCACATGAGTTACTTTTGGGAGATAAAGGATATGCCACCCATCCTTTGGTGCCCAAAGGGAAGCCCCTTGTGGGCACGGTGTTGCATCAGGAGAGGTGGTGGCATGCAGCCAGGGGAGGGTGGGCAGGGCCCAGCGTGGGGGGAGGAGGAGGAGGTGGTGGAAATTATGTTTTTGGGTACCTGTGTGACTTTCCCCTGTGGAAAAAGGCCAAATTTTGCTCGGCGTGTCCTACCAGTGACAGGGCACAGCTGAGTTTGGAG
>VYZT01034491.1:59400-110554 GCA_013400735.1 Pomatostomus ruficeps | reverse complement strand
AGCTGGCAGGGTTTTAATGGGGAAAGAAAAAAAAAAGTGAAACACCGATAAAACCCTCCTGCCCCCTGCCGAGCACCTGGGAGAGCTGTCCCTCCACCTCCCCCTCCACAGCACCCTGCAGGAGGCTTCGCCACCCCGAACCCCACCCCAACATCTCCCCCAAACTTTTAACCATATTGGATACAGGGAATCACCCCCGTTGATGTCTTTGTCTCATTCTCCAACAAAAGCAGAATAGCTCTGCTGTTGCCTTTAGAGCTGGAGCCCTGCAGACCTGTGCCCCGCTGTCCCCCGCTGTTCCCAGCTGTCCCCAGCTGTCCCCGTGCCTGCTCTGCTCTCCTCCCCTCCCCATCCTGCCCGAAGTTCTGTTTTGTAAAGACACCTCCTCTTGGCCCTGCCTGGACCCAAGTGCAGTATTTAATACCGTACGTCCTAGTATTCCCACTGTTGACATGCTGTATTTGAATTTTTTATAGATGTATATATATAAAAAAACAAAAAAGAATCAAAAAAAAAGTAATAGAGGGGATAAAACTAAGTTCACACAGAGACAACGCACACACGCGCACACACACACACACACACGCACCAGGAGAGATTGTCTTCATTAAATGTTCATTTCATGATGACTGGTGGCTCTGGGTATTGTTTCCCTTCCATCTGGAGCAGGTGGTTCTGGCTGCCTGCTTCCATGAGTGGTGCTGGCTGAGCTGGGGAGGACATGGGAACAGCATTGAGGGGAAAACACACACCCTGGGGGCTGTCCTGGGGTTGGAGACCATAGCACCATCTTTCCAGAGGGAAGGGAGACCCGAAAACTGTCCTTCAGGACATCCTGAGAAGGTGCAAGGGGGATGCCCACCCTGGAAACCCCTGGTGAGGGAAAGGGGATGGTTGTCACCACCCCATTTGACACCCACGCTGTGATGGGGCGGTGCCACATCTCCCCATTCATGGTCCCTGGAGGGTCCTATGTGTCCCCAAGCTCTGACTGCACCCTGATGTCTCTCGGACAGGCAGGAGAATGGACACCTGCCTGTGTCCCACTGCAGCCTGGAGGCTGGAGGTGGCATGTAGTCACAATTAATGCACTTCCCATGTCTGATTGATAATTTCATGTTAGGAAAATGTCACTGGCCCAGATGCTCTGAATTAAACTTCCATCAGGGCCGGGCTCACAGGGACCTAGTGTGGGGGCAGTGGATACAGCAAAGTACATTGTTGGAGCCTGTCCTTTCTCCATGTGCCTTGCTTGTGAGCACCCCGTGGAGCAGGGATGCCATCAAGCAATACCCAGGGGGAAAAGCTCAATTTTTTAGAAAATTACCTGCCTGGTGCTGCAGCTAAGTCTCTACAGCAGGCAGATGGGTGTGTGGCTGGCTGTCTGGATGCACACCTGCATGGGGCAGATAGATGGGTGAGTGGGGAGAAGGAAGGAAGGATGGAGGTGAAGGAGCCACAGCCTTGGCTCTACAAAGGCTGAAGACAGCACCAAGCCTGTCCCACCAGCCACTTGCTGTGATTTTAGCCATGTTGGGGCTTCATTTAGGGGAGAGCTCAGCCTGATGCAGACATGTCTCTGGCTCAGCCATGCCGGCGGCAGCGCTGACTTGGTTCACTGGTTAATGTTCCATTACCAGACAACATGCCTCCGTCATTTATTAATGTTTCATTAGTGTTAAAAACATCTGGTAATTAATTATGCACTAATTATGGATTCACAGTGCTAAAAGCTGGGGTAATCTACCATAGCAGATGGCTCTTTGGGGCAGGGGGAAGGGACAGCTCTTAGCAGAGATGAAAATGTCAGGCCCAGCCCTTGCCAGGGGGAATCATCCCAGACAGACAGACTGCCTTCATCTCCACCCAGGATTTCCATACCTGGTCCAGAGGCATGTAGTCTCAGGTTATTAAACAGAAGAAAACTGTCCCTCTCAAGCTGTTTCAGGGACCAAGAGAGTGGTGCTCCCACTGCCCAGGGCAGCTGCGTGAGAAGCCATCTGAGAACAGTGGCTTTCACATAGAGCCCCAGGCACCATCCAATACCTGGAGTTGGTATTCAGCTTTCCACCGGCTCTGAGATGCCATTTGTCAGCCCCTCTGGGGTGCCTGGCCACATTAAGCAGCAGTCCATAAAGCAAGGGGTGTTGTAAAAGTCCACTCTTTAAGTGCCCCAGGAATATTATGTACAGATGTGCAGAGATGTTTCAAACTGGGGACGGTCCCAGGGGAACATCCCTGCCAAGCAGAAAATCTATCCACTTAGCAGTATAAATCCATACAGGAAGAAAGAGGGAATTACAATGCTCAGAGAGACCTGTGCATCACATAACCTGAAATCCAATATATCACCCTGGTGCAATGGGTCCCTGCATCTTCCCAGCACATATGTGGCAGTAAATCCCACCTTAGGTGTTGTTTTGGGCTGTTGCTGATGTGAGAGCAGCCTTGCACGGAGCTCCCCAAGCTCTGCAAGAGGGATCAGAAGTGTCACTGGAAAGCAGGAGCTATTTCCTGGATTTAAAGCCTCAGAAGAAGCAGAAACCCCCCCTTGCTTGAGCAAGGGTCTGAACAGTGGAACAAGACCAAATCACTTCACCTCCTGCATCCTTCCCTGGGGTGGGTGCTAGCAGAGACCTCCTTCTCCCTGACCCAATAGTCACAGAATCTACCTGATCCCATACCAAGCCTCCCAGGAGCCTGAAGATCCCAGGGGATAACAGCCAGCTTATTTATCACAAATTAGGCTGACAGGAATGCAGTGTGTAGCCTTTGATGGGGTGACATGCTTTGGGGTGGATGAAGGAGGAGCAGTGGGTACTGTGCCGTTCATTTCAGCTCTGGCAGAGCATCAGTCTGGCACACTCACAGGTGAGGATGGGGTATGAAAGCAGGCTCAGCTGTTGAGAAAACACACCCATAGCTGCACTGCCAGACCTGAGCTGAGATCTTGCTGAGCTGGATGGAAATGCCAGGTGGGATCTGTTGAGCCAGTTGGCAGAGGAGAGCTGCTGTTTATTTGCACAAGGGTAGTTGTGGTCCTCCAGGGGCAGATACTTTCCCCCATCACAACCAACAGAGGTGTCAGGTGGAGGTGAAAGCAGCAGGAGCTGGTGGAAAGGCCATCCGTGGGATGAAAGTGTGAAGAGCAGCATCTGTGAGGGGTGAGGCTATGAACAGGGTCAGCTTGACTTGGAGAAGCCCAGACTCCCCCAGTCCTCAACCTGCAGTAATGTCAAGTCCAGCAAATACAAGAGCCCACCCCAAACCATGGGACATTGATGCAGAAAAATTTGGAAAAAGAACAAGCTTATGTCTCCTGTACACTGGATGCCTTTGGCAGGTTACAGACTTCCTCCCAGAGCTTTCTTCCCCAGTGGCAGGAGGGATAGGTCAGGCAGCAAGGTCCCACCATGAGGAAAGGCTCTTCTCTGATATCTTTGGTGCAGGAATGAGCCCAGGAGCTTTGAGTTAATCAGCCACCACCGCCACACAGAGAGAAGCAGATGGAGCAGGTGGGGACCCTGGGGGTAACCATAGGCTTGGGCACCCTCACAATGCTGTAGGGCAGAGGTCTGTAGCAACAAGAGGTGACAGATGGTCACAGCAGACCACAAATGAGTCTTGGACCATCTTATTCCTTGGTGAATCCAGACAAGGACTTGATTCATCTCCAAAAGACACTTCCTGTTGATTGAAAAGCCTCCAAGCACTGACTCTCTTCCTCCCTGTGTCCATCCTGACTGGCTCAATATCTGTCCTGGCACTGTGTCCCTGGTCCCCAGACACCTCTGCCTGCAGCCTCATGCCCTCCCTCCCCACCCGACTAGCCCTGAAACCTTCTCACTGCCCAGACAGGCAGCTCCCACCACTGTTTTCCCACCTCCCATCAGTGCCCCAGTGCTACAACCCCCCTGGTCACCTCCAGTCTGCCCCAGTCCCCTACCAGCTCTGGCCAGGGTGACCCACATGGATTACCATCTCACAGCATCCCAAACCTCCCTACACACAGACACAGCAGCCAAGCACAGCCCACCCAGCTCATCTGCAGCATGGAGACCAGATCACACCAGGGTCCTCTAATAAGCAATTGACTCTTTTTTTTCCTCCCTTTCAAGAAAAAGCCAAGCATTAATTTGGCTTCTGCCACTCTGTTTATCTAATAGCATCACTGATTGATTGTCTTATTTATAACCCAGATCCGGTGTCTGGGCCGCTCGCGGAGACGGGGTGATTGATGGAAAGAAGACAGCCAGGAAAGGACTTAATGGAGCCATGTGGCTGAGCAGCAGAGTAGTGGCTTAGGCATGAAATGAAAAGTGTCTCCCACAAGCCTGGGCTCCTCTCCTTCTTTCCAGCGTGGTTCCCAGGGAAGCTGCTAAGTGCTGGGAGAGAGCAGCATGCTCCCTACGCCCTGCCAAAAGCAATCAGGGACCATACTCAGGTCTCCTCCAGCAGCCTGGCCAAGGGGACACAGCCAACAGGGACTTGGACTGCTTCCTGAGAAGGCGTCATACAGTCTCTGGGAAGGCTTCCCCCTTCCAGGATGGAAGGGATGGTTGAAAGGTGTGAGACAGCCTGAACCCTGCCCAGCCACCAGCCTGCTGTCAGGATGCCTGTCCTTCCAGCTGGAAATCAGGTCCTTGCACAAACAGATGGTGCAGAGAGAAGCCTTTCCCAAAGTGCCCTCCTGCGGGCTGGCAGCATCTCCCAGGGGTCTCAATTTTGTCCAAAGCTGGGCAGAGATATTTCTACATCCATAGGGAAAGTTTCTCTGTTCCTCACACCCAGTGGTCACAAACCCCAGCAAGAGTCACCAGCTCACTTGTAAATCATCCCATGGAGAAAATCACTGCCATAAAGCACCAACAAACAGAGAAGGAGATGCAGTCCCAGGAGGTGACATGCCATCCTTCAGGGTCATGCTGGGGATGTGTGACAGTCTGGATATGTCCCAAACCTCCAGCCTGCAAATTCACCCCCAAGCAGCCCGTCCCCAGCTGCAACATTGAGTCGTGGTCAGGATATGACTGTCAAATCCAAGTCCCCAGAAAGGCATTTGGCTTTGATCTGAGCCAGAACTAAACCCTCATCTTGTCCATAAAGATCAGTTTGGGAAGAAAAAACCAACATACTGGTTCAGTCAAAATATTTCATCGCTGTTTAATGGTCTTTATTTCATGTCTGATTGTAACAGATAATCTAATACATGCCTCAAGCAAAGCCAAACACAGTTGTTTCATTATGAAGGACCCCAACAGCCGGCTTTGACGTGGCGAAACCCCACTCCTTTCCTTCTTTGTTTTTCTTCCTTTATTTTTTCCCCACATCTGAAATTTGAGGAAAACCAAAGCAACTTCATGAATACTGCTGTTTCAGTGGATTGAAAGAAAACATTCAGGAGACAGGTCTCCAGTATGGGCTTTTTGTTGTTTCCAACACCAGTGCTTGGAAAAATTGCTTCCAGGACTTCCTTGGAAAGTCCCCCTAGACCACCAGACATGGGCAAGTGATGAACACTCCCTTCAGCTGCAGTGTCCCCAGTCATGGTGATCCCTCTGTGGGTGATGCCACTATCACCTCACCATGTGTCCAGGGCTGCGAAGAGAAGGGACAGGGTGATCCTTGCAGGATGTTGGAAGATGGAGGGGCCCCTGAGCAGTGGGAGCGGAAACAGCCTTTGATGTGGAAGCTCTCCTTTCACAAACACAATGAGTTGCAGAGAAGTTTTATAAACATGGCCATTGTTGCTCCATCCCTTTGGTGGGAACAGATGGTCTGAGTGCTCTGTTCGGCCCCCCTTCCCTCCCCTCACTCCCTATCCCCATTAATAAAGCCACAGCAAGTCCAGCACCGCTAAGGTTTTCCCAAGGGGGATCAATAAATAAATGTAATAACAACAAAGGGGCCCATGCAGACAAGATTGGGTTACAAAGAGGCCTCGGCCCCCCTCCTCCTTTCTGGGTGAGAGTCACTGCATGCAGGCACTCTGGCCAGTTCGAGGAGAGGTTCTTCCATCCCCATTGTCTGTGGGAAGTAGGGACAGGATCTTCCCACTGAAAGAGCCAGGCACCACCCTGCAGTCATGAATGGCAGTGTGTGACCTTGGTGGTCACCAGTCACCTTTCAGCCTTGGCCATGGTACATTGATGGCATATGGCTGCCAGCTCCCCACCTTTGGAAGTCACCTCTGGGAACAGACTCAGCCACTGACCCTGGGTCTGAAGCAGGCAAGTGCCTTCTTCTAAGATTTTCTGGCCAAGATGTTGCTCCAAGTCCTTTCCTAGCAGGATCCCATCCAAGACAGTGCACTTGGGAGCAGGCATCATGGCTTCACCTGGGCTCACTGTTTGCCTTAGTCTTTCCTGACAAAAGACCGGGCAATTTTCTGGCCAGCTGGACAGCATTGGTGACTCTGACCTGCTCCTCCATGGTGTAGTGAGATTTAATGCCAGCCTAGGAGCTAAGGTTAGCTGGGATTAAACCAGGGCAGAGCAATTTGCAGACAGGGTATTCCTGTGGAAACCACCAGCACACACCAAATGCTGCCCATGAGGCTGCAGGGCAGGAGAGCAGCTTCTGCAGAAACATCAGTAGGGTTTGAAAGTGGTCACAACACCTCACCAGGCTCTGGATGTTGAAGAAGTCACATGGAGGCACTGCATTGAGTGGCCTCTCCACTGAGAAAGGAGGAGATCAGCTCCACAAAGCTTTCCAGGAACTCATCTACTGAGGAAGGGCCCAAGGACAGAGTAACCCCATGGGCAAGGCCCAGAGAGGACTTTGGTGATGTGCAGGTGGGACTGAGCAGAGGGTTTGATCCAAGAGCCCACTCTGAGCCATGCTGACACATCCCTGTTTGCTGCCATTGTCCATCCTCCTCTCCAGCTGGTCCCTGTTGCTTGGAGGTGATGGGATGCTGGTTTTATCTGTGCAGGACTCCTGCAGCTGGGGGTCTGCGGGATGAAACGTGTTTCACACACGCACATGCACGCACTGCCGCCTCCCTTGTGAGCTGCCCTGGGAGTCCCTGCCTCCCCCCGACATCTCTCTCATAAAAAAAATTAAAACTCTCAATATCATCTCTCACAAACGTGGATTTGAGTCCTCGTCAGTCACCAGACACGTCCCACAATCTGCACTGGCTCCAGACAGCTGGAGGGGTTTACTGGAGGACCAGAATGACTTCATGCCGCCTCCCACGTACTGGGGGTTACCCAAAGTGCTTGGTGTGGGGAGGGGAGCAGGAGACTGGGAGCACACAGCCCCATCCCCACCATGCTGCCACCATGGCATGCTCTGGACCCAGTAGGTGGGTGCTGGCCTGGGGAACGACCTCAGACTCTGATAGAAAACCTCTCCCAGGGTGCAGAGGCTCTCCCTGTGGGCGCGAGCAAGGCAGCTGGCCTGAGCTCCAGTGCTGGAGAAGTTTATGAGGGCTGACCCCTTGCACTGAGCACCTGGGGCAGGATAAATCCCACTCCGCCTAGGAGTGCAGGTGCACAGGGCTGCCAGAGAGGGGAAGGGACTACAGATGCATGGGGGATCTGGCAAGGGGGAGCTGGGGCCGACTTCAAGTTGTGTGCTGCTTTGGGTCCATCCCAGTGGTGGGAATGGTCCCCTTGCCTGCTCCGGAGCCCACTGCCTTGCTCTGCGGGTGCTCTTGGTAGGGCTGCCTAAATGGCGAAGCTCAGGGGTGCAGGAAGACCTGCACCATGCCAGTAGATGTGCTGCAGGATGCCCAGAGGAGACTCGTGACATTGTGGAGGTACACACAGCATCCTCTGGGTGCCCCAGGTGTTTGGAACATGGATCCATAGTTCTGTGCCTCACATTCACCCCTGTTTTACATCCTATCCAGGACTTTCTAGCCACTATAATGAAGGCAACAGGAGATCACCTAGACCCTATTCATCCTAATGTCCCAGCCGTGGTGGCATGAAAGATGCTGTGCCAAATGCCTGAAGAGAGGATAGTGGTGATGTCCCCAGCCACGGGGGCTTCTGACCTTCCTGCAACACTGGGCCACGCTTGAGGCCTATAGTGGAAAAGGTACATAGCATCAACATAGCCCTCAGTTCTACAAGCACCACCCTGGGCAGTGGATCCTGCCAGGCCTGGGACGTGAGGAACAGCATGTGCAGGCCTGGCAGCAAGCTCTGCAAGAGCAAAAAGGATTTCAGCCCATAGCCTGCGTCCCCCATTTCATTTAGCACTGATCTGAATCCTTGCCTTAGGAGCCAAGCGGGGGGATGGGAACCTTTCTCTGAGTGAATTATAATCGTCTTTTGGAAAAAAAAAAAAAATAACACAAAGCAGGTGGCTGAGCTCAAAGGTAGATAAATGCCCATCACAGACCACCTGACTGAAGCCAAGTACAAGCTTAACTTCAGACTCTTTGAAGTCAGCACATCCTCATGCTCTCTGTCGGTTTGGGGCTTAAACCCTCAGTGCGTGCCTTCCATCAATGCTTGGGTAATTTATAGACCTGTGAGGCTATTCAGAAAACTCTTCTGCGAACCTCCTGCATCAACCCAGTCCAGCTGTTTGGGTCGTGTTTGCATGTCATCAACAGCTCAGTAGAAGCACTGTACAATATGAATCAACCCCAAGAGAAAATGCAAAGACTTGGTATCCCAATCACAGACCTCATCTCTCAGGCATGCCATCCCCTGCTGCATGGCTACCTTACCCTACCTGACAGGCATCCCATTGACTAACAAATGTGCACATCCTTTAATTACAGCACGGTGAATCCACTTAGTGCAGTTTCATTAGATACCTTATCTATTCAAGGAGCTGGAGCAGTACTCACTCAGCTCAGCAGCCCAGGTCTCAGGATTTTCAGGCCCTTAATATTCACTCTGATCTGTTCATAAGTTATTCATGGGGAGTGGGAAATGCCTTACAAGAGAACTCACTCCAAACTGCAAGTGCTTCTGAGGCACTTCACAATCTGCTTGCACAGGGAAAGGAGGGGAAAGTAATGAATAAATGATTGTTTACAAATTATTTACTTGTCTCCACTAATTTCTACACTGTTTACCTGGCAGCATGCTGAAGTCAGGAACAGTTAGAGAAGACTTCATCCTAGTGTATCAGTGGATGGAAGTTGAGCAGCATGGGGGGAGGGAAGCTAGTGCAGCAGAAGAGCAAGGAGCTAGCTTTGGCTGCCAAAACTGGCTATGGAGTGCAGTCTTGCTTGGTTTTGACATTCCAGAAGAAATTGTTGTGCAGAGCTGTATTTCTGTCATAACTTCCTAAGATACATGGAGTCAAGTCCAGGACTATCCAGGCTGCTGCAGGTTGTAAAGCCCTGAAGAGGACTACACCCTGCAGAAGATGACCAGGCCTTGCTAGGAGTTCACTGTCAATTCCCAGGGAGCCAGAAGTTCCTAGGGAAAACCAGGAAAAGGTCCTTGCTGTGAACTGTGCAGCAGAGTAAGGCTTGGTGGAAAGGCTGAGTTTTTTTCGTACTAACAGTGTAAGATCTGTGAATGTGGGAATGATGATGCTCACAGCCCACGGCATAGTGCCCCAAAAATGCAGATGGAACTCTGCCTTGGGGCAAAATCACCCCAGCAGATCATGGCTACCTAAGGCAAGCTGCAGAATGAGCCTGTTCTTCTACTTAAAGCCATTTTAGGCTTCTCTGTCCCATCTCAAGCTCATTTCCCACAGTAAACCAGAGGCAGAAAATCACAGTGAAGAGGGATGAGCACCAGCAAAATTAATGTGTGTGTAGGTGTCATTTGGGGAAAGAAAGGGCAATCTGGCTATGTCAGGAGAACAGGACAAGCTGGGAACTGGTCAGTCTCAGCTAGGTTGATGTGTCTTCCAGACTTCCCTATGATTCATTCCCCTCCTGTTGCTCAACTGTTTGTGAATTTGCTTTGGCTGAGCATTCAAAGCCTGTATCCTCCCAGACTAGGTGCTGCAGCATCCTGGGAAATGTAGCTCTGAAAGGAGACACAAGATGCTTGCAGGATGGAGGGGGAAATACCTCCTGAACCTGGACTGCCACCAACTGCTGGCAAAGCTCAGATGGGGGCTCAGGGCTTGGATAATGCAATTGCACAGTGTGTGACAAACCCACCCTGCAGTGACCCACAGGAGACAGAGTAACACCGTGTGTGAGGGACTGACAAGGTGCACAGAAAGGACAGGTGGAAGTCAAATTACCCAGCTAGAGCCTGCTTCCAGCATGAGAAGGATGTACAAGATGGGATAGGCTCATCCCGGCAAATCCCACAAGCAGCCTGTCCCCAGTGCTCACAGCTGCCTGTACCTTGACCATACCTTGGGGACAAACAACAGTGTCCAAACCCTCAGGCTGCAGGAGACTAAGCAGGGCTGCAGGTACACCAGAGATGGAGGGGGTTTGGGATGTTCTCACCTGTAGCATGGAGAGAAAGCTGTTTGCAGACTGCAGGATACCTTTGGGACCCTGTCTCCTCTGCTCCCTCCCTGCTCTCAGCTACCCCTCACTCCCTCCCACCACCCCTCAAACTCCTCCATGTCCCAACCTGCTTAGCACTGAACCTGCTCCCCACAGCCTTCCAGCTCATCACTCCCAGTGAGGAGCCTGTAAATCATCCTTGTATACATATCTCCTTTGGCCTTGGGGAGAGAGAATTTATCCCCCTAGCTCAGCTGTCAGAGACCTCCAGCTGCCAGGAGTGATCAGCATGCTCTTAATTCATTGCAAAGGGAGCAGAGCTCCGGTGAAGGCTCCTGTGCCTGCTTCCCTGCCAAACCTTTGGTGCATGCCTGTACCCAGGCCACGGAAACTTTCTAGGAAAACAGCCCAGCATGACTTAATTGTTGTGGTCCTTAACAAGGGCACACGAACCTGGTCCGGAAGCAGAGAGGTGGGAGGCGACTACAGGCAGGACGTGCAGCTTGGGAGACCCAGACATGCTCTGAGTGGTGAGTATCTACATGGTGGAGACTCCCCCAGCTCCCTGGAGAGTTCTGAAGCATCCAGACCTACAGACAGTAGGCAGGTGATTCAGATTGCCCTAACCCTTGCCAGTCCCTGGTCAAGCCCATCACAGAAGCATGAGCAACACATCCAGATGCAAACATCTGGGTGTGCAGCCCCTCTTGTCATTGACCTGAGGAAATGGTACAGCCAAGGAGACAGGAGGGAGAAACATGTGGAAATGCCTGTTGGTTGCCCAGAGCACAGGATCCAGCAGGGATGGGCTCACAGCTGGGTGAGCTGACTGAGAGCTGGCAGCAACTCACTCGCTCACACCAGTCCGCTGATCTCCCTCCAAAGCCCCCCCAGAGCCTGGATCTCTTGTGTGAGATGAACGCTGAGCAAACACCCCTGTTTTCCTGCCACAATTACCCTCTTTAACTTTTCAACTTATCACCTTCACAGAGGTTTATAAAATTTTAAAGCTAATGGTGTCTCCAGTAATGATACTGCAGATGTACAAGCTGCATCCTGGGATGAATAAATTATAGGAGGCTGAGTAAATTGCAATGGGAAGGACAGCAGCTGCAGGATGGAAACAGATGGCTTCCCCTTGCACCACAGCTTGGTCTCAATGCTGGGTATGTTCCCAGACCTGGCCCATTCATGGTGGCCCTGAGGAACACCCAGGCACACCTGAGGCTACAGATCCCTGAAGCACCAGCAAATGCTGTAGCCAGCATGGGGGTCGGTGCAGCTGGTTGAGTGCTGCTGTGAGACTGGGGCTACAGTGGCAATCCATGGGCCAGAGAAGGAGACCTGTCTTCCTTCTGCTGCTCACTGGATTTTCGTACAGGACAAGCTCACAGCCCGCAGGAGCTGACAGGATGTTTGGCAGCTTTCTCAAGGAGAGGTGGCTTGTGGTTCCATTTACTGCTACATTTCTCCCAGCAAAGCCTTTGCTGCCTTTCTCCACCCCTGCACATGCACACAGGCTGTTTGCAGAGCAGGGTGGCTCATGCTACTCCTCTGCCCTATGGCACAAGGCATCCAGCTGTATGATGAGGATGCACATGGGGTTGTTCATCAGGTGCATGGTTGTGTCCTTCTGATGTGACCAACGAGACCACCACAGACCAGTACTTGGGCTCCTTGACACTGAGGTACAGCACAGCCCCAGCTGAAGTCCAACAGTGCCACATTTCCTGAGCTCTGGTTCCAGCAAACCTGGCAGCATGCTTGTCACATTCAGCAGGGTGACAGGACAGGGCTGTCTCTGTCCCAGACAAGGGACAGGTTAACAGAGCAGCTGTGATTCCCAGCTCAATTAAGCTGCATATCCCCTGGCTGCTTCAGTGTTTGCTTTCCCTGTGCCCTGGTTCACATCCCAAACTCATCCTGAGACAGGTAACTCCTGTCAGGGCATGTTCAGGGCTCCTCAGAAGCTGCTGCAGTCATGGCCTCAGATATTAACCAGGCTGGGCTGACCCTCACTACAGGACTGGGGTCTCAGCCACGTCTGCTGTCCTCTCTGATTTGTTGCTGGAGCAGCTCAGGCCCAGTGACATTGAAGGCATGCAAAGTAAGACACAGGTGGCAGAGGACCTGGGGACATACAAACAGGCAGTCCCTAAGCCACTTTGTTCCCTGCTTCTCCTTGTGAGAACAGGGTCATCTGGCCCAAGGCATACACTGTGGAGCCTACCTCTGTCATGGGTAACCCAGTGAGGCTGATTAAAGGTAGGGGCTTTGCTCCCAGAACTGTCAATGCCACCAGAGGTTCTCTGACAAAAGTACAGATCCTCAATAAGCAACCAGCCAGCATGACTCCATCTCTGAGGGATCCACTGTTCATGCAAACCCACACCCTACACACGTGGGGTCCAACCAACCTCACCCCTGCTGCATGGTGGCTGCACCACAATACTCCATCCTACTCCTCACAGGTGTCCCTGGTCCAGATTGGGAGTGTGCAGGAGGAATTCACCCTCCTGTGGTCCTGATACAGGAGTGGCTGGAGTGCCAGATAATCATGCTGCCATCCTGAGAGACCTTGACAGGCTGGAGATAGGGGCCAACAGGAGCTTTATGACATTTAGCAAGGAGAAGTGCAAAGCCCTGCACCTGGGGAGAAACAACCCCATGCACTGATGGATGCTGAGGCCCACTCAGATGGAAAGAGCTGGAGATACTGGTGGACACCAAGCTGAATATTGGCCAGCAGCGTGCCTTTGACGCACAGGATTTATCCTGGGTTGCATTACAGAAAGTGCTGGCAGCAGGTCAAGGGAGCAGCAGTGGTAAGAACACAGCTGGAATCCTGTGTCCAGTTCTGGAATCCCAGAATAAGGAGGATAGAGACATACTGCAGAGTCCAACAAAGGGCCACAGGATGATGAAGGGACTGGATCATCTCTCCTCTGATGAAAAGCTGGGAGAGACTGGACCAGTGACAGGATAAGAGGCAATGGGCACAAACGGGAATGCAGGACACACTCTTTTATTGTCCAAGTGACAGGAGCAGATTGACCAAGAAGACTGTGGATTACCATCTTTGGAGATATTCAAAGGCGTCCTGGATGTGTTTCTTGCCAACCAGCTCTAGGGGACCCTCTTCAAACAAAGTTTAGCTATGGAGGTCCCTGCAAACCTCTGCCACACTGTGATTCTGTGAACAACTTTGCAGATGCTACAATTTTTTGCATTACATTACAAATTTTACATGCATTACAACTTTTGCACTGTATTTTTTTGTGTGCCTGCAGGTTGGAGGCTGACAGGGCTACATTCAGTCACTCAGCCAGGAGAAATGGGGCACCTCTGGAGATACAGCCAAGCCTTAGCAGAAGGGGAATACTTTCTCAAAGCCTGTTTACATCCACGGGCTAAACAAGTCCAGCAAGAGCAACAGCCGGCTCACTCCTTTGTCAGCAACCCCAAATACCACTTGAGCTCGGGGTACTCAGAGCATCCCCAGCGCAGAGCTGGGAGGGGACAGGGCAGCCATTCTCTTTGTTTGGAGAAAGTTTTACGGCACTGGGTAACACTATCTAACTCCACTTTCTTTCACAGATTCATTGCCTCGTTCCAGAGCGATTGAGCAGGCGAATGTGTCCAACAGCAGATGGATCCGCTAAGCAGTTCTTTCTTGCACATTATCTCATACAGTTTGGGTGCAATAAAACTTCCAGGCAGAACAAATCTTCAAGCTTGCGCCGTACCTTATTTTTAGCTGCAAAGTACGTCTGTTTTAGTGCTCCTAATCCCTAGCTTGGTAGTAATTTATGGAGCAAGCTCTTGGCTCGCTTGGGCCAGAAGATTTGTAGTAAAACTTTTATAAGTTGCAGAGATAAATCCCATGGACTCTTGCAGTCTAGGGGGACTCTCCTCCAGAAGTGTGTTTTGCTGAACACTCCCTCAGCACGGGAGTATGTTCAGGCGAGAAAGCATCAAATGGCTGAGAATAAACTATCCTGGGTGTCATCATGATCTGCAAATCACCTGGAAGAGAAAATCAGGGGAAACCATGGATTCCCCAGTCTCAGATACTCAACCAGAGTCTTGAGAGTACCTGCTGAGTAAGAGCTGTTTGCCTCACATTTAGGTCCTCTGAATAGTGCCTGGCAAACCCTAGGGATGAGCAACTTTATCAGGCTATGCCAGTCAGTGAGATGCTTGAGAGAAGAGTGGTGGCTCTGGCTTTAACAGGGTAGTTGGGGGGATCAACCACTTGTGTGTGCATCACTTTGAGCTATCAGCATGGACAAGGCTGTGGCTTATGAACAGGGGCAGTAGCAAATGTCTATTTCTCCACTGCCTTGGGCTCCCTCAGGGGAGGGGTTTTCAGGATGGAGCACTACTTTATGCTTCAGTGGAGCAGGGGGTTGGAAAAAGTCAAGCAGCAGAGGAAGGGGAAGGGAATTGAGACATAGGACCCCACAGCAGCCCCTTCCAGATCCCAGTGGGGCCATAGTTGTGCTCCCAGCTCACCCACCCAAAGGCTATGTGTAACACCAGACCTGGGTTTCTAGAAGCCCAGATGATGTCTGGAGCTGGCAGCTCTCAGAGACACCCTGTGCCCTGTCCCTGAGCCTCACCCCTGAGCCCAGCAGCTGGGGCAGGAGCCTCTGTCTAATGACCATGGCGCATCGCAGCAGGGAAGATGGTGATTCACCATCTGCACACCCTTCTGCAAAGGGCTGGTATTTGCTTTGCAGATGTTTTCAGATTCCCACAGAACCATACCCTCAAATACTTAATATTCCCAAGAGCACATTTTCTGAAGAGAGGGAATATTTCCAGAAACCATAAAGGAAGGAAGGTCAAATCCACAGAGGAGTTTCTGGAATTCTACACAACTTTATAACCCAGCAGGTACCAAGGTTAGCTGGCACTGATGGGCAGATGATCTCCTGGTGTGCTGGCTCCTCCAAAAATGGAGCAGCCTTCTCTGTACTTGGCAAAAGGATCACAGAATCATAGAATGGTATGGGTTGGAAGGGACCTTAAAGGTCACCTTGTTTCAATCCCACTACCATGGGCAGGGACATCTTTCACTAGAGCAGGTTACTCAAAGCCCTGTTCAACACAGCCTTGAACATCTTCAGGGATCCACAACTTGTCTGGGGTCCTGAACAGGACAACCCTCTGGTGCTGTTGCCTGCTGTTATAGTGGGAAAAATGGGTCTTTCTCAAATGTTTCCTGGTAATTTAGTCAGGGATAAAGCCGTCCAATGCCCAAATTTAGTGCCTTTGTTCGGTGTTCTTTGGCAAATGTGCAGAGCAGAGTCAGTCCCATCACAACCTGTTGGGACCTGATGAGTCTGGGCTGAGCGGGGGATGGCCCTGAGAGGTATCCTCACACAGTCCTGTCTCTTCTTCCAGAAACACAGTTCATCCAGTTCCAGTGTTCACCAAGGATCTTTTCTTGGGAGGACAGTCCTCCAGACACCATCTGGAGCTGGGAAACATTGGAAAACACCCTGTGCTTTCTGTCTCTATTGAACAATGTCTGCAATGAGGAAAACCTGCCAGATTAGCAGCAGGATCCTGCACAAACCCCTACCTTCTCACCCTCCTGACTGCCTGGAGGTCCCAAACCCTGCTGCTGCCTCTGCACCTCACAGCCCACATGTCTTCTGCCCTGTCACCTTCCCCAGTTCCAGCCTCTTTTCCCATCCCTTGTAGGAGCAAAGAGGGTCTCCTGTCACACTGGAGAGGTTTCTGTCATTCTGGGCATCCTCTCCACCCTCCACAGCGTTCTAAGAGGGCACTGGGCTGGGCAGATCCTCCCTCACAGCACCTACAAAGTTTTTGTCAACATGAAACTGAGAAAAACTTCTAATCCCTGTCCCCAGTGTCATGCAGAGACGTGGCCTGTTGGTGCACAGGGCAAATTCTGGGTGATCAGGGCTCCCCATGCGGCTCCCCAAAAGTTGACTTTATTTTCTCATGTTTTTTCCCATTTTCAACCTGATTTCCCCAGTAAATGAGCAGTATTCACAAAGCCTGAGGCAGGTGACATACACCTGGAGCAATGTGCACCCTCTCAGGATGGTCCTGCATCTCATCCACCACGGGGAAAAAAGATAAAATGTTTCCTGAGCCAGCAGCAGGAATTGCAGCAACTCCACTCAATCCGAGCAAGCACTGACCTGCTGAGGGAGGAGAGCACCGGACAAAGTCCTAAAGGACCTGTGCAGAGAATTGTTGCCAAGCAGGTGTGCAGGCTCTGGTCTGCTCCTGTTGCTCCTTCTGCTGCTGCTGCTCCTGCTCCTGTTCGTGTTCCTGCTCTTGCTGACGCTCCAGCTGTCGGTGGTCTGTGCTGCCCTCGCACGGCTATTCTGGGGGCACTGCAAGGATCCTCCAAATCGAGCAAATGCACCCACAGACCCAGGCTGTGCTGCTCGGCTACCGCTAAGCCTGTAGGACACCCCGAACAGCCGTGGATTTACTAACAATGGCACCCTGCTGTGAGATGCCTCTAGGGACCCCCGCCTTAGTGACACTCCCTGGCAGCTGCAGCAGGCGCTCCGCACTGGGGCAGCTCACGCAGCCCCTCTGTGAAGGACAGACACATCCCCTAAGGAGGGATGTTTCCCCTCTCCCATGTCACCCTCTCATCCTGATTGCAAGGAATAGGCCCAGACCAGCGTCCAGCAATGAGTTATATTCCAGGTACTTATCTGAGATAGTGAGTTTTGACATACTGCATAAATTCCTCTTTTCTGGTCACAGACTTCTTCATCAGCCATACTGCTTCCCTCCACTCCGTGTCTACCCCTGCCATGCTGCTCCTGCCACTGCAAGTGGCATCCACTGCCCCACAGGTGTCATGTCTCATGTGGAGCAGGTATGGATCTAGTGATACGCAGGGAAGCATCAGACTTTCCTGGTGTCTCACATAACTCTCCAGCCCACAGCATCTTCTCCTGGTGCAGGAGTGGTTGTTGCTCCCTTTCTTGTATGAGTGGTCTGTTCTCCATTTAGACCTGTCCTTGCTCAAGGGATGCTTGCTGTTAAATATTAAACTCCCCTTTTTTCCTGATGCCTCTAACCTCAAGGCCCATCTTCTCATTACTCTGTGCCGGAGGCAGATGTCCTTGATTGTTATGCTCCTTCTCTCCCAGGTGTCCCACTCTGTTTGGAGACACATGGAGCAGCAACAGCAGCTTGAAAAAAAAAAAAAATCAAACTGGATGCTTGTGCCTTTTTCAAGACGGGAAAGCTGTTGCCTGAAGGAACATCCTTGGAGGATATACCAGCAAAATTCAAAACCCTGGTTAAGTTTTGAATGAGGATGGGGTATGGCTTGGCCCCTCTCAGGAAAACTCTGTCTCACAGACATCCTGTGTGCTGCCTGCCTGTTGCTGAACCCAAGCATGTTTCTGTTCTGCATGGGACAAGGATTACACCTGACATAGTCCTCACAGCACCACTGTCCTTTTCACCATAGTTTCCCTGATTTTTTACATTCAAAATCTTGGCTTTCCAGAGAGTTTTGGTTAGTTGTTCTTTTTTTCTTTTTCTCTCAGAATAAAAACCTCATACCACATATCCCCAAAGCTCTGACTGTTTCAGGGTTCCACTGCACTCCTGGGTACTACTGGACCCCTAAGCACTAGACAACCAGGAGACCTAGAGCATGGAGGAGTGATGCAACTGTCATCTTCTGCAGAACAAGCCACCATAACATCACTGCTTAAAGGGAGCTTGGCTTATAAAAAGAGGGACTTTCCACAAAGGCAGATAGTGACAGGACAAGGGAGAATGATTTTAAACTAAAAGAGGAGGGATTTCTACTAGATGTTACAAAGAAATCCTTCTGCTGTGAGGGTGGTAAAGCACTGGCACAGGCTGCCCAGAGAAGTTGTGGATGTCCCACCCCTGGAAGTGTTCAAGGCCAGCTAGGATGAGGTTTGATCCCCTGGCCTAGTGAAAGGTGACCCAGGGCACACGGGGTTGTAATAAGGTCATCTTAAAAGTCTCACCCCAAACCATTCTGTGATTCTATGACATCCCTGCCATCAGGTATCCCAGTGTTCTTTGTCATCAACTGGAATGAACAGCATTTGGCCATTCGAACCCTACTGCCCCTGCCGTGACTTTCTCAGAGGTAAAAGTGGGGTCACACAACGGCCGGGAAAGCTCCAGTATGACGGATCGAAGTCGCTGGGTACTAATGGTCCTGTGGAGCGGGGAAAGGGGACAGAGGGTTGCGAGCTGCAGGTATGCAGCAGTCTGGGAGCCCAGAGGAGGCAGATGCTGCCCGGGAAGCGAAGCTCAGTCCTGTTCGGCAGCCGGGAGAGGGCAGCCGCAGCCCGAGCAGCGCGGCCGGGAAGACTGCCGGCATCCCGGGCCTCGCGGGGACTGCTCCCTCTCCCCCCGCAGCCGCCCCGCCCTAGCCGAGCATGCTGTGGTCCATCCTGGGGGCTGCTGATCCCACCGGGATGTGCACACACCAGCCCCATGCCCGTCCCCGAGGTAAACCGCCTCCATTAGCAAAACAACTACATGATGGAGAAGGAGAACCAACAGGGCAGAGGGATTTTTGCACCGGCCTCTCCCTCTCCCCATCTTATTCCTATTTCCCAACTCTGTTCCATGCTACAGCATCACCCACACTCAAAAGGCACGGATTTGGTCCTGTGAGGGCAGAAGCAATGGGACTTTTTGTATGAACATAAAGACCTTTCCCATCCCATGTGAGCCACAAACCAGGAGCAGCCTCCAGGAGCAGATCCTGAAGGAGACCTCATCCTGCCCTGATTCACAGATGTCAGCAGCTACCAGGGATGGCTGCATCAGCAGGAACAGCAGCATCTCAGCTCTGCTGAGATTTGCTGGAAAGAGAACAGTTATTCTGCCATGAGAATGAGGAGCAGGAACGTGACTGCTAAAACCCTGGATCTGGACAACAATAAGACAGCCGGCGGACAGTCACTAATGTCTTTGGGAAGCAGACGAGCATTGCCCATGGGCAGGGTCTCCTTTTGCAGTGCCCAGCGGGTGGCTCCATGGGCAGCATTCAGATGCTGAGGGCTGGCACCAGGGAGATGCTGCCCAGAGCCAGGAAGGAAATCCACCCTCCAGAACATTCCCTTTTTTCCTTTGTAAATAGATTCTCATGTTCCACTTCTGTGAGTTGGTTTTGGTTGGTTAGTTGGGTTTTGCTTGCTATCTCACCCTGTAAATTTGATGCCTTCGGAAAACCAGACTCAAATATTGTCATGGCCCTCCAGTGAATGTCTGCCTGGACTTTATTTTGGTGTAAAACAGAAACTTAAGACACCTAAATACAACAAAGGTAATATCAAGCTCCTAAATTCCTCCTTAAAAGGCAGATCTCTCTCTGCCCTTCATAGATTTAACTCCCTGTACTCAAAACACTGTGTCAATGATTTCAGACCAAGTGTTTAGTCCTGCTTAGTGGGCTCCAGCACCCAGCTGTCTGTTCTGGGAGGAGGACTGCCAAGTTGTCCATGGTTTCAAGAGCTGGCTCACTTTCCCCTGTTTATCAGCTCACTAGCACTTTCTCCCTTTAATAGCAATGCAATCCAGCAACCCATGTGATGCTGTCGGGACAGGGAGCCCTCTGAGGGCCAGGAGGTTTTGTTTCATGTCCCCAGGTTGCTGGTTCGTGGTTTTGGACTGAGCTGCCTAAATGCCAGCCCAACCCTTGCTGCTGCCAGTCAGGTCCTGGCAGGAGGGTACTCCCTATAAATAGCCATGTGTATACGTCGCCTCTCTCTGTCTCGCTCTTCAGCTACGAGTTTGCCCATGTCTCTCAAAATGCAGTGCTTCACATGGTGCCTCTCAGGTACTTGCAGTGCACAGTGGTGGGAGCAGTTGGGATGGCTTAAGTCCCCACACAAGCACGTGTCCCCAGCCCCACATGGAGGGATTCCCATTCCTCAGCAGCCTCCAAACCTAAAACTCCACCCTTAAAGCAATCAGAGTCACCACTGTGATGTCCTCTCTAGGATGAGAACCTGCCATGGCAGCAGGGATGGAACAGGCTGTGTGAAGCTGATGGCCACAGGCAACAAAAAACTGGGTTCCAAAGGGCAAGCCCAGGCTCTGCACATTGCAGTGGCAGCTGGGCAAGTGTTCCCCACACCTCCTTTCAGGGTGGCAGAGATGGATGAAAATCCCTGGAGCAGCTATGGAGACATAGGGCAATGCTCACTACTGTTTTTCAGAGCAGAAGTGAAGAGCCAGGGAAGATATTACCACATTGGGATATCCAGGTGTTAGTGCAGATAATGACTGTGATGTGACAGTGGTTTGGCCATCCATCAGCAATTTCTCCCAGCACAGTGTGGCTGGACACATCTGGGAAAAGCCACCTTACTCTCAGATGGGATGATCTTTGCATAACACTGAGCATTCTATCATCTCGCTCCAGGACGGGACTGCTCCCAGCTCCAGGATTGCAGTGTGAATCAGAGCAGAGCAGGGCTGGCAGTGCAGGAACTGCGCTGCAGCGCTTGGGGTTTTTGCTACCTTCATTTCGCAGTGTGGGCAGCCCAAGCTGTGACCATAATAAATAAAGTGACAGCCAGGGAGCAGAGCTCTCTGGTTTCCTGTACACCTCAGGTTGGCCAGGGTAAACACACAACAAGCCTGCACTTCAGACGGGGCCATGGCCACAGCACGTCAGCCAGAGCCTGGACACATGCCAGGCCAGCCAGAGCAAAGCCACTGAGCAGGAGGCTTCACAGGGCAAGTCCCACACAAGGCAAATAGGCTGGGGCTGAAGGACACAGTCACATTGCCCCAAGATGCCCTACATCCCACAGGCACCTGCACTTCTGGAATGATCACCTGTGTCTCTGGGATGTCAGGGACAGTCACAGGGGTTGCCTTCCAGGGCATGTGGGTGCCCCATCCTTGCCCAGGCTGCAGGGTTGTGAAGCATTCTCAGACAGGCAGAACTGAAATGGGCACTGGGAGAGGATTCACACCTTCAGCCAGGCCTGCTCACAAGGAGAAACACCCTGTGGCAGTCCTCTCTGCACAGAAACCATGAGAGGACACCACAGATTTCAGATGCACTCATCTCCAGTCCCCATAGTTCTCTTCCATCCATCCATCTGCTCCTCTCAGATCATCCAGGCAGAAATCCAGCAAGTGCTAGCTCAGCCAGCATAGCTGAGGACCAGCGTCCCCATCCCTCAGCACATCATCACGAGAGGGCACCTGCACATCAGCATGACACATCTCACTTCAAGTCTGGTCCAGCTTCAGCTCTCAAGCTCATGAGCCCAAACCTCTCAATCTCTTCACCTAGCCCAGCACATGGGACCCTAGTTCATGGATGTGACTGCTGCCTTCTGGCAAAAGAGCTCAGGACATCTTTGAGCACACAGCAGCAGGAAGTCAGGCAAAGCTGCAGACAGGGAGGGAGGGCAGCACACAGCTCTTATGGCCCACTTCAGCTTGTCCTGTGTGTGTTTGTGGTAGTGTAATGCAATCCCCAGACATCTACTCACATGTCCAAGTCTTGATCTGCCTGGACAGGAGCTGTCAGCTTCCTGTCTGCTCAGGGGAGAGGGAAAGGGAAGAGAGACCCTATGGTCCCTAAATTCAGTCCTTTTGGGCTGCTGAGAGGGAGACCAGCTGTTGGACAGGATTCTGCAGACAGCCTGAATATGTCCTTTTGCCATGGCAGAAAGGAGGAGCTGGGAGGTGTGTGGAGCTCATGATCCTGAGGATGGAGCAGGGGAAGAGCTGCAATGTCAGAGCTGCCCAGTGCCAGGGAAGTCCTGCCCCAAGGACCCCAGGGTGCATGCAGCCCTATCAAGTGCCCTGTTCATCCAGCAGACCCCACATCACTGTTGAACCTCCTTCATCATCCAGTGTTGCAGCTCTCTAGCTCTGTTCAGAGCTGGTGGCCCAACATTCCAGATCCCTGCTACATCCCTCCTCCCAGCACACCACTGACAATGTCAGCTCCAACACCCTGCAGAGAGACCCCTTCAAATCAAGTCCTGCTCTCAGATTCCCACCCCCAAGGGTGGCCCCAGCCCTGCAGAGCTGGGGGATTCCCCAGATCCTCAGCTCGGCTCAGCTCTCCAGGACTGCAGTGGAGGAGAAAGTAGCACATGGCTCCTGGTCAGCGCTGGTGCCAAGCAGCCCAGCTCCCGGTGCACTGCGAGCACCATGAGGCATTGAGGAAAGCTCAGGGTCTGCTCCTGGGGGAGGACCCAGGGCCAAATGCGTGCTGCAGCCCGTCCAACTCCTCTCCTTCCAGAGGAGCTGGCCGATCCTGGAAGATGTTCATTGTCCCTCAGCTCACGCAGGCTGCAGTGAGGAGGGAGGCAGGAAGGGGAAAATGAGAAGCTGGATGGAGGAAACCTCTCTCCGCTCAGGACCAGCCCCTCCTACATCCCCAGGTTCCCAAAATCCACATGAGCAGCTAGCTGAGGGCAGATGTGAGCAGGCTGGTGGAACCAGACCCCTCCTGCAAAGCACCTGAGAGGCCACGTGAGCTGACTCAAGGAGGGACATCCCCAGCCTTGGCACAGCCCCAACTCTTGTAGTGCAGGCGGGATTGATCTGGCCACATGTGGCTGGAGAGGCAGTAGCCCCAGCCACAAGCAGATGTGCCACATTGGGCTATTCCTTTGGCAATGTGGGCACCAAGCCTCAACAATGGATGAGCACAACATTCAGAGTGCAGCCAGGAGCCAGTACAGGCACTGCTCACCCCACACACAGCCTCCACATCTCCCAATGTCTGATATGGTGGGGTTGCATGGGAGTGCTGGGATGAAGGAAAACACTAGTTTGTTATCATAGGGATACACAGGAGGTGGCATAGCTCATGGGAGTGTTTTTGTGGTGTTGAAGAGATGGGATGGGACAGCAGCAGGTAGTTTTTTGTTACTGTGGAGTTCAGAGATGTGCCGGGATATAGGCAAGGATCAATTTGACACTGCAGGGTTGCAGAGGGAGTCTGTGACCCTGTTCACTCCTGCCAGCCTACCGAGCCTTCAGTTTTTGCAGGGGAAGTAGAGCTGTGTGGGTGCTGCACACACCTGGAACATGTGGTCATTATCTCTGCACACACAGCTTGCCTGGTGGGGAGGGAAACATTGGGTCCATCCCAGGGCTTCAGCAGCGCCAGCCTTGATGGCATCATGTGGGGAAACCCCAAACCAGACCTGGCCTCAGGTGCCACCAGAGAGGAAAGTTCCCAGTGGGTCTTCACCAGCTGGTTTCCTGTTGCAGACTTTCAACACATTTTTTTCCTCTTGAAAATTTTCACTGCAATAAAATGGCACACCAAACCCGTTTTCATGCAAAAGAGCTTGGGTGGTGGATGCATTCTGCAAAAGAGAGATGCAAACACGCACCACAAGCTGCGAGAAGGAACGAGCCTTTTCTTCAACTCAGGGACACAAACCCTCAGGCCAGATTTCAGCCTGCATATTCCCCATCAAATAAACCACCACAATAATAAACCCCAAAGAAATGGCCCGCCCAGGGGCAAGGGAAACTGAGTCACAGGCAGGACCTGCCTGCCTCCACTTCTCCAGGATGCCGGGATGGGGACAGGCACGGTTGGTGAATGCAGGAGGTGCTGACCCCCAAGAGCACGGGGGAGGGTTGTGCACTCTCAGGTGGTTCCTGAGCCTCCGGGGAACACCCGCGCTCCGCAGGGCACCGCACATCAGTGCGCCACGGCGGGATCCCCATCTCAGCTCTCCGGCCGGAGCGGGAGGGGGAGCCCAGGGCGAGCCGCGAACCCCGAGCAAGAGCAGGGCAGCGGGTTCGGATCCCTCCCGGTCCCGGGGGGCGGCTCACAGGCAGGAAGCGTCCCGGGGTGGCGGCGGCAGATTGGCAGAGCCCTGCTCCAATGGAGCGGCGGCGGCAGCCCCGGCGGCTTCGCACCGCCTGCGCTACCGGCCCCAGCCAGCCCGGTGCGGGCGCCCCGCTCCCGGCCCCGCTCCCGCTCCGCTAGCGCCATGGACACATAGTCGCGGCGCCACGCAGGAAGGTAGGGAACAGTGCCCCGGTCCCCAGCCCGCGAGGGGAACGAGTCGCCGCCGCCCCGACTTCGCGGTGAGGGACGCGCGGCTGCAGTCAGGCGTCTCCCGGAGCTGTTTGCTGCCCGGGTGGAGAAAGTTGTGCTGGTGTGTGTGGATGTCTGTGTGCCTGTGTCCCCTCGCAAAGCAGCTGCCAGGGACTTGCCCTCCCGGTCCCTCCCGGCTCCCTGTGGGTACCCAGTGCTGCTCCCCCTTCTCCACCCTCCGCGCCTCCGCCTTGCCCGGAGATGCTCAGAGGCTTGATGTTTGCGGGGTGGGTTGTTTGAGCCCCTTCCCCAGCCTCCACAAACCAGCCTCCCATTCCCGATTTGGACATCCCTACTGTCTCTAAAGGGAGTTTTCTGCAGAAAGACTGGAATGCCAGGCAAAGAATGCCCCCCTGGCAGGGCCCCCTCTTCTCCTGGGGGGTCCAGGGGAAAGCTGCTCCCAATTAGGAGAGGCGCTGAGAGAGACGCTTTCCCATGCGTGGGCGCTGGCAGGGCTCTGCCTGCCTTGTCCCTCCTTGCCCCAGGATGCTGTCTCAATCCCAGCTTTGCTGTCCTGTGCCAGCCCCGACGAGTGCCCAGCCCCGGGCTGTGCCCACCAGCACCCTCACAGTCTGGCTGTGTCACCCACCAGCTCCCCTCCAAGCTCTGCCTCTGGGCCGGTGGAGGCCATCAGAGGGGGCCACGGGACTGAGCTTGGCTTGGACATCACTGTCAGCAAACTGAGACCCCACTGTGATGGGGCCCGAGGGTGCCTTGTGCCTGGTCCCCATGGATGGGAAGAAACCCAGAGCTGTAGCAATTCAGAGATGTGTTGCCATGCACACAAAATGGTGTTGGACTGGCTGGCATTGGTGGCATAGCCAGAGCTGAGACTTCTGGGACTGGCCAAGCATCTTGTGTGCCAGGAGGTGTCTGGCCTCCATCTGGCTGTTGCATTTGCAGTAGGAGGATGGCATGTTTGCGCTCTACCTGTTTATAGCAGGGCAGGTCACAGCGAGGTTACATGTGCAGTGACATGGAGCACACAGCATCCCAGCCTGGCACAGGGAGAGGAGTTTCACAGGGACCTGGGAGCTGGTGAAGGCCCTCCTGTGGCAGGGACAAGGATGAGATATTGCCACAATGCCCGCTCATCACCTGTACACCCTCTGCCCCACCAACTTGGCACCTTTTGGGGGAGAAAAGGGGGAAATATGTGCTCTCCAGAGGGCTGCGAACTGACCTTGGTAGCCAAAGGGGGACTGAAGCTGGGGGACAGGGTCCAATTGGTGACAGCAGGGCTGTGCCAAAGGCTGGATGTCACCAGCAGTGGGTGAACTGGTAATGTGGGGCTCAGTACGGTGGTGGGGAGGGCTCCCTGGGGGGTGCAGCTAAAGGCAGAGCCTGCAGGAAGGTGGAAGAAAAGCAGCTCTGGTCTTGCGCTTCCTATTCCAGGAAGAGGAACCTCAAAGGGAGGGGAAAACTTGACTTGATTATATCTAATAAGCTACTTTTTCCCTGTCCCAGCAAGCTGTCCCAGCAGCGGGGGGAGGAGGATGCTTGGCCAAGTGCAGGCCCTGTTTGTGGAGGATGAATGAATGAGTCACGGCGCGGTAAGTCGCCCCGCCGTTTTCACCATGGCAGCAGCAGCAGCAGTTCCCCTTTGCAGCTGCTGGGTTTATCAGAAGCTGTCATGCTGGATGGGTACCCAGGCAGCCCACACCTGCAGCCCACACATGAAGGTGTTCTACCTCCCCTGCCCTTCTCACACAGCTCACCTGGACCATCCTGAGTAGGGAAACCCTTATGGATGGCAACAGTGCATGGCATTCTTACCTGCCATGAACTAGATGAGCTCTCAGTTCAAACCCTTTCTTTCCCCTCTGCTCTTGTTCAAAGGCAACTTTCAAAGACTCTTCCTGCTCACACAGGCCTCAACCTCCCTCCAGTTTCCTGCCGAATGCGTTCCTGGAGAGCTTATTCCCCTGTGGGTTTGTGCCAACATTGTGCTTTTAGTTCAAGACCTCTTCTCCCTCTCCAGTGTTTACCCTGCTATATTTATAGCTTCCTCATTAGGTTAAGCAAGCCAAAGGATTCTTGCCTTCTCTTCTCCCGTGGGTTTGGCTCTGGAGGAAAACCCCTTACAAGATGCTTCCCGCAGGAGGGGGCAGGTGCCAGCTTGTGTCTCTGCTTTTCTCCCTTTGGAGGATTTCGGCATCTCTCACAGCTTGTTTCCCCTCCTCTTGTTTAGGCATGAAAGAGGGTGGCTCTGCCCCTGCCCAAGATATAGCCAAGGATAGAGTTGGGATGGTGTGGGAGCTCTTCCCTATAGGCTACACACTGGGGCTTCAGCGGCATTTGGGATGCTGATACAATGCCAGCATCAGGAATTAGCCCTGGGATGTCTGAGGTGGCTTGCTGGGATGTTTAGAGAGTTTTTGGTTTTTCTAAGTGGTCCTGTGGTTACCACAGCATCGCATGTGTGAAAATCACCAGATCTCTCTGGCTGAGGATGTCATGACCTTACGACCCGAGTTCCTACCAGCAAATCTCTCTGCACCTCCCAGTGATGGTTTCCTTCTCCTATCCAGGTTCTGAAGATGGGGAAGGGCACAGATGCCTTGCAGTTGTGGTTGAGTCTTCTCTAATAGCCAGATTCCCATGGACCATTTCCATGGAAAAAGGAAAATTCCTCTGGAGGTTAGTACCAGGTTTGCAGTGGCAGGGATTAGTGTGTAAATAGGAATTATCTCTCAGGTTTGGCTGCATCTCAGGTCTCTGAGTCACCCTGGCATGGGAGTGGGATGGGGCGAGCTCTGGGCTCTTTTGAAAGGTCACAGCACCTGCAGCCCCTGGAGCATCTAGCAGGCTCTCAGGTACTCATCCATCTCTGGATGGCTGGGCTGGAAGGTGCAATTCCTTTTCTCTAGTGGTATGAGTCTGGAATGTGGAAAAAAAAGCTGACAAGTACCTCCTCCTACTCTGGTGTTTGGGTTGGGGGCATCCAGGACAAGAGGAACAAGAAATCTGTCAAGACCTGATTTGCCTTCATCTCACTAGGACTGCTCGGTGTGGTCACATTGGTCACATCTGATCAGCACAGCTTGGGCTTCCTCCAGCGGGCATTGGTCATTGCTGAAAAGGCTTTTGAGGAATTTTGGAAGAGTCTGGGCAAGGGAAGGTCACATCCACCTGCTTGTACGTGTTTCCTAAAGATGCTTTTGGAGAGGACAAGGAGGCTGGAGGGACCTCAGGAGATCTAACATTGTCAGATGTGGGGCTGGCCCATGCAGGTGGCGATGGCCTGCATGCAGGCAAGACTGCATTGACCAGGAGGAGGGAGGATGCTGAAAGCACTTTGGAAATCAGCCTGGGGCTCCCCAGAGCATGCTCAGCTCTGGTCCATTCCTCTCAGTATGGAGATGGCCAAAATAGAAACTGCCTAATGAAAATTGTTATGGATCTGCAGAGACTGCCGTATAGGGAGAGGTGGAAAAGTTCAGGACTCCATCATCTAATGAAATCCTGATGGTGGAAAGAAAATCATTTGGGCATCTTCTGGTTTATTGCACCTCCCAAGGTGAAAACAAGGGATTCCAACTCTTGTTGAGAAGCCAGTGCTGATAACACACTGAGGGGAAGAAAGAAAGAAAGAAGCTTCCAGCTTTGGTGGGCCGTCATCTCTGCAGCAGTTTGGGGAGGGTTTTCTGTCCCACTGACTTTGTCAAGTGTTGTGCTCAGCTGTTGTTGAGTGTTGTCCCACCTTGAGGAGCTCCATACCACAAACGGGGCTGCTGCCTGCCATATTGCTGGCAGCCTAAGGGGTGTGGATGTTCTCACAGAAGAGCACATGGGAGTCGGTGGGCCTGCCACAGCATCCCTGGAGCCCCTGGGCTGGTGTGGATGTGCCTGTCCAGCTGTTTCCTTTGCCTTCCTGTGCTTTCACCATCCCCTTCCTTTGAGATAGAAGGCTTTCATCCTGGCCAGACCAACAGTCCCATAGGCATATCACCAGCCCATTTTTGATGAAGGTTGGCATGGGCGTCAGTGCCTTTTGAATTCAGTAACAGCGTGAAAGGCGCAGTTCAGCTCTTACCTTCCTGCAAAAGTAGTTAGAGAAAACCAGAAAGGGCTGTCATGAAGGGTCCTCATTGTAGTCCAGCCCAGTGCTGTGCCAGTGTTGCGACAGAGCTCACAACAACTGTGCTGCAACAGCCCTGCAAAGGTCTCCAGAGATGGCCCGGCTGCAGTGGCCCGGCTTGGTTTTGTGAAAGCCGCTGTCACGCAGGGTGCCCAGGCCAGCTGGCACCTCCCCAGACTTCCTTACAGGGCCAGGACCAGGGCCAGCCGCCAGCTGCTGAGGAGGTCTGCAGGAGTTTTTGCTTTCCATGAGTTTTGCCTGAGGCCTCAAGGCTTCGGAGGAGCTGGTGAACCCAACTAGCTATTGCTCCATCCTTGTCTTGCAAGGGCCCACACACAACCCCGGGGGTTCCTCAGTACTTCGACTGCTTTTGATTTTTTTAGCTCCTGCAAGGCTCCCGCCGGGCTGTTTGATGGCTCCCTTGAGGCTGCTCCACCCCATCCTGGCTTTGAGTTTTGCAGCTTCATGGCTGGAGCATGGCTGTGCCAAGGGAGGTGTCCGTCTTCTCTGGCCTCCCTGATCCTGTGCCCAGTTCCATTTCCCCTCTCCAGCTGGGACTGTGCCCACACTCCTTGCACCTCAGCATCCAAAAAACAGTGTAAATAGCGAGGAAGATGAGTACCTCCATTGCCAGCACAGGCAATGGAGGTACTCATCTTCCTCGCTATGTACACTGTGTACTATGTGAACAGTTAGTGTGAAGGACTGAGAGTATCTTGTTGACACGGCCCTTGATCTGCTGCACATCCACATTCCTCCTTCCCAGTTGGAGGTTGCAGATATGCACTGGGTTCTCTAGCAGCTGCTGAAGCTGGGTGGTTTGCCTTGGAGATGCCTTGGAGGGCTCTGCTCAGCACAGCACTGAGGTTTGGACTCAGAGTGGTCTGAGAGGATGATGAGACACCCAAGCTCAGATGGAGCAGTGCTGGTGTTCATGCTGTGTCTGGGATGTATACATAGATGAAGGACTTGAGCAAGGCAAGGTCTGTGGGCAGGATCTGTGGGGAAGCACCCCTGGGGTGGTGCTGTAAGAATGGGATGGAGCTGGGGCAGCGTGTCCTGCTGCATCCCCAGACTATGTCCCCATGAGACATGTTCCCAGTAGGGTGCTTAATGGTGACCCATGCATGGAGAACTTCCTTCCTTCAGTGCCTGCAAAGGTCTCTGAGAGCCTTTTTTCACTTATTTCCTCCATCTATCAAGGGCAGAAGGACCGTGCAGCAGCATTTAACCCTCCTAAGGTATGCGGGGAACCTCACATTGCTGCTGGCGACGTGGCTGCTGCATCTCCATCAGCGGCAGCATTTTAGGGATGGCAGCAAATGCCTGTCTACCATCCCTCACCACAATCAGAGGAGGGTGGAGCAGAGCCAGAGGCAGCATTTGCGGCCAGCTCTATGAATTTCCAATTACCAGCTCACCTTGCCACTGTGTGAGAGGGTCCTGCACCTAATTTTTGGTGAAACGATCCATTTTTCTCAGTAATTTAATAGCGTGGGCAGCCTGCTTGCTGTAGGAGAGCCAGCAGTGAGCACCAAGGAGCCTGTGTGCCGGGCTGCCGGCCGTAACCACCTTCCCTGGGCGACGCAGGAATGCTGACCTAATAGAAAAGACATTTAAAGAGGAGTTTTGGAGAGCAGCTCAGCTCTGATTCTGCTCATGCTCACGGCTGCTGATCGTAACAGGGTCCCTCCATGCTCCAGCAGTTCCTGGGGACCGGCATGGGCAGTGAGGACATCCCTGATGGGAGCCAGACACCAGGGTACAAGCCATGCCAGACATCAATTGGCACAGTAGTTGCTTTATTTTCTGGGGAAAAAAGTTGCTTCAGGGGGGCCATCACAAGTTGTGAACTGAGGCTGGGTTCAGCACCCAGCTGCGGTTCTCCCAGGCTGGAAAAGCCATGGCGTTTTGCTCTTGACATTTTCCAAATGAGATGTTTTGATTTATTCTTTTTTTTCCAATTTATTTTATTCCCTGCCCCAAGGTAATGTTTGGAAGACAAATTTAGCTCGATTTAACTCAAACCTTTTTAAAAAAGTAAAACCACTGAAAACTAAAAAAGCCTATCATTTAGAACAAAATGTTTTGGTTTTCATTTTCCTTTTGGCATGAAAAACACAAACTTCATTTTTTTCCATTTTCCTCTTGACCTACAAACAATCTTACTGTTTTCTTTTCTCCTCCTTGTTCATTCCCAAGACCGCATTGTGCATTGTGGCCAGGGAACAGGCAAGCCCTGGTGCTGTTCCCAGTGGGATGGGGGTCCCAGGGTGGGTGCTTCCCCATGGAGACCAGAGGAATCTTGCAAAATCAAGCAGAAGCTGCTCTCCCTGCTGCCAACACTGACTCAGCTGGGAGCTCCTTGTGGAAAAGGAAGGCCCTCGGGTGTGGGTCTCTTCCAGCTCTCACAGGGGGATGTGAACCCCTGGGCAGGGCAGAGCTGTGCTGCGGGTGTTGTGCTCTGCTGCTGGGCATCCCTACTGGGAACGGCGAGCTCTGGTATTGCCTTCCTTCTCTCCTTGTTTATTCAGGTTTAAAATTAATCTGACCTTCCCCTGCTCAGACTTGTGCAAACACGGCACGTCCTTGAGCGGGGAGCTCCTGCCAACCCGAGGGGAGCCCTCTCTGTCCCCAGCTTGTGCCGTTACTGTCCCCTCTGGATGAGGTCCCTACCAGGATCCGGGTACTGGGGGATGGTGGGGCTTCCTCCTGGCAAAGGCAGCTCTGGCCGTAAATCCGCGCACGGTTAATCCTCCGGTACAAACTGCCAGAAGACTGAGTAAGTGCCCGGATCTGGCGTCTCTGAGCTGGGCAAGGGGTGGTTGTAATGTTTCCATCCCGGGCAGGAGCCTGCGTACCAGAGCCAGCGATTGTTTTCCCAGCCTTGACCCCCTCCACTCCCTGCCAACCCAACGCTGTGTCTTCCACCTTTTGCCAAATCCCAGCTTTCCGCTCTGCCCCAGCCTCACCGGGCTGTCAGCCGGGCAGGGAATAGGGAAGGGATGATGGGGAAGAGCACCGTCGCCAGACCTGGTGCAAAAGCAAGCACCCGACTCATCCACCACCTGATTTTATTTTATTCCCCTCTCAGTGCCTCGCTGCATACCACAGCCGTGCTTTTTATAGCCCCCAGCTGCAGCCTCGGCGTGCTCCCAGCCAGCTCCCCGCCGCAGCCCTGCTCTCTCCATGCCAGCAGTCCCGGCCGCGAGGCGGGGCGGATGGTCGACATTCCCGGGGTCCATGTGGCGGTTCAGAGAGAGGAGAGCATGGACTGCGGAGGAAGGCAGATAATTAAACCCTAACCCGGAGCCACGCTCCCGTGCCGGCGGAGGCGTTTAAGGAGCCGCATTAGTCACCCCCCGTCGTAGCCGGCGCGTGCCGCGTGCCAGGTCGAGGCCGAGGGCTGGTGGCCCGTCCCTCGCTGTCCCCTCTGGTGCTGCCCAGGGCTGGTTCCAGGCAGCCCGAGCCACCAGCTCCCTCCATGAGCCAGCCTGCTCTGCCGTGGGGGGGCTGGCGTGTCAGCAAGAGGGGTGCCCCCTCCACCCCCGACTGCCCCCCAGCCTATGGCGCGTTTACAGAAGTTAGAGGGAGATTAGAGGTTCCTGCCCACTCCCCGGGAGCGCTTTTACGAGCATCTGGGGCTCGCTGCTGCGTTTCCGCATCTCACAGCCACTTCCACAGCTGGGATGCTGCTATGGGATCCGGAGCGAGGAGGAGATGAGGTATGAGCCTCTGCAGCAGGCTGCATGCCTGGAGCACCCCTTTGTTCGGATGTGGGGTTTGCAGAGCGGGGGCGGCCGGCCAGCCGGCGCAGAGCAAGCATCCTCGCTGGGAAGCAGCGGGGGGGCCCCCGGCGCCTCACTCCCCGGGCTTTCTCCAGACGTGATTTCACCACTGCGGGGAGGGAGCGCGGCCAAGGGACAGGCCCTGCTCGCCCCGACGGCACCCGGTTCGCTTGCCGGGGCGTTAGTCATTTGGGCCGTGCCTGGGGATGGGATGTGCCTCGGGTCCCCGTGGGGCAGCAGGACGGGGGTTTGGAGAGCTTGTACAGGGGAAGGGGAGAGGGAGGGAAGGCGTCTGGGCTCGCAGCCCACAGTCCTCTCCTTACTAAGCTGGGAAGCGGGGCTAGAAGGCAGTGGGGAAGCCAGATGTGCGCTGGGCATCTCCAGCGGAGCAGGTGGGCCAGGATGGGGCCACCCTTGCTGGGCTGATGCCTGCAACTGCTTCCCAGCCTCCTGCTGTGACTTTCCAGAGCTGGACATGGCAGCATGGAGGCAGTGGGGATGCTGTGGAGAGGCAGCATCCTGCTTCAGGGATGGATTTGAGGAGATATCCCAAGGAGAGGGCTTCTCCAGAGGTTTGTGGGGTCCCTGGGAATGGGGGGAGACCCATGGGACCCTACCATGTGTCCCTTATTCTGCGTGGGCACAGGGTGTTGGATGCCTCTGAATAGTTTTAAGCCTTGACCAGAAGACCATCCAGATTATTTTACTTCCAGCAGGGAGGCAGGGAGAGGCCAAGCAGTGGAGTAACAGTGGTGCTGCCATATGGCTGCTGCCAAGCAGCTGGGGCCAGGCAGCCTTGGCTCCATGCAGGCACAGCAGTGGACAAGGGAAAGCAGGGAGTTGTGGGGGTGTCAAGGCAGGGATGTGCAGGGTGGGTTTTACAGAAGCACAGCTGTAATGTTGACCCAATATGGGTAGCTGTAGAGGGGGGTCCTCCCAAATCTGCTCCCTCCTGGAGATGATGAATATCACCCCATGAGGGTCTTGCTGCCCTTGGGCAAGCTGGGGGGGCTGTGGGAAGGGGGAGCTGCTTGTGCTGCCGGCCAGGTGCCGAGCATGACGGGAGAGGGGAAAGCCTCGGAGACTTGTTCTGAAACAAGGCTGCCCTTTTATTCTATTTTATGACTGCATTTTAATATCCACAAACATCCCGCCCTCCCCAGGCTGCTGCCAGCAGAGCCTGTATCGCCTGCGCTTGGCCTGCCGAGAAACCCCAGCCAAACCCTGGGCCCCAGCGCAGGGGAGAGGATTATTTTTCCCCCCTCGTTTTTTTGTAAGATATGTTTTCTATAACCCTAATTGGACGGGCTTGAGCCCCGGCCAAGGCAAACACACCTGGGGGAGCCTCACTTTACAGACCCCATCTGCTGTGTCAGGGGCTCTGCTCCCCACACAGCCGCTGCCTGGCCCCTTTATAGGGGAGGGGGCTGCTGGGGGTGGGGGGGTAGGACCGCTCCCACGCCAAACCACTGAGCAACCTCTGTGGAGGAGGAGAACCCAGCGAGGCGGCGCAGGGAGATGGTGCAGAGGCAGCAGGGGCACCCGGCAGAGCCCTGTCCCACAGCAAGATTCCAGCCCGGCGTGGAGCTGAGGTATCTCCCCCCTGCCAGCTCTGCTCTGTGCCCACCAGGGTGGGATGCTGTGGGTGGGAGATACAGTAGGTACCAGCAATATTTTTCCTTCCTGGGGTGACAGCATGTTCATCAAGGGGTTGCAGTGCCCAAAACCTGCGTGTGCCCAGGGAGGGAGGGAGGATGTGGGAGTTCCCCAGCATGTCGGGGTGTATTTTGCGCTGCAGGACCATCTACCAGTTGAAACCCATTCAGGGACTGTTCTGGAAAGCAGACAAGGGACATCAGCATGCCAGGCCACTCCAATGGCTTGCATTGACATCCAAATCCACGCTGGACTGAGCTTTAGGTGCTTCTTCCTGCAACTGTTGGCTTTTTGTGGGGATTTTTAGCTGGGCTCTTCCCCTTCCAGTTGTTTCAGGGTCTTCCTCCAATGCCCCCATTACCAGCAGGCTGAGCAGTGCTGGCACCCTTATGCCAGGGTCTCATGGGTTTCATCTCATATCTGTACTTAGCCAGAGCCAAGAGAGCTGTTGGGGGTCTCTGCTGGGGTCCCACCTCTTCTAGGACCAGGGTGCATACCCTGACAGCATGATGTGCGCCAGGGAACAGCAGCACACTGAGGTGGAACCCCCCACTTGGCTCATCCTGGAGTACATTTCATCCTTCTGTCCACACGCCATCTCCCAGGGATGTGCAGGGCACAGTGCTGTGCCCCCACTCTGTCCTCAGGGATGCAGGCAGCACACCATCCCTTCCTTGTCCACCGGCATGAACGGTGACGCGGCAGCACCGAGGAGGCATCACCACTGCAGACTGCACTCCTGGTGCTTGAGGTGCCACTACCCGCTCCCAGGAGGAGCTCTGGCACCACCTGCACCCTCTCCCCCTGCCTGGTGCTATGGAGATGCTGCCTGGAAAGGGAAATAGTGTGTTTCCTTGGGGTGCATTGCCACACATACCCTCCAATGCACCCAATCACTTTGCACCATCACTGCTGACTTGGAGCAATACGAACTGAAGTGCCAGCTTAAAATAGAAAGGTAGGATCCAACCTCACCAAGGCCTGCTGTCTCACTTCAGGTGAATGGGATGAGCTGTGGGGAATTATGAAGCTGGGATGTGCCTCTGTCTCCCTCTGGTCAGGCCAGAGGATCTCCCTGTGTATGGTGGGGGCTTTGGGGCACAGCTGGAGCTGTGGCAGTGCAGAGGGCAGCTCCAGCATTTCGTGAAGGATTTTGGAACTGTCTTGGTCTCCAGTCAGAGCAGGCTGCAACGGGAACATTTCGAAATTCTTTTGGATGAGGAAAATTCCATGGGCAGCCCCCCTCCAGAGAAAGTTTGGGATGGCTGAAATGTTTGGAGTGAAAGGCTGCTTGCTTTTGTTTACTCTGAACTATAACATTGGAGGGGGGGAATCCAAATGAAAAAAGAGAGACAATAGGAGCCTGTAAACAGAGCTGGCCCCGAGTGGGGCTGGGGCTTCTCTCCAGCATTGGGGAAGGAGATGTGTCAGCACACTCATTGCATGGCTCTGCTTTTCCCCTTTTGGATATGATCACACTTAATCTTTCAGAACTTGGCTGGGTTTTTTTTCCCTAGCAAAAAATGAGCAGGACGGTGTTTTTCCAACCTTCTCAACTTATACAGGGCTCAGCCCTCATCCCCTGGCCCTGTAATACAGCCCCCAGGTTTTCCTCTCCTTTTCACTTTTTGCCACGTTTCCATCTCCTTTTGGCTTAGAGACTGCCATCTGATTGGCTTGGCAAGAAGTATGGTGTGGGGGCATGGATGATGCCCCCAGTGAGGTGTTTTCCCAGCCTCTGTTCCTGCCATGTGCCTCGCACCCTACTGCCTCCCCTGAGCCGCCTCCACATAGCAAACTCAATGATCTTAGAGGTCTGTTCCGACCTTAATTATTCAATGATTCTATGAAAGCAGGTGGGATTGACTCCATGCTTGGAGAAGATAAGTCATGGTTATCCCACCAGGTGAAGGAGATTGGCACCATTATCCCCACATCAGGCATTGTCCAATTTCCATCCCCCCAGATCCCCCAGGGACACTTCTGGTGGTGTACAAAAGGTTAATGGGCCACCCTTTGGTGGTGGCTTTATTTGGCTGCCCAGGTGGTCTGTAATGACTCCTGAAATCCTTCTCTTGCCCAAAAGGGATTTTGTTTTGCAAAAGGAGTGACAGCAAATTGCTAGCTGGGGGAGCATTTGTGTAAGGTGAGCTGTTTATTTTGGCCCTGCTGTGTTTTGGCTGACCCGTGTGCCTTGTGCCTCAGGGATGGAGCTGAGCCTGATGGCTCCTGGGCTCTGGCCAGCTTAGGAGCAGGGGGAGGGAAGAGGGAGCATCGCCTATGGGGGATGCTGTGGGGCTCCTCTCCTGATCAGAGTTCCCAGGCCCAGGCTGGAGTTCATCCGGAGCATCAGAAGGAGCTGGGTGTGCCTGGGTCATTCACAGGTATGTACATGTATGTCTGTCCCCTACATTTATGGATACCTGTGCTCTTGTATCAGCTCCAGGGCCAGCTTATGGGGGAACTTTGTTCTGGGAGATGCAGATGGTCCAAAGGGGAAGGCTGCAGGCTGGTACCTGGCTGCTCTGCCATACTGGGAGCTGCGTGTTCACTGAATTCTCTGCCAGGCTGGGCTGAGCCCAGGAGCAGAAAAATGTCCCAAATCCCAAAATGTTCCTGGGACAGGAAAAGCCTTTCCCACCCTGCTGTAATCACAGGGTGGCCCAGTTCTCTGCTGGCAGGTCCCACCCATGTCCCCAGATCCAGCACTGTGCCCATCCCTGTCCCGCAACCATGTGCCAAGGACAGTGGGATGCAGTACCCCCTCCCACCAACTTTCATGCCTGCACCCTAAAAATAATCTCCAAGCTGTAAAGAAATCCACCAGCACTACAGCTACAGCTACAGCACTGATAGGCTTCTTTACAGCCGGGAGATTATTTTTAGGAATGTCTCTGGCACGTGGCTTTGGGGAGGGGAGCGTGGGGATGGGGATGGAGATGGAGAGGGGGGCGCCCCTTCTCTCGCCCCTCGTAATGCAACGTTGCCAGCTGGCACAGTGTCAGGGCTGCTGGCTGCTAACAGAGCCCTCGCTGTTTTGGCCCTTACCGATGCCTCTAGTTACAACTGGGAGCCAGAGACTTCTTCCCGCAGGATGGAGCAGGGGAGAGCGGAAATCAGGGCATTGGGGTGGGAGTTTCCTGGCTGGGGTAAGAGCAGAGCCTGACCTCCATGGTGCTGCTGGCATGCTGGGGTGTGTAGGGGCCCCCAAGCACCAGGAACTGCTGGCAGCTGCCGGCTCCACAGAGGAGAGGGGTGACCCCTCGGGTCATGGAGGGGTTTGGGCTTGGCTTTGGACACCGGTGGGGCTGTGGTCAGCTGGCTGTCACCAGTGGATATTGGAGGGAGTTGATCTAGTTTGGATGGAGGTGTGCCTTGTATCTGGCTATGGAGACAACTGGTTCCCTGGATGACACTGGGATTATCCCTGTGTTTGGGATGAGCTGGGGTTAACCCCTTCCTGGGTTGCTTTTGGTTTTCATTTGAACAGTGTAACCCCATGACTGGGCTGTGCTGAGGTTAACCCAGTGTTTGAACAGTGCTGTGGGTTAACCCCACCCCTGAGCTGTGCCGAGTTTAACTCCACATTAGGATGGCATGACCACATGTTTGACCTGTGCTAGGTCCAGCCTCACATTTTGGCTGAGCTGGGTTTAGCCCCACTCTTGGGCTAGGCTGAGTTTAACCATGTATTTAGACTGCACTGGATTTAGTTCTCCTCCTGGGCTGAGTGGGATTTAATTCTCTTTCTGGCCTTTTTGAGGTATAACTCCATATTTAGGTTGCCCTGATTAAGCTCCACATTGAAACTATACTGGGTTTAGTCCTATGTTCAGGCTGTGCACAAGGCTTATTGGACTGCACTGGCTTCACAGGGAAAGACTCCAACTGGTTTTACTGGTTTAACTGGGGTAATTCCAGTGTGCTGGGGTTGCACTGGCTGCAGCTGTGCATGTGTGTGTTCTGGCACAGCCCAGCATGGCATCGTACTGCCCCACAGCAGGCATGGGGGCCCATGCACTTGGTCAAAGTGGGGCAGGGGAAAACAGCCCTTTTTGAAGTCCCCAAGGCACTGTGGTGGGCTGGGGACAGTGTGCAGAGTATCACCCCTGCAGTGCCCAAGGTGGGCAAAGTATTGCCTCAGGTACTGCTGGTAGCCCTGGAGATTGTGCGTGGCCTTGGTGGTGGTGGGGGACATGCCTCCCTCCAGCACCTACTGCTGGGCTTTCTCTGGGCACCCAGGAAGGGTGCCAGCAGCATTTAGGGGACAGGGGTGGCTGTTTCAGGGGACCCTGAAGCAGTGGAGTTGATGCTTCCACATGTCACAGGTGCATGTTCGTGCTGCGATGATGAAAGTCACCAGTGCTGCAGGGATGGGGCGATTCCAGGTCCCTGGGTAGGTCGGTGGCCACAGGGACGTACTCAGACCACGCCATGACTCCTCGGAGTGGGGCATGGTGCTTCTGCAGGCCTGCCAGGAGCAGAAGGAGGCAAGGCACTGCTCCCAGCCCCACGGGGAAATAAGGAGAAGGGAATTCCCGCTGCTTTGAAATGCTGCATTTCAACATAGGACATGTTTCCTACAGCAGTCACTGGCAGGGAGGAGGGTTTGCAGCACAGGGCCAGGGATGCTCCCCCAGCTCAGGAGCAGGAGGAGTACAGAGTGATGCCATCTCTGGGGCATTAGAGGCAGCTTTGGGCCTCTGCGCATTGCTTTTTGCAGGTGGGTGACTCCATCAGGACCTGGCACAGGGCAGGCAGAGCTGCCAAGTGCTCCTGCGTTATTTGCCATATCTCTATTGCTGCAATGCTGCCCCCGACCACCCTGGGAAGAGGTTAGGATGCATCCCAGCTTTCTGTGCTCAGTGGGAAGCATCCCACGTCTCCATGCTCCCATCTGCAGCCCTGAGGCACAGTGTCATCTGCTTCTGTCCCTGTCCCCACCATTCCAGCTCTGTGTGAGGCCCATTTGCTTTGAAGAGCAACTTCAAATGAAGCAAAACGAGAAGAAAAAAAAAACACTAAGAAAATGAAACCCACTGTCTTTAAAAGCACCAAGTACAATGGAAAGTTGGCTTCCCCCAGGAATCTGTGCTGGGCTTTGCCAGGCCACAGCAGGGCATGGCACAGAGCAGCTGTGCCGAGGGGGCTGTCACACTCAACGTGGACATCAGTGCCAGTGCACATGGCCAGGATTTTGCGGGAAGTTTTGGCTTACAGCACTTCCATTTGCATGCAGGAAGGGGCTTATGTCAGGATTTCTCCCCACCACTGCCCAAAAACTTTTGCATGGGCTCAAGTGGTGCCCAGTAGAACAGCGGGATCAGAGGGGACTGAAGAGCGACACCTTGGATTTCTGGCTCACAGCCACGTGTGCCACAGGCTGCCTGGTCACCCTGGCCATGCCAGTGACAAGAGCATGCCGTGAGGGAGCAGGATCTGGCACCGCTGCCCTTCCTGCCTGGACCAAACCATGCCCTCGGACTGAGCTGGGTCCCTCTATGCTGGCCATGGCATCGGGATGTCACCCAACTCCAGGCTGGCGGCAGTCGTCTCTCCGGCCAGGATTAGCATGCAGGGAAGAAGAAAAGCTCTGATTGTTCCCTCTGTCCCGGCTTGGCTCCAGGGCCACTGTGCCGGGACTCTGTGTCCCCAGAATGTGTCACTGCTGGTGTAAGCATCAAAGGATGTTTTTTCTGCCTGTGTGCCCATCTGTGGGGGTGTGGAGCACCAAGGAAGGTGGACCTGGCCACTCATACGCTTATGCTCATTTGCACGCCTGTTTTTCCCTTGGCCAGGGAGTTTGGTGGCAGAAAATAAGGGTATCCTTTCTGGACAGGCTATCTGGCAGCATCTGGTCCCCTGCCCTGCTTCTACACCTGGGACAGACGATGACTCTGGGTCTTCTCTGGCTCTATGGCTCTTTCCCCTTCTCTTTTTGGCCTTTGGGCAGGTGAGGAAGGGCTTGCCCTGCTGCTTCTCTCTGCAGTGATGCTCTGTCAGGCATAGGTTTTGGCAGTGCTCATGTGGGTCATTTACTGAGTCAAGGTGTATCTGGAGGAGCTTGGTGCTACCTTCCCACACTGTGCTGGCAGAGGTGCCCCTCTGAGGCAGGGGAGCTCATGGAGTGCTGGGGTGAGGATGGGAAGCTCAGGGAGGACCCTGGGACAAAGGGTGATGAAGGATGGAGGATGTGGACTGGCCCTCAGGATGAGCAGTGTTAGGGTTAGGATTAGGGTTAGGGTTAGGGTTAGGGACCACTAGGGTTAGGGTCTAGGTTAGTGGTCCCTAACTAGACTTAACCACTAGGGTCATTGTGGACATGTGTTGAATACCCTCTGCAGTGATTGAATGAAAAACCATGGTGGTCAGGAGAAGAAATTATTTTATTTTAAAGCTATTTTTCTCTCTGTGTCTTAACACACTCTCCCTTCTTCCTGACACACACACATACACCCACTCCCCTTCCCTCCTCTCCCCTATGAACTATTCCTTCAGTCTGGCCCACGTGGTTTTTGAAGTTATTTTTGGTTGCTGCTTTTAAGACAAAATACAGTCATTTCTGTCTTCTTCTTCTTTTTTTCCCATCACCAAAATATTTTACTTTCAGGCCAAATGTTCCCAGTTGCTTACCAGCATAGTTTTATCAGGGACCTTTTAACTGATATTTCTTGGAAACATTTCTAGGGTGGTTTGGTAGGAAAAGCTTATGACAGTCTCATGAAATTATTTATGTTTGGGGCTTGTGTTTGAGGCTGCCTAGCATGTTCAGAACAGGGTTGATGTGGAGTGCCACATGCCTTCCCCCCTGCAGCAGATTGCCTTGTAGCTCTTGTTTCCTTCGCCAGGCGGTTTGGTCTGTGGCCATGGGCAGTTGACCACAGGAGGGGAACCAGCTGCTGCTCTGGGGTGCCTTTGCTGGGCTGGAGCATCCCTTCCTCCAGTCTCTCAGCTCTTGAACCCAGGAGGACACAGATTTATGCCTCCAGATTTATGTCTGCTCTTGGGACTGGCAGGGAGCTTACCACCTTATATGCCCTCAGCCCCTGCGTGCAGTAGGGAGCAGAGCCCACCAGTGTGAGTGTAAACAAACAGGCTTGTCCAGTCGTGAGGGGTGGGCAGAGGGGTCTTCTAGGGAGAAATGATTCATTTCTGACTGACAGAGACAGTGTGGCACTGCTGATAGGGATGGCGTGACGCTGGCCAGGATGGATGCCCTGGGGTGATGCTGGCTGGCAGACAGGGTGATGTGGCTGAGATGGACAGGGTGACACTGGCTGATGTGTCCTGCTGATGCAGAACTCTGCAGGTAGGACCAGATGCTTTAGGGTAGTGCCGGCTGGCACAGAAAGGGTGCTGGCTGGGGTGGATATCGAGGAGCATTGATGGCTGTGATGGACAGGGTTATGGTGGTAGAGCAGGTCAGGGCAACTCTGGATGTGTTGGCCAGGGTGACATTGGCTGATGTGTTCTCAGTGGTGTAGGTTGGGATGGAAAGGGTGATGCTGGCAGGGAAACGCCAGTCTGTAGCAGGGGTTGACCCATGAAGAGCTGGGTGCATATTCCTGACTCTGCATCCCCTGCCCTTCTCACCCGAAACCTACTGATGGTCAGTGAGTGGGAGGAAGGGATTTCAGGGCCATTCTCCCACAAATGGAGACCTACATGGACCAGCCTCAGGACAGGTACAGGTATGGGCAGTGTTACGAGGCTTGGTAGAACATGAGCTATGACAGCTCTGTTCTCCCTGGCTGTGTGAGCCTGTTTAGGTCTGATTGCTGTCACCTGCCATGTAAATACAGGCCAGAATTTCTCCTTGGTCCTTTCCCACCCCAGCTGAACATACACAGATCTCTGGACCACCGTGGGGTTGGGAGCCAGCCAAGGCTCCCAGCACAGGATTGCAATGGCAAAGAACCCTTAATCCTTCCATCCCACACAGCCCCAAGCTCCTGGTCAGTGTTTGCCCTTTGCATCCCCGCTCCAGGCATGGGGACTGCTCAGCAGCCAGGAACCAGCTGTGAGTGTGCCACAGATACTGTCAGATGTATCACCACCATACTGCCACAGATACTGGGATTCAGTCCCTGTGCTGTCCCCAGCAGAATGGAATGAGATGAGAGGGAGATGCAGGATCCATGGCCCTGAAGGAATGCTGTGGGCTGTGGACTGTGCCAGCTGCCCCATTGCAGGGGATAACACCCTCTCCTCCCCTTCTCTGCCACCTCCAGATGCGCAGTTTCATCCCAGGCCTGAGCAGGGTGATGGTGTTCCTTGCAGCAGCCCTGGCATCAGCTTCCTTTGCTGTCTCTGAAGACTGGGGAGAGGAAGGTGAGACCCCCACCAAGACCCCCATCCAGTGTCCCCCCACCCTGTCCCAGGCATGAGGACCCTGAAGGCACCCCATTCCCCCCAGACAGGAACAGACCTACCAGGGCTACATGAAACACAGCCCTACACCCTACAGTGATGGCCAGCCTGTGGCCAGTGTTCCCCTGTATCTGCTCATTGCCCAGCCCCAACTGGCACCAGTCCTTACTAGTCCCCTGTCGTGGTACCTGCGTGAAGCAAGATCCCACAGCCAGTGCCCACTGTGGGGTACAGCCCCAGGGGCTCCCCACCTGCACCCCCAGCCCTAGCATGGAGTGGCATGGAGTGCTAACACCCATCTGGGGATATGTGTCCCTCCAGGCATGCAGTATGGACAGCTGGGGACAAATGTGACCCTGTCATGCCCTGGTGCCCATGCCGGGTAAGTCTTTTCCATGCACATCAAAGGATTTATACAACAGGATTGTTTACAGGGTGGGTCTGGGGTGACCTACCATGCCTGTCCTCTAACATAGCCTGACTGGTCTCTCCTCCTCAGCTCACCAGTGCAATGGAGACGAGCAGGAGCCATGGCACTGCCAGAGGACTCAGCCATCCAGGAGGGATCTCTGGTGCTGCCAAGAGCCAGCCTGGCCTCCATGGGAACGTACAGCTGCCATGGCGAGGATGGGGGCCTCCTGCACACTGTGTCCCTGCGCCTGGGGCGTGAGTAGTGTGTCTGTGAGCTGGGCTGTTATAGGGGGAGTGTGGTGCCTGCAGCCCTGACAGAGGTTTGCCAAAAGGGGCTTTGTGTTGACGCAGGCATCCCTGTGTGCTGGAAGGGCTACGGGATGGGGGACTCCTCGCTGACTGTTGCTTCCCCTGGACCCCAGACCTGCCTGGAGTCCCCTTTGTGTCCTGCAGAGCATCTGACTATGAGAATTTCTCATGCTCCTGGACCTCCAGTGTGGAGACCTTCCTCCCCACCAGATACATCACCACATACAGGTGAAGTATCCCCACAGGGCATGGATTGGGGGTGTTATGGTGTGAACTCTGGGTCACAGCCAAGGATAACCACCAAATCCATCTGGCCATCCCACACCCGCCCTGGGTTCACCTCCTGCCCTAAGGGCCATGCTGCACTCCGGAGCAGGTCCTGTTTTGGGGTGAGCAGAGCACTAGGCATTTGCTTGCTCTACGTGGTGGCCTCAACAGTATTGGGGGGCTGGCATAGGCAGGCTCCCTCCCTGCTGACAGCTCTGCCAGCACCAGAGGGGCAATAAAAGAGAAGCAGGTCATCTGCAAGCCTCTGCGCTCCAGCATGCTTTGGGATGAAAGGAGCCCTGACAGCATCGCTGCTTCTAATTATCCCCGCAAGCCAAATTAGCAGGCGGCTTTGAAGTCCAACGGAGCTCATAAAACACAGCACTACTGAAAGCTGCAGGAGCCGAGGGCTTGGTGGGGAGGGGGCTGAGTGGAGCATCAGGGGCTCCACAGGGAGAGGGAGTGGAAGCAAGGGGTTTGGGGGGCTGTAGGGGGAGGGTAAAGCCAGGCACTGGGGACCTGCTTTTATCAGTGTCTCCATGTCTTTGCTGCTGTGTGATGAAACCCCAGGCAGGGAAGGGGGTCCCATTTCTTTTCCCTGGGACCCCCAGATCCTGCTGCCAGGCTGTTTACTAGAAGAGCTGGACATAGTTTTAGCTCTGTCCCCCATGCTGTCACATGTGTATGCCAGCATGGGAGTGGGGGGCTGCTTTGCAGCGTGGACCCCTGCCCCTCCTCTGGGTCATGGTGGGGTTCACTTCATGCTGCCCCCTCAACCTTATCATCTGCTTTTCCATCTCTCTCCACGGCAGGAAGAAATCCCTGACAGGCGAAGAAAAGCAGAGGTAGGACTGACTTTCCCCCTCCTCCTGCTCCCTAGGGACTGGGCTCCATCCCAAAGGCTCTGCTGCTGTCTTCAGTGGGGACCCTAAAGCAAGAGCTGGGGGTCCCCATCAGGGAGCCAGCTACCTAAGCCTGAGAGTCTGGGAGAAGCATTTGCCTCAGGGAGGGACCCTCCTAAGCAGAGTGTGGAGCTGAGATGGGGGTCCTTTCTGTCATGCTCAGAGAGACATGCCAAACTCTGGAAGGGCGAGCGCAGCTGAACCAGAGGGGCTGCCTCATCCACCAGGGTCTTGGCATGGGGACCTCCCATGGCACCTCCTTGGCAGCATTTCAAAACTGTGCATGGTGGGCAGGTAGGACATGTCACCACCCTGCCTCCCTGTCTGCAGGAACAAGAACGGGCACGTGGGGCTGTGCCTGCAGGATCCGTCCCACCCCGGCACCTGCACCGTCCACAGGTCAGAGTTCTGGAGCTCCTACCGCCTGAACATCACCGAGGTGAACGCCCTGGGCTTCAACTACCGCCTCCTTGACATCACCATGCAGGCCATCAGTGAGTCCCCATCCGCCATCCGTCTGTCCCACTGTTTGTCCATCACTGGGCAGTTACCTGTGGGTGACAGCGGCGAGCCCTACACTTCTGTGCATGGCAGTGTGGGTGACAAAGGCTTCCTGTCCTCTCCCACGCAGTTAAACCAGACCCTCCGGAGGGCTTGGTGGTGGAGCCCATCCCCCTGGCACCGCGGCGGCTTCACGTGAGCTGGAAGTATCCTTCCTCCTGGCCCAAGGAACCCCACTTCCAGCTCAGGTTTCGGCTCCAGTACCGACCCGTCATCCACCGTTCCTGGTCCGTGGTAAGTGTGCAGGGAAGGGCAGGGCCAGCATGGGAGCGGAGTGTGCATGGGGCCAGGGAGGGTAGTGAGGGATGCCCCTGCCTGCTCTACAGCTCCCCTCCGCCTGGCACAGGTAGAGACGGTGAATCTGTCTGAGGTTATCACAGATGCCTTCGCTGGACTGGAGCACGTGGTACAAGTCAGTGCCAAGGATTTCCTGGATGCAGGAAATTGGAGCGAGTGGAGTGCTGAGGCCCGGGCAACACCAGTCAGAGGTGAGAGGGGGACAGGCTGCAGCCCCCAGCAGCCTACCACATTGTGCCATCCCTCCCCAAAGTCCCTTCAGCAGCCTGAACTGCCCCTCTTCAGTCCCTTCCCCATGGCACCCATTCCCCCAGATACCAGCCAGAGTGAGTCTCAGCTCCTGGGACACTGAAAGTTGGGAGGCAGAGCTGCAGGGGACAGAACATCTCCCAGCCCATTGGCACCTTGGGCTTATGGGACCTCTGGGCACATGATACCCTTCCTTGCTCCGCTCTGTGGGTTCCTGGGCTGCAGCACATGCTTTTGGTGAGTGCTTCCATCCCTTCTGTCCTTCTAGACCTGGCCTCCACAGCAAGTGAAGAAACCACTACAGACGCCAGACTAGAGAGCCTGGCTGAGGAGCCCTCCCAGGCTCCCAACCCTGAGCCCATCAGTGAGTAGAGCTGGGGGTGGTGGGCAGGAGTGTCATGTGTGTGGCTGAGAGCAATGGGAAGGGTCTCTTGCCCTATGCCCATGTGTGGCTGGGCTGCTGGAGTGTCCAGGAGCTTGTCATAGGGTCCCCCAGGTGCTGGGGACTGTGGCATCCCTTGGCCATGACAGTCTCTCTGTCCCAGATCACAGTGACCCCTTGGAGAAGATGGCCGTCCTGGTGTCCCTTGGGATCTCTGCCTTCTTCATCCTGGCTGCTGTTCTTGTCATCACCATCCTCATCTGGTAGGCTGGGTTTTGAGAAGGAGGGGCTGTATGATTGCTCTCCCCATCCCATCCTTACCCTCAGCATGGGGTGCCCTGTGATCCCCTAGCTCTACTCTGGGGTCCCTGCCAAAACACACCTGATGCCCTGTAGGGGGGCTTTATGCTCCCCTTGCCCCTGTGCCACACCAGTGTCTCTTCCCAGCACACCCAGTACTGCCTAGCCTGCCTGGGGTCTTTCTAATGAGCCCAGATCCAAGGGACCTTTCTCTGCATCCCCTCAAAATGCTGCTGCTTCTAATATCCCCCCAAAGGCTCCTGCTGGGGAGTCTCACACTCCAGAGTCAGCACAGACATCCCTCCATGTACCTTTGCTCTCTGGGAATCCTGTCCCCGGGTCCCCTCTCATCCTGCCATGGGATCTCCTTGCCATGCTCTGGCTCTGCTGTCAGTCCCTGTTCCCATCCCAATCCTATTTTATCTTATGACCAGTTCCTGCTGTAGCCCTGGAGCTGACCCAGTGGAGGGATTAAACTGAGTTGGGCACAGTTGGGCACAGCTAGATGGAAACACAGTGCAGGATCACTGGCAATGTGGGCAATGCCGATGCTCGGGGGGCTGCTTGGAGTCTTCAGCCACCATTGCTCTCATCCCCAGGCTCCGGGTGAGGAAACATGGCAAGGACAAGACCAAACCCAACCTTCTGGTTGCCGCCACCCACTTGAAGGCACTGCCAAGTGAGTCAGGGTGTGGGATGAGGAATGGGGGGAATGTGGGACAGGGAGTGCGGAGCATGGGGCAGGTCAGCATCCCCAGTGTCCCCCTTGACCCCCTGTCCTCTCTCTTGGCAGAAGCTCAGATCCTGTAGTGAGCGTTGGCCGATCCCTGCTCCCTGCACCCGCTTGCCCACGCGTGGGACTTGATGCCACTGCTGGCCCCCAACGACCCCATGCCTCCTGGGTCGCTCCACAGCTGTGGACATTGCCGGAGCCCCCAACACCCTGGGATTGCAGGATGGATCCTAAGGAGAAAGGCTCTGCTCCCAGGAGCGTTGGACTGCCTGAGCCCACCAGAAGCCAGCCAGAGTCACTTCAGGCTCAGGGTGACAGGCTGGCTCCACCTCTGAGCGCTGCTAGACAAATGGGGATAAGAGACTGAGCCAGCCCCACTTCACTGCGTAGTGTTGAGGGGAACCATGGGTGTAGGCTCCCAGGGGTGCCAGGCATCAGTGCCAGACCAAGGGGCGCTGATCCCTGCCTGTCACCCCCACCAGCCACCAGCAGGAGGAAGAGAACACCCCCTGCCCCTTCCCTCTGCCCCAGTCCCCCGTGCTGTGGCTGGACGGAGCAGCGATGCCAATAAAGGGGATATGCCAATGCTATCATTGGCACTATCCAGGCAAAACCCCTCTGCAGATGATGCTGGGCCAAGGGAGGGGTGAGTGCCAGCTCGGGAATGGTCCTTGCAGGAGGTGCACAGGCAGCAGGGCTGCCTCCCAAACCATTCAGCCCTCTCCCCAGGTGCCTGGAAGGGCTGAGAGAGACCCATGCTGAGGCTAAATGCCAGAAGAGGATGCAGACAGGCAGCTGTGTGGGTCATCTCTCCTGCCCTGTCACCAGCATGACAGCTGAGACAGGACCCTCTGCACAGCCCCCCTCGCTCTGCATGTGGCCCCCTTGCCACACCTCAAGCCGGCCCTTCTAATGGCTTCCATGTGTTAGCACCTCCGACCCCGGTGCTCAATGCCAACAGCCCAACAAGATCCAGATGGAGCTGGGTGGAATTCAGACAGCAGCAACGTGTGGAGCACGGGGAGCAGAGCCAGTGCAGGGTGGGGACCCACTTGGGTCCTGAGGCTGCCCATGAACCCACGATGCAGAGGGAGCCTGGACTGGGGCACCCACAAAGGGTCCTTGTGTGGACTGGGTTGGAGGGAACTGGGGCAGGCTGTGCCTTTTGCAATGTGTTGTGTGCCCACAGGCTCCTTGCTACCCTCACTGGGTGCCGTGCTTGTGGGGTCATGAGGGCTGTCCATGCTTGGCTTGTGGGGTTCCAGCCCCTCCCTGTCTCTCATGAGCGCAGTCACCCTGAATAAGAGAGATGGGGGTCAGCCCTCTCTCTACAGTGCGCTGCTGGTGTGGCACTATCTGGGGACCAGAGCAGGGCTCTCCGCAGGGCATGCAAAGCAGGTCACCAAGCTGGGGAGGTGAAAGGAGCAAGATACTGCCTGGACTTGCAGGCTCAGCAGCCACATCCCCTTTCCCAGGTGTATCCCATATCTTGACAGCTCCAGGTATATCACACTGCCATCACCTGCTGGACTCCGGTCCCCAGCATCCAATCCAGCCGACACACATTCTGATGTGTCACACAGTCACCCTTGTCTCTTCTCAGTCCCCAGCATGGCATGGGCAGCCTTTTCCACTTGGAAGCCTCCTCTTATCACCACCAAATCCCACTCCTCCGCCACTGTGGAGGGGATCAAGGCAATGGTTGTCCAGAGATGGTGTGAAACACAGGTGATGTACATCCCATAGCTGTGGCTCCAGTGTTTGCAAACAACTCAGTAATTTCCCAGCATCTGGTGCTGGTTTAGAGGCCGATGCCTGCTCAAGATGCAGCAGCACAGCAGCCAGAAAATGGAAGAGGATGTGAAACAGCAGCTCTGGCCTCTATTCTGCCTGCTTATAAACTCCAGGAAGTCTAGGCATGCTCCAAATAGAAGTGTGTTCCTGCTGGCTAGGGAACCCCTTGATCTGCTGTCACCATGTGCCAAGCCCTGTGTCCCCATCCTTAGCTGGGGCTTGCCTGGCCATGCAGTGGGGACACCCAGTTCTGGTGGCCAGGGCAGCTTGAGGGCAAGAGATGCACATCTGGTCTTCATCACTGCATCCTGCTGCCCATGACCCAGGAGGGTGATCCCTTTCCTCTCTGATGTAAGGAGTCAGGACCTGCCACCCATTTGGCAGCTGGAGATACCAAGAGCATGATATCTGCATGCCACCATAAAGTCCTGCCTGCCTGCACTGCAGCTGCCTGCTGGGATGCCCCATGGCTCAGCTCCCTGTCCCAGCAGCCTGTAAATATATCACACAGGCCTTGGGGACCCGAAGGAAGTGGCAAATTCTGTGCTTTGGAGAATAAAGATGCTAGAGGTGGGCAAACAGGGCTGTCTAGCAGACCAGAGAAGATGCTAGGGGAGAGCTGGGGTGAGCAGCAATCTGGAATAAGGGAGAAGGAGCCAGATGCCAAAATCAACTTTGTCTTCAAGCTGTGGAGAAGAAAAACAGGAAGGGGCCTTGAGACCAGTCCTAGTGCCGGCACCTCCCTGTCCCACTGTGGGGCCAGGGCACTTCTTCCAAGCCTTGGGCTCTCTGGTGGCTCGTGCAGCCGCTGAGTGAGCAGGAGGCTTCCTGCTGCAGGCTGGAGCCCTGCCTGGACGCACCCTGCCCCAAGTAGGCAGAGGCACATCCAAACTTGCCTTTGCTGCCATACCCCACTCTCCCCAGGGTGGATGCTCTGCCAAGATCACCAGGGGAGCTGGTACAAGCCAGGCCTGGGGATGCTGAGAATGTGCCAGGTCAAAGCTGCCAATGGACTGCATCCACATGGAGCAGGAATGGGTCCAGCTTCCTGGCATGGAACAGGGACCAGCCCAAGCCCAGCAGAAAAAAAGTGCAGGACATGGTCTGGGATATACTTGGTTTAAAAATTTTCCATCAGGCAATGCCACACAACAGGGAAGGTCCCCAGCACTGAGATGCAGAGATCCATGTCCATTGTCTCCATCCAGCACAGGGTGGTCAGATCATGTCTCAGGCAGGGGCTTGTTTGGGAAATCTGTAGCTTTGGCAAAAGCCTTTGCAGCAGGGCACTGGTTGTGGGCAGTTGTGCAGCACTGCCTGGGCTGTTTAACTGCCACCAACCCTGCCAAATTTCTGAGCTAGCCCTCAGGACTGGCATCCTCCTCTCCCTGCCTCACTGCCAGGATCAGCCCGCGTTTTGCAGGGGAGGAGGCAAGTTGCACAGGACTGTGAAGCAAAACAGTCTCAACTTACCTCTCATGGCTGCTTCTGCTTCCTCCTCTGCCAAATCCTGAGCCAAAGAAAGAAGTAAAAGCAGCTTCAGCAGAATGTGGGAGACATAGGCCATGAAACAGACATCTGTATGTGTCCATGAGATGATGTAGAGAGCAGAGGGTACATACACAGTCAGTGGTTCAGCAGGGAGGGAAGGATGCATGGATTGGGGGAAGGAGACGTACAGATGTATAGATGGATGCGTGGATAGGTAGTTTGGACACTCAATTACCATGCTAAGCATCAAAGATGCTCACTGTGCAGGGGCTGACTTATGAAGAAGGGTGAGAGGCCCACGGGCAGAGAGCAAGGACTGTGTTTGGGAATAAGTCTTGGGTGTGACCCATGCACCCAGTGCTCATGGAAGTGGTATCACAGCTGACATGAGGAGAGAGAGCCTGAATTGTCACCAGTGCAGGTCCTGAGAGTACTGGGGAGAATGTGAGGTATCCCCAGAGGGATTGCATCCCCCTCAGGAGCCGCTTCCATCTCACACTGCCCAGACACTGAGAGAGTAGGAACAGCAGGGACCATGCACAGAGACACAGTGAATACAAACACAAATGCTTTAAAAATGCAGTGCTGACCATGGATTTCATCTCACCTGCATTGGATACCTCTGCCTAGGAACTTGCTTGAGTCCAAGCACTCAACCCACCCCTGCGATTCCCCATACTATTCCTCATCTTCCTCCCTTTCTAGCTGCCACAGGCCTGGAAATTCTTTGCCCATCTTTCCTGAAACTGAGGAGACATCACCTACCAGGTCAGATCTGCTGACACCCAAATAGATGTGGAGAAGAGAGAGACCTGAGATATCTCTTGCTGCTGCATTGTCAGCTTCTCCCTCCAGAAATGGGTTGTTTGTTTGCTTGCTGGGGCTGGCCCCTTCCCTCCATCTAAGATGCTTTTGGTCTTTCACAGATGGGAAATGCCAAGCATGTGGCCCAGAGATGCTGGGAGGCAACAGCCAGCAGTGCAGCTCTGCCCAAGCACTGAGGCTTGTGATGCCCTAGGGAAATGGCTGCTCCCTGCTCCAAGAAAGCAGCCCACGACTT
>VYZT01034491.1:29820-59360 GCA_013400735.1 Pomatostomus ruficeps | reverse complement strand
TTTTTTTGGAACTGGAAACAGTCCTGTTGTCCAAGCAAGAGTTCCCAGTGTTTTGTGTTCCTGCCCTGGAGTGTGGTGGCACTAGAGGACACATCCTGTGTGCTCCCCATGCACACATTTCTGCTGTGCAATGTGAGGATTACACCTCCTTGGTACTGCCATGCCACTTCCACAGAGGAGATGATCTCCTCCCTTCCCCATGGCAGGAATGCCATCTTCTCTTCCAGCTGCCTTCAGAACTGCAGGGATTAAAACAGAGCAGGGCACACTTCGGGAGCTTCCCTGGGCAGCCTCTATACCCGCTTCCCTCCCACCAGTTACACCTTATGTTCCCCTTCATCCACTGCCACATCTGCTGCTTTGTCTGCATGGCCAGAATAAACAAGTAGAGGTTATGGACGGCATAGCCCAGCCCTATGCAGGAACTTCAGAACCAGCTGGGGCACTCTAGTGCTCCCCACGTTTCTGGGATTGCATGGAGCAGGCACTGGGCAGACAGAGCTCTGTACAGCTGGGCCCTTCTCTGCATCCTGAGTATGATGGACCAGAGTTAAGTGTACCTCTGTGAGTCTCATGTGGCTTTGCAGGGTCACAACACATACAAGCAGCTCTCAGCCTTTGTTCTACACTGGGAAATCCACCAGATGTGGCAGCAACTGAGCTCCACATTAATGCTGGGCACTGGCATCAGCATAGTCACCTCTTTGCTGATGGATCTGGAGGTGGTAAGGTGTCAAAAGTGTCAAATCTGTCTGGGATCCCCTACTGGGATGATGACCGATCCCCTGGGTGATCTGCAGGTCTTAGAGGCACTGATTCCCACAGGAAAGCTAACCTGGAAAGCACTGATTACCGGAAATATGCTGACCTGGAAGGCACTGTTGCCAGAGAGGATGCTGACTTGGAAGGTGCTGATTGCCAGTGGAGTACTGGAGATGCCAGCCTGGAGGGCACTGATCCCCAGGAGGATGCTAACCTGGAAGAGAGATGCCTGGGAGGATGCCAATCCCCACGGGTTTTGCTGACCTGAAAGGCACCATTTATCCTGAACATGGTGCTTTTTCCCCTTCTGCAGAGCACTTCTTTCAGCTCCCCACTTACACTGGGCAGCTGCTCAGCCAGGGACCTCTCCAAGGGCTTGGGCTAGGGATCCACACTCAGGAATCATCTATGGTTGGTGGCAAAGAGCCTGGCCAGCGGCCGGCAGGAAGCTGAACCAGCACCGCCTCTTCCAATTTCCCTCCTCCCCGGAACTCCGAACTGGGAACCGCTGTCCAACTATGGGCAAGGAGGCGTGTGTCTCCCAATTACTGCCAAAAGAGCGACAAGCCTCTTCCTTCTGCAGCGTGATACACAGACTCTGTTTTCCCGCTAGATGGCAAACATTGCCTTCAATGACAGCCTTTGGAGAAATTATATCCACCCCTGTGAGAGGAGGCTGAGAAAACCCTCAGGGAAAAGCTCTGGGGGTGACGAGCCTGAGGCTGCTTCAGAGTGGGGATGGGGGTAGCAGGGACCCCGGCATGTTCCTCATCTTACCTTTTCTGTCATTTCTGAAATTGTTTTGCTTTCCTGCCTGCCTGGTTTCTCCCTGGTCCTGGAAGACCCATCTCTTGCCTGTGCTGGTGGGACTGAGCACCCTGGGCATGCAGGAGAAGCATCTGGTTAACCCTGGGTAGCACATTGAACTTCCACTGCCACAGAGTGAACCCCAGAAGCTTTGCTGGGAATTAATTACGCTGTGGTTTGTGAACCAAATGTGTGTTCATTCCTCTTTACAAATGCACAGGCAAGCCATTATGCTGTGTGTAAATAAAGGAGGCAGGGATGAATGCTGTGCATGGGGATGTGCAAACTTGTCTAAGGTCTTCTGCCAGCTCAGAAGTATTTTCAGACTTGATTAAGTTTTAATTCAGACCCAGATTTTGTCGTGATCTCCGTATTATCATTGTGCAGAAGTTTCCTGAGTGTTTGCTGCTGGTCCTGGCATTGCTGCAATATTTCTGTGTGGTTAAACATGATGTGTCATAGCTAATGAAAGAGCTAAGTGTGGATGGTAAATGTTGAATATGGACAAATCAAGCCAATTAGGCAATGTCAAGAGAAAAGTATGTCATCTCAGCTGTGTCTGTCCTGTGTGGAGGAGAGGATCTGTGGAAGGGTAAAACCCCAGCTGCTGCAAGATCAGCAGCTCCTTGTAGCACGGGTCAGGCCGGCTAGGCCGAGAAGCCCAAAGGAGAGCCAAATAAAAGACCACACAGAGACAGCAAACGAAGAGGGCAAAAAGAGAGAGAGGGCAGAACCCTCTGACCTTTATTTATATGTTTTTACAAATCACCGTGGATTGGAGGTAGAAATCATTACCTCTCAATTCCATTGGTCAAAGCATCTATCTATCATATTTCTCCACCCAGGATAATGGAATGATAACAACACAGACAGTTAACAAAACATAGATAGTTGTCAAGAAACCATGGCCATGTTTACAGCAGAATGTGTGAGAAAGTATCACAGCAAAGAGAAACACTGAGAAACTGCAAAACTCAGGACAACAGCTCCTAACACCAGCCAAGGGTAAAGATGCTGGATGCAGATTTTCCTGCAGACCTCCAGTCCACCCTGTGGGTACTTTCACCTGGGGGACAACGACGGTGTTTTCAGAACACGATTTTGTTTCTGGAATAAAGACCTTTGGGTGGCTGGAGGGGATGGCAGCCATCTCACTGCTGAGCTGCTGACTGAGAAGCAGTAAATCATCCCACTTAAAGCACTCTTTGTAGACCCCCAGCAGGACTCTTGGCCATTCAGAGTGTGCTGCCTACTTTCGTGGCAAGCCTGTGGCCCCAGAGCTCAGCAGTGCTCAGACAGGAGCACCATGGATCCCCAACAGTGGGGTTCCCAATGGCACCCCCCCACCAAACATTACTTAACTAATGGCAGCAGCTGTATTCCCTCCACAAAGTGCTCTGGAGCCCTGCCTCTCACAATTTCCTCTGCCCTCACTGCTGCAGTTTCCTCCTAGGCACATTGTTTGGTATCATTTACACCTGGGTGAGAAGGATCCTTCAGGTATCCTGGCCACTTTCTTCAAGAAGAGATTATTGCCTCTTCTTCCATGAGGGCTGGCAAGTCCCTCACAAAGCTATTTATAGTCACTGAGAAAACTCTGAAAAATGAAAGGAAGAGTGTGACTGGGGAATAGAATCTGAGGGAGCTGTTGGGAGCCAGTCTGCAGCCTGTGGCTCAGGGCAGCAAGCCAGTGACAGATCGTGACAGCCGCTGATTTACGAGCCAGGCAGGTAGAAGGCCCTTCTGCCCCTTTCCAGCTGGGCTCCCTGCCAACCCTCGTGTTGGTATGTGCTGATGCCTGGGGTCAGCAGGGCAGAAGCAGTGACTACATGCATGGTGTGGGCTCTGGTGCACTCCTGTGGCTTGAGACTTCCCCATGTGTTGGCAAAACTCACAGCCTCTGCAGGCAGCAGAACAGAAGTTAAACACAGATGTGGCTGCTTCACTTCTGAAGCTGAGATTTACAAATCCAGGAGGGTTTGACCCCTCCTCTTGACCTGAGGACACCAAAGAATGGAGAAGTCCCCATGTCTGAGCCTGTCATGACTTTGCCTTGATGTGTGCCTGATTCCAGCTTTCCAGACCAGGTCCTGGGAGCGGTTCTGGCCCTTCCCTGTTGGCTCAGGGTTCTGGGGGTGGTTTCCACCAAACAAATGCTTCCTGCTTCTGCATGGCATCTCGAATTGGTGACAGGCTGCCATGGGCAGCAGCCACTCTCCCACTGCCCAGTCTTACTTTAGGCCCCGTCTTGGATCCCTGGAGGCTGGGCCCTGTCAGGAGTGCTCTCAAGATAACAGCAAACCAGGGCCTGAAGCAAACTGGGAGCCATGTTCTCTCCCACCTGCAACAGGGTGACACCGTCCAGATCCCTCAGCTCATGCTGCCAGGTGAGAAAATCCTCTAAGCATGAAGATGCCAATGCTTCAGAAATTCTGCACCTAGCTACTTTGTTTAAGGACCTACATCTCTCTCCTAGTGGCCTTTCCCGGAGTTTTGGCATGGTGTGAGGCACTGGTGGCAGACTCAAAGAGGCTGCAGGGGACTGTGGGACTGGGCATCCCTTTTGTGCCTGTTCAGATCCCCCAGCAGGTGATGGGCAAGGGGCATGAGCAGGCAAGGTAGCCGAAGGAGCTGGGGAAATGCTTTTGCTTTGTGCAGAGTTGAGGGATGAGCCTCTCCAGACCCATCTGGTGGGGTACCACTCCAAGAGCTCCAGCAGAAGCATCGTGCAGAAACCAACACCCAAGTCTGCATAGAGAGGAGCAGGGATGCCCCAGCTACATCTGCACTAAGAAATCAGCTCTGCCAAGGACTGCTTTCTAGTTGGGAATGATGCCTGCCTTTAGGGTCAGACTAGCTGACCTGGGCCAAAACCTGCCAGAAATGATGCTCAGAGTGTTCCAGTACAAGGGGACATTTGCTTCAGTTGTTGTCGCCCGTGCAGGTCTGATGCCCTGCAGTGGACACTGCTCTGTCTTCAGGGAAGCTGGGACAGTCAAGAAGGTCAGACTCCTGCCTGTAGCTGGCTAAAGAGAACTGCTGAGTTTGGGGGCCCACTGGAAGGGCAAATGGAAGGAAGCATGGTACAATTTGTATTGTATTCCAAAACACCATTGCTAGGATGGCAGCCTGCTGCTGCCTGGCAGGAGGGGAACCTAGCAGAAACTGAAGCCTCAGATGGAGGAAAGAGGAAGTCAGCACTGTTGGTGGCTCAGATCCTGCAGTGGGTTAGTGGCCTTCCCTTCCTGCGGGATTTTTGCTGTTTGCTTATTCTTATTGCATAAGCATAGGAGCTTGGCTCTGCTCCAGGGCCCAGTTCTTCAGAAAATAACCTATTTCCCTTCCTTTTTGCATCACAATCCTTTAAAAACAGCAGTTCCTAAGCTGTGGCCTGAGGATCCCTGGTAAAGACCTGACAGGTGATCTATAGATGTGCTTCACCTCTATAGCGTGCCTTGCTCTGCATGGCCAGAAACCTATAAAAGTCTTAGAACTGAGATCGGAGCCCAGAGGAAGTGTTCTGATGCCTGAAATGTTATGCTTTCATTTCTTCAGGAAGACAGTCACTTCAAAGATAAAATCTAGAAAGGATCTTCCACCTTCACTGGAACATCAGCTGCAAAGGGAAGTGCAGGTTCCCTTTGCCCAGGCTCCAGCACAGCCCATGGTGACCAGGACTGTGACTCCCCTGGTGTAATAATTCTGGCACCTTTCCTCAAAGCACAGCTCAGATCCAGAAAGTAAGAAAAGCCCAAAAAAGACAAGGAGACTGGTTGTTGGGGTAATGGGCAGCAGCTGAAATCCCATGAGGTACAAGAAGGGGTTGCTGCCCACCTAGCTGTTGGGTCTTGTTCCTGTCACACCAAGGGAAGCCCAGCGTCCTTGTATCTCTGGCATCTGGGCTGTTGATGCGTCATATCTCTCCTGTGCTCCTCCTCTTTGTCAAGAACAGCAAGGAGACAACTCAACTCCCCACTGCCCCTCTGCTCGTGGCTTGCGCCGGGAGTGACAAAGTCCCTCTCCAAGCCATGCAATTCATCAGCAGCAAAGGACAAATTACCACAGGCAGTGCCAGAAGAGAGAGGACAAGACCAATACGTGGGGCGTGCAAGTGTCTCTGCAAGGAAATGAACCTTCATTGTACCACTGTGAGTATTTACTGAAATGTACACAGGGCTGTGTAATCTGCAAACCTGAGCAGACTGTAAAAAGGGGTATAAGGTGCCAAGTTCTCCCTTTATCATTTAGATTTACCTTCACTTCTTTTTCCTTTGAAGACAGTTACCAGGCTAAGTTTCTGTATCTTGTACCCAATAAAGATATTGAAAGCCCTTTAATCTACTGCTGTGTAATCAGCAGCTTATTTCACTGCAGAGGTAAATGACACTGGTGTGAGACATTAGCTGTGCATGGCTTGGAGCTCACTGGAAAACATCCTTGATTAGCTGGGAAGTATTCACTGGCATGCACCTGGGGCAGGCTAAGCAGGGTAGCCTTACCCCACCCCTGGCTACAAACCAGGTGGCTTTCGGTGTCCTCACACAGATACAGGGGGCCATGCACAGCCTTGTGATACCATCCAAGTACACTAGGAGGGTGCTGGGAGGGATAAACACAGGGAGTGGCAGTAGGAAATGTGCCTAGGGCTCTGATGTGATGCCAGCTCTGAACTGATACTGGCTTACATGTGTCAGCGTGGAAACCTTGAAAAATAGTAGCAGAGACCCACCAGGATGGAGATTTTGGCTTCCTCCCATGCTCACTCTGTCCTGTGCAAGCTCTGTCACCTGTGCTCAGCTGCCACTGCCTGCCTGCAGCCACTGCTGGTGCAGGTGAGAGTTTGGCAGACGCCTTCTCCATGCTCTGTGTTTGTGTGAGAAGGGAGCTATGGGGGAGCGAGGCTTGTGGACCCATCCCAGGACATCACAGACTCCTTGAGATGGCATGGCCAGCAAAGACAAGCATTACATAACCAAAGCAGGGCTCACCTGGCCTGGAGGATTGTAGCTGTGTTTTCCTGTGATTTTAGGACTGTAGGGAAATAAAGAGAACGCTGAAGCATTTCCCATGGCCCATGCCAGCACTCAGCACCGTGGCTTCAGCTCCTGCACACCAAAAGGAGCACCAGCACTCAAGTGCAGGATGTGCCAGCCATGTGTACCTCTCCAAGGCACAGAGGAACTGTTACCCTTACAGATGGTGCCCAGAGACTCAGACCTGCACTAGACCTGAAAGCTCTCACAGTTTCATCTAAACAGACAAAGCATACAATGAATGGAAGAGTTATCTGTCACTCCTGTACACAGGGAAGGAGGAGGACAGTGGGTGACACACAAAGACCATGGCAGGGCCACAGTAAAAGGGTGAGCCTGTTGTCACTGTGGAGCAGAGCTCAGCAGTGTCATTCTCCCACAACCCCGGTGCTCCTGGGCTCGGAGCTGCAGCTACGTCAGTCTGATAAGCACTCTGACACAGGCAGGGAGCAATCTCTTCTGCTGGGGCTGCTCCTCCGCCCTGGGACATGCTGGTGACAAGGGGCATCTTCCCACAGCATGACCACGAACCCTCTTGTCCCTTCAGAAATGGTGTTTGGGATGCAGCAATAGCAGCTGCAAGAAATTTAGAGGAAGGACAGGCATCTGTCACAGCAGCCTCTTACTTTGTGCCCATCTCTGAGTCCTGTCATGTTCACCCCAAGTACCCCTGCCCACAGAAATCACTCTCTTTTTAAATAAAAGAAACCAACCTACCAACAAAAAAAACCATCTGAAACCCACAAACAGCAACCAAACCACAAAATACTTGAAATGTGTTGGAGTGACCCATCAGCATTTTTCAGTCAATAGTCAGCACAGATGTGGTCCAGGGTGCTGTTTCTCTACTGCAGGAAACTGGAGGTACCCCTCAGTACCATTTGTGAGCTCACAAAAAAGCAGCCCAACATCATGCATCATGTCCTGAGCCCTGCACACCCCCACACCCGGATGCCCTCAGACAAAGTTCTCTCCAGCTTTTTTATCTCTGTTGCCAGTTTCTGTGGGTCTCCAGGATGTGCTGCCACACACCCACAGCCTGGAATGCCTCCATATGACAGCTAGCCTTGGACTTTGCCTGCCTGAACAAAGACAAGAAGAGCTCTGGTGTTGCCTTCCTTCTTCCCAGCGGGTGGCTGCCTTTTTCTGCTGGCCGGGATTTTTCAGGGAGTCAGGGACATTGGGTTAAGCATTGCTAGAGCAGGGCAGAGAGCCAGGAGTGCTCTTGTTCCTGTAGCACAGGAGGTCAAAGGACCTGCACGCTCTCTCCCGGACAGCACTCACAGCTCCTCTGTCTGCAGCCACTTCCTCAGGATGTGGGAAATGCTGGGTAGGTAAAGACTTCCTGGGGATGAAGGACAGGGAAGAACTGCTAGTACCCCTCACGCCAGCCACCTTTAGGGTGAGGGGTGGCTCAGCAAGCAGGATGCTTAGAAAGGGCAATAACTCTGGGGCAGCTGCCCCAGAACCCTGTGGGGCTCGTTAGCAGACACCAACAAGAAAGGTGAGAACAGGTTAATGAGCCTCTTTGATCATTCAGAAGAGTGGCAGTATATACCTCTTACAAGAGTAAAAGGGTGTGAAAGGCATCAAGTGAAATTTCGCAGTGCAAAGGGTGAAGGAAACTGCCCAAGAGCAGCAGCGCTGGGTCAGAACAGACTTCTGACTCCCTCTCTCTCTCTCCAGCTGAGACCACTACTAGGTACATAAGAGAAATGAGCAAACACAGAGGAATCCGGAGTCACCCTTCCCTGCCACCCGCTCCCGGAACCCAGGAGCCACCAGTGCAGGAGCTTCCCTGGGTGGAGCTTGTGTGGGAACCATGTGCACCCACCTGTGGTGAGTTTGTCCAGCCCCTGGCTGTACCCCACCAGCACCCTGTATTGAGAGTTCAATGGATTATCAACAGAGAGTGTGAAAAGAGTACTGATGTTTTTAAACTTCAACCTGAGCGTTTCAGGGAGGGACATGGAACAGGAGCCTTTGGCTTGACCCAGACAATGCCACAGTGGGCTATGAGGAGAATGTTTCTAACCAAATTTGAGTGAGGGTCCTGGGTCAGCCTCCCTGAAGAAGAAGAAGAAGGCTTCAAAAGACCTTCAGGGATTCCAGGGGATCAGTGCACTTCTAATGCTACAGTAGTAACTTTACAAGAAGGGAGAGGAGCTCAGGGGCTTAGGAGGTTTCAATGCTGCCCAGTTTCTGATAGTTCCTTTCCGAGAGTTGAGGAGGCTGGCTGACACAATGGCTGTTGTTGCAGGGGGATGCCTTTTCTTTTCCTATCCTTCTGACTGTTATCTTGATGACTCTCCCCTCTGTTTCCAGTAAGAAAGGATGCACAAGCAAGTCCTTCCTTAGCAGGGCATGGAGCCAGTCTGCCTTATCAGGCACAGAAGAGCCAGCCAGGGACTTTCCATTCCTTGCTGTTGTGCCCTTTTAGGAATACCAGCCTGGTACATCTTACATGCTTCAGAGACTTCCCTAGCTCCCTCTGTGCAATCTTGGCCGTTCTGTCCCAGAAGAATTTAGTTTGACTTTCTTTGATGGCTTTTTCCTGTTCCTGATAAGCCTCTGCCTGGAAATCCTTGGACAGGGGTATCCCACAGGAAAACTGGGAAGGATGATGCTGTTTTGAAGCAGTACGGCCCCTTTGCTCCACAGGGAAGCCCTCAAAAACCCAGCCACTGTGGCCTCCTCCTCCCTTTGTAAGAAGCTGAGAAAAAGTCTCACTTTGGAATTTTGATGTTCGTGTCTCTGTCTGTGCTGTCCCTGATGGCCCATGCAATCAGGGCTTGGAGCTGCAGACTCTCTTCACACCAGAGCTGTACCAAGACTCCATCTCCTGGCTGTCAAAGAAAGCCCATTGCAGTATCTCCATATAACATCCCTGCAGAACTACCTGCCCTCCACCTTCCCACACACTGTCCAGAACAGGAAAGCGGAAAGAGAAGGAGAGATGCTGAGCAGATTGGGACTGTTCAGACTGAAAAGTACTGACCCAGGAGGCTTTTGTGTAAGTATAACCAGACACAGTCAATGAGGGGCAAGATCTGGACCAGGAGGAATTCCTCCCCAGAGTGCACTGAAGGGGTTCTGGAAACAGAGAGGGCAATGACCTTCCTGAAGCCCAGCCAGAGTCCTTCTAAAAAAAGCACCTCAGGGTCACGTTCACAGGGGTGAGTACCCTGTTGACAGAAGTTGTTCTCTCCCTACCTTTGCCTGCATGCGGCACAAGAAAGGCTGCAGCCTCAAAACTGGTGGTGCAAGTGAGTCAGAGCTCTCTGGAAAGCTGGAAGGTTCTGCACACCATGAACTTGTCCCAACTGCCAGCACAGCCCATGATGAATGGCCCCAGCATGTTCCAGCACACCACAGCCCCCCAGCATTTACTTTAGACAGCTGCAGCACAAGGAAGACAAATGAGATCCAAAGAAACCCAACCTTCTGTTGGCCCCTTCCGTCTCTATTTACATGTCTGTTTTCTCCTCGAAGGCCATGCATCTCCTTTGTTTAGGAGAGTGTCTAGCTTCTGATCTTGTTCCAGATGTTTTTTCACTTAAGTCCTTCCTTATTCTGTTAGAGCAGTGAGCACAGACACTTGAGGGCCTGCTTTGATTAGAACTCCCTTGACTCCAATGATTCAGACCTTGCACCAACCCAAAACCATGGCCTCTGCTTGGCACTGCCCTGAAGGCCGGGCAGTACACATCAACTGGCAGCCAAACTCTCACAGCTGTCTCCCACTCCAAATCTTCAAAACCTCACAAGGGAGAGGATAACCCACAAAGTGGAATGGTCTCCATCTCTCTGAGGTCTCCAGAGAGAGAAAGGTCCCTGCAAGGGCTTCCCCCTCAAGCTGAGCCTGCACCTTGCCCTTGCTCCAAGCCTGGGCTAAGCATCAGGATGCTGGCCATACACCCATCCACTCCACGGAGCGTGCAGCAGCATGAGAGCTCTGCAGAGAACCCAGCCCTGCAAGGACAGGTGGTCTGGGAAGTGTTTGGCAAGATGGGAACAGTGTGTTCTGCCAGCTAGCTCTTCAGTGTGTTCTCCAGATTCAAACCAGCCTTTATTTATCTCTGAGCAAGGCTGCACAGCTGCTTTCAAAAGGCGTTTGATGCTAAACTCTTTGGCTTCACGTTCACCCTGAAGAGCTCTTTTCTGTTATCTCTTTGGGTTACTTTCTTTTTTTTTCTCAAACCCAAACTCAAATTATGCTGGTGAAACAGAGCCAAGCCTGCCAAAGCCCTTGTCAGGAGCACCCTAGCATGTGGCCCAGATGGTGACAACAAGAATGCTGGTTTTCACTGCTGATGGTTCACACTCTACTATTAGCACTGCACAGCTTGCTCCGCTTCAAAGGTACTTCTAAATGGAAGACACACAAGATCTGTTTCTTTCAGTCTGGCTTGGCAAGCTCTCCCCATGCTCCTAAGGCACCTTCATCACATGGGCACTAGGTCAGATCCTGGATTTGCATTCAGGAACAAGGGTTTCTTGTGACCACAGGCAGCTTCACATCGAGCACCCAACAAGTAACTGGGGGCTTGTGAGTGTAAATCCATCCTCCCTTCTCCACCTTTTAGAGAGGTTCTCAAGGTCATGGGAAGTACAGGATTTCATGTAGCCCTCAGAAATATAGCATAAGGCAGAGAAAGTCCACCTCACCCACTAGGAACCTGGTAGGACAGTGTAACAGGGGAAAATAGGATTAGGAACCACTGCCTGGGGTCATCTAACCCATCCTTGTGCTGAGCCTGAGCCAGCACTACTTCCAGCTTTCCGACGAGCTCTGGTCTAACTCTAAAAGTTTTCTGCAGCGGACATGCAGCATTTCTTCATTTGCCTCTTCCTGCTAAATGGAATTTCCCCAAAAGCCTGACCTCTGTGGTTTCTTGACTTATCAGAATTAAACTCAGTACTTCTTTTCACTTTCTCTTTGCTATATCCCTCTGTGCACTTGGAGACTGTCATCCTTCCTGAAAACATGATTAAATCAAGTTCCTTCAGTGCTTTGTTTGAGGCCAGGTCATCCAGACCTCTGACCAAACTCACTGCAGTCCTCCACAACCCTCCCAAGTGGGTGCACACTTTTCCAGAGTCCAACTGTCCCATCTGGGACCACCTTTCCCAAAGAGACTGATTTTTATAATTCATGCACTACAGGACCACTCATGAGTGATGTCCAAAATCCTTACTACAGAAATCTCAGAGATAAATCAAGCAGCTGTCTCTGCTGAAAGGGAAGGGGACAGCACCTGGATGCATTGACAGCAAGCTGCAGGACATATACCCCCTTTTCCGCATCCCAACAGCTGCAACACAACCCCCATTTGTCCCATTAGCACTGCACCAGTTGCCAAGTTGGGCTGGAGACCTGAGCACCTCTTGGTATAAGGCTGACTCACAAATGGCTCTTTGTGGTGATTTTTTGCTTCAGTCTGCAGTAACTGTGTTTTAACACCAGCTCTATAGCACACAGGCATGCCAGGAGATGCTATTTTTTGCAACAAACCACCTGTGTTGGATTTGCTGGCAGCAGGACTAGTGAGCAGTTTAGCTGGAAACCAGACCAATGTAGTGAGAGCATCCCTCCTACCATCTTCTGTCAAGCTGCAAAATACCTGCTGTTTCAAGTGTCAGTACTGGGCTGAGGGGCAAAGCAGTGCAAAGAGGACAGAGCCTCCCTACCCGAACTGAGAAGTGCTGAGCTGAGTGACAGCATCTCCAGGACCTGCTGCCCTCCTGAAGCCAACTGAATCCCACAGGCTCAGTGAAGAGCCATTGCACAGCACAGGCGCAGCCTTCAGGAACAGCAGGGTTCAACACAGCAGATTTCAGCCCTGCTCTCACCCCAGGCAGGCAGTGAAACCCACAACCCTCTTGGCTCTGACACTGGGAATTCCCTGGGGTAGCTGTCCTTGGCAGGGTCAGAGGACAGTGCTGTGGCTGGGAAATGAAACCAAGCACTGTGAGAAGAGGCTGATTCTGTAACTGTAGCATATCCGGGACACTTCTGCTTTTGTTCTTTGCAGTACAGCAGCTGTCATCCATCACCATAAACGCTGACTGGTGCCTTTCCAAAAGCTGTGTCAGCTAAATAAAAAGGTGGGAAACTATACATTGCAGGTACTTTCAAGGAAAGCACTTTATTTACTCTCCAAAGACCACCCCAGCAGCTCACATTTCTGAAGCATAGTCCCTCCCACAGACAGCAGAAAGTCACAGCTTGATAATTTAAACAGGATTAAGGAGCGTCCATGTAAACACAGTCGTGGGCTTGCAGTCTGGGGACAGTCAGTGCACATTCCATCAGAGGAGGGGTTTCCCAGCCATAGCATATGCAATAAAGAAAATGTTGCTTTCTATGGGAAAGTGGGGAAGAATTAAATGTATTTGGAGAAAGGAATAACCAAAGGCTGCAGCAGGTGAATCTCCCAAGCCAGGAAGCTTGTGAAACACCACACCTTGCAAATCTGCATTGACACAGCACAGCTGCCAAATCCTCTGGACAGGCACAGAATGGTCACCATGCCAGTAAAATCTATCTAGGGCACAAGGATCCAAGGAAACTGGGCAGCATGGGGCCAAGCAGACAGAGGGAGACACCAGGATTAGAGGTTTGTGCTTGTTAGATCTAAACAAAGATTGCAAAAAGAGCCCCTGGGTCTGTCTTACTACCAACCATCTTCTGGCTTTCCCTTTTCACCACAGACAAGGAAAGATTTCTCATGCTTATAAGTATAATGTGTCCCAGCCAGCCTCGGGCTGCACACCAATTTCACAAATTCATGACAAGGTCCAAAATCTTATCATCTTTGCTTGCCCCATGGTTGTCCCTCTCATCCCAAGCAGAGCTAACCAGATCTTTACTAGCCCCCTCCAAGTCCCATCCCTGCAGTCTGAGCTGGTGGTGACCCCTTACCTCAGTCTCTGACAAAAACAGCACTGTTTTGCCCTGTGTCCAGTCCATTTGCTGTGGTTGCAGAGCAACTGAGAAAAACAGGGAGGATAGGTTCCCCCCAGCCTTCTGTCCAGGGGACACACTATGCGGAGCAGAAAAAACCATACCTAGAGGCACAGCTAAGGAGGAAAACAGGAGGGAGAGGTGGGGACAACCACTGAAATGGCACTAAGCCTCCTGTCAGTGCCTACTTCGCATTCAGGACGGATGGGTAACAGGTACTTTCCAGAGTGTTCTGTCAGCAAGTTAAGTCTCCTATTTGCTTGTCCTCCTGGTTTTGCCTTTATCTCCAGTTTTTACTGCTACTGTGCATAGAGAGAAGATGGGTGCATCTGAGGGCAGAGAGGATGGCCCCCCTTCCCTGGGCCAGCCCTCCCTTTCCAAAGGGTGTTCTGGACTCCGGGGCTTGGGCGAAGTTGGGCCTGGCTCATGGCTGAGCCAAAAGTGCAATGAGCAGCTGTAATTCCTGCTACTTCAAAAAACACAAAGGTGAGTCTAGTCCTGTCTAGATACAGGGGTCTCCGTATATGACAACTTCTGGGCTCAATTTGACTCCAGGAGCTCGGGCCAGGAAAAACACCCTAGTCCCATGCTCCAGTCCTGGGGATGAGGCCATGGAGGTGCAGGTTGGACAATGCCACCAGGGAGAGTTCAGCTGCAGGAGGAGCATGGCGGGAATGGCACCATCTCCTTCTCAGAACCACACAGCCTGGCTAAGAGTGCTGGCATCTACCCACAGGGCAAATCTTGGCAGAAAGTGTCCAAACAAGCAGCAGTGGTGATGATTTTCTGGAAATGAGGGGGGGGCAAGCATCCCAACAGCTGCAACACAACCCCCATTTGTCCCATTAGCACTGCACCAGTTGCCAAGTTGGGCTGGAGACCTGAGCACCTCTTGGTATAAGGCTGACTCACAAATGGCTCTTTGTGGTGATTTCAGCCTGAGGATGAGAGATGCCAGGTCTGGATCCTCTCCATCATCCACACATGTTGTTTAGGCAAGAGCAAACAGTACAATGGAAAAATCTAAAGAGGCTTTTCCTCACCTGGCTTCCCACCCTTCCCAACCATCCACATGTCCTATCTCCTCACATAAGCCCAGGCAGGTTCCTGAGCCCCTGCCAGCTGGATCTGGCACTTGTGCCAAGGGAGAGCAGCCACTTGCCTTGGCACCAAGGCCTGGAGACCACCAGAATGGGGAACACTGGCCCCTGAACTGGAAAATGTGTTCAGGACATGTCCACAGCTCCTGCTGACTCTTGTGCACCAGGAAGTCCCGTGAAGAAGCTGTGTGAAGGTTGTGAGGGGGGAACAGCTTTTAGCCCGTGTGGGCTCACCTTGCCTGAAGGCCCATGTGGGGAGGATGCAGTCAGTCCAGGAGCAGAATATACAACTCATGGGGCATGCTAGTGACAAAAAAAGCCCCCATACACTGTCTCTTTGGAGGCAAGGGACAAAACCGGTTCCAGTAAAGCACCTGGAAAGGGTATTATGGCACCAAGGGAGACCAACATAGCATTTCCCTTGGTGCCTTGCTGCAGAGAAGCAGATGGGTGTTTTTGCCATGGCACCTTCATACCCCCCAGCTGGGTATACCTGTGCCAGGTCAGACCTTGAGACTACAGCAGATTGTGCCTGCTGTGTCTGGTGCCCCTTGAACTCAGCCTGGGCAGCATCCAAGTCTGCTTTCACCATGCCAGGCAGACACACGAGTGCTCTCATGATCCCAGCTGTGTTGGCAGCCAGGGAGAGACCCAAAGCCTGCTCAGTCTGCTTGCATAGATACAGCCTTGTCCTTTCTCTCCTGCCCTGTGCACAGTCATCAAGAAAGCGGCTCTTTTGTCAGTTCCCTGTGAAAGCATTGCAGTTACAGCATCTTGTTACTTCACAAGATGTGAAATACAGGTCCCAGGTTTGGATTAAGGACTATAGGTGATTCAGCCAATGCTCCAGAGCCAAAGTGATCCCTGCATGTAATTCCAGAGCTACTGAGGGTATGTCTGCATCATACTGCAAGGATTCTGGTCCTACACATCCTACACTGAGGATGCGGTGAGGGTAGGAGAAGAGCAGGAAAAACGTGCCTGGGGAGAGAGAAACAGGAGGACTTTTTTACTGAAACTAGCTATGGGCTGGGAACCAAGGTTTTTGACATGGCAGGGGCTCACTGCTTTCCCTAGGGAAAGTGGCTGCTTCCTTCTAAAGAGATTGTTGACATTTTGAATCAGAGAAACTCACTCCCCAGTTTACTAAGCACTGAAGCAGTCTGGTTTTTGACAGATTTCCAACAGGAGTTGGGCTCTAGAGTGGAAGGAGAGGCTGCTGCAGGGCTGGAGGAAGGACAGGAGCCAGAACCACAAATCTGGTCCAGGACAGTATCACTTGTCTTCCCCTGGGGGATAAGAGCAGCCTGCTGCCTGGGCTGGGATCTAGATCAACATCCGCTTGAGAACCATGGCATACAAGGACCTAGCAGGGATCTATGGTATGCAGCTGCATTGTCCTGATGAGAACACATTCACTGCTCCCAGGAGAGATGGGAACCCCGGGCTTTGCAGCCATGCTCTTAAGGGCTGATTGGCCAAGACATCCCTCAAACTCTTATGGAAATAGATTAACCTGCTTCCAACATCTGAGAGATCAGTGCAAGCCCCTTCTCCCTCATTTTCCCTGGTCCAGGACACTGTTCTTGTTATAGCAGCCTGCAGCCAAGGATAAAGCTGATCCACCCCAGGCTAAGCCCCTCTGGCAGTCCCTGCCCTTCACAGGGACCTGCTCCAGCTGCAGCAGCTCAGCCTCAGAGCAGATTCATGCCAAGCATCCTCCCCCTCTTCAGACACAGCCCCCTTACAGGTCACTGAGCAAGCAGTAGGAAGGCTTTCCTCTGAGCCAGCACCGGTTATTCTCATTTCCCACTCACACTGTTTTTCTTGGCCTCTCTTCCCATACCAGCCTTCCTTCTTTTCCTTATTCTGCCTGGGATTGAATTGCTGGGGTTGTCACTATAGTTAATGATCTGGGACAGAGCTGGGACAGCTCCGGGACAGTCACGCTCAGAGACATCCGAGCCCAGGGCATTGCATGTGCAGATACCAGGGAGGAGGTCCCCAGAGGGGAGAACACCTGAAAGAGAAACAAGCCACCAACTGAGTGAGCCAGGAAACCAGGGGAGGAGAAGGGACAGGATTAAGCTTGCATTCAAGAGGTCTCAGCAAAAAGCCGTCAGGCAGTCCCTGTCTTGAGCAGCCCAGCCACTGCACCATAGAGGATGCAATCCTCTGAGGGCTGGTGGCCATGTCCTCCCGCCTTCAGGAACAGTCCTGGGCCATTTCACTCCCAGGCACCAAACCTGACTAATTTAATGATGTGGACAGTCACAGAGTAGTGCTTTGGAGGAGAGGATGGTGCCTGGCTGTTGGACACACAAATCCCACTTGTGTGTTTTCCGCCCATGCTTCAGCTGGACAGAACAGCTTTGTTCGAACATCACATGACCTGGACTAAAGGGGACATAAGGACACTCTGAGACAGCAAGACCTTAGTCAGAGTGGACAGCAGACCCAAGGCTGAGGAGGAAAATGGCTACAGACTCTCAGCCTGCTGTTGATGAGTGGCAGGAGCTGGGGGGCTGCCATCTGTGCCTTACCTGTGGATGTGCCCAAGAGTACGTGTCTTCAGCAGCCTTCATTGTCCCAAAAGCTCATCTTTCTGCTCACCTACACCCCAGCTGCCAGCAAGTACTGACCTGCCAGAGTAGTCAACCACACTCAGTGCCTCAGTTTCCCTTTACTACAAGGACAAAACTCCTGTTTCTGCAGCTCCTCTTCCATGTCCCATGCTCCTATGGAATCTGAGAGCTAGGGAGCTCCAACTCAGCATCTGCAGTGGCAGGACTGAAGCATTTTGGGCTGGATGGTGCAATACTGGCATGCTCCCTCCTACCCCATCCTGCACACCTTTCCCCAGGGGACCTGCTTCTGTAGCCTGGCTGAGCAGTGCAGAGCAGGGTGCTCATTTTGCCACCATGCTGAGAGACTCCCAGAAGAGATCTGCAGCCCAGTTGCTGTGTCCATCACCCCCGTGAATCCTCTTTCCTTCTCCCCACACCCTAACACAGCCCCCTTGCCCCTGCAGCGCAGTAGGCAGGGGCAAGGGGGCTGTGCTGTCTGCTCACAGTAGGCAGTACGTTTAGTAGGCAGTGCTGTCTGCTCACCACTCCACGCTGGCTTTCAGGCTCAAACATGAGGCATGACAACTACCTGCTGGTTTTTCTTTTTATTTAACAAAATCACAGCACAATAATAAAAAAAGAGAGAGTAAAGAAGCAGCATACACATGGAATTGTTGCAATGAACAGATCTAGCAGCAAATAACCTGAGAGCAGCATGACCTCCAGACATGAGCATGGGGCAGGGCTGGACAGTGGTGTCAGGCTGGGAGACTGAGAAGGGGACAATATCCCTGAGGAGAGCAGGAGCTAAGAGCCACATCACTGCCTGCTCCTCATTAGTGGCTCTATTTCTACCCTTGCAAGGAAGGGCAGAAGGGAAAAAGAGCAGGGAGTTCAGGAGTGAGAGAGGAACCACATCAGCCACACATTTTCCAAGGGCATCTGAGTTGTGCTTGGCGAGGATCAGCACAATGTATGGCCATTGCGGAAAATCTCCATCACTCCCCTCCATCCTCACACTGTCCTGTGCTGGCAGCCCTTCCTAGGGATGCTGAAGGACTCTAGGTTGTAGCTGACAATGGAAACCAAAGGGGTCAGACTAGAGCTGGAGGTCACAGCTTCTGTGCTGAAGGGAAGTCTGAGGCTTCCCAACTCACCTCACAGATCAGTCCATCAAACAGCTTCTAGGCTGCAAAGGGGGTGGAGTCCAGCAACCCCTGGCTCAGCCTGACACAGGTTGCTGGGTCACACCAGAGACAGAGGGAAAAAGAAAGGGCAGACACTACCCAGCCCCACACACTGGCAGGAGTCTCAAGGAGGGTCAGCCCTGAGGCTGGAGGAGGAAGCAGGTTGGCTCCATTAGCATCAGATTCACAGCTGGGAGCTGGTCCCGCTCCAGCTGTTGGGACCAGCCACAGGCTTCTTTGGGACCTACTTGCCCTCGGGTTTGGCCTGGGGAAGTGAAAAACCCAACTGGTATTAGTGTGCTCCTTGGAGCAGGAGCCTCCCCAGAGTCCCTTCCTGTGCTGGACCAGCCATGGTGAGGATGGGCCTGTCAGGGCTTGCAAAGCACCCACCAAACTCATCACAAGCCCTCCCCATGACGATGCACAAGCAGCAGAATCCCAGCTTGCAGAGCAGAAGTGGGGAGGGATTTTGCTCCCAGTGCCATTTGCCATGGCACACGTCAGGTTCTGACAAGAGTGACACTGAAGTCCCAGGGCTGCATTTATTTGGGGTTGAAGAGGGACTACTGAGGAGACTGACTGGTCCCAGTTGGAGGGGGGAGGGATGGAGACCAAGACAAATTACCCATGCCTCAGTAGAGCATGTCCCTGCTCTTCCCAGCAGCGCAGTCACACTGGGAAAAGTCTGTTTGGCAGTGGATAAACCCACCCCCTGGCTGACCTCATGCTTGGCTGAGAACAGGGATGGTTCTTACCCTCTTGACAGAGCTGGCATCCAGCTTCTCTTGGAGACGAATCACCCATGGGGAATGAAGGGGTGCACAGAGGCGCTTGCCCTTTGTGGTAATGAATCTGCCAGGCCCATAAGAGAAAAAAACAAGATGTAGTGAGCAGGACACCCATGGATGCTCAAGAACAGCTCAAGATCTCACCTGCTGCCTACCCCACTGCCCTCCCTCATCTCTACCTTTAGATTACTTTCTTCCCTGGCTTTTATCCCATGCTCTCCCCTCTCAGTTGTTCCCCCTCTGACCGAGCATCTTGATCTCCAAGATCTCTTCCACAACTCTCCCTATTCCTTCACCCTCAAATCCAGCTCCATGTCCCTCCTCCATCCTGCTCTGCCTCCAGCCCCACCACTCTGCAAGGTCCATCCCTTGGCCATCACAAGGCCTTGTCTCTCAGCCATCACCACCTGGGCTCTTACATGGCAGCAGGGATGTCACAGCCGTCCTGCACCAGCTGGACCCAGTAATCCTGCACGATCCGCCGCGGGATGGGCTTCTCACTTGTCCGCAGGCAGCAGTCGAGGACGTTGTTCCCACCGTGCACTGGAGGAGGAACACACCATGCAGGCTGAGGTCAGCTGCACCTCTCCCAGCTTTCCTGGAGGGTGAAGGGGCTGCGGCAGGTTGGTGCCTGCCAGGAATGCCGTCCCACACCTCCCCAGCTGGGCACACAGGCACCAACTTTATTGCACTTACACCCCAGTGCCAGGAGCCCTTTGTCTTCTTCCGTTCAAAAGCAAAGGAGATGGGGAACCGTAAACAGGCAGAAGGCAACCCTTCTGCATTACTGTGTCCATCCTGCACCCCAGCTAGCAAGGCAGAACTTGTGGGGTCTTTATTTACCCCACTTCAGGGTGCTGCAATACAGGCACACATTTCCAAGGGGCTGGGGATGACTTCAGCTTTATTTATGGAAGCAATCACAGGTTTGGCAGCTACCCGACCACCATCCCGCCCCACATGCATCATTCCTGTGACAGCTGAAGGACATAGCTGTCCGCACTTGTCTGCAGGGAAGGAGATCTGGAGTCACCCTCCCAGCAAATGCAGTATTCACTGCTAATGCCTGTCAAGGCTGGCAGCACCCACGGATGTCTGTAGCCCCCAGCAGGAAGGTGTGGTGCAATACCACAAGATGTCTGGAAGCTCCAGCTCCCCACCACAGAGCAGAGGTTCTGATGTCACCCACCCAGACAGCTGCAACCTGTGCAAACCCCATGTCCAGCACCAACAGCCCCTCAAACATGGGCCCTGCCCCAACAGATGCCTTCCCTCTGGCTCCCAGCCCTGCCACTTGCCTCCAGGCTGCCCAACACCACAGGGTGGTGGGAATGTTCCCTCAGCGTACTGGGGAGAATGGGACCAAGGCAATCCCAGCCCAGTGTGTGCAAGCTGGGCTAGGGCACTGGGAGGCAGGATTGCTCCATGGCCTTTCCCAAACACACGTCCCAGCCTCAGTGCCCTGCAGGCTCCTGTCTGGACTTTGGGCAGAACAAAGTCCCTTTGGGACAGGCTACAAGAACAGCATGCAGGAGGGCTGTGGTGGAGTCCCAGCCATGTGTCCCTCTAAAAGTCAGCTGGAAATACAAAAGAGAGAAGGAAGTGAATTCTCTCCCTTTCACAGGAAAGGCAACCAGCGAGATCCCCTCTTACCATCCAGGATACATCCCAGCACCAGGAGACCGAGGCAGAGAAGATACAGCCGCTGCATTTTGCTGCTGAGTCTGGCAGAGGATGGGCTGGAGGCTATGGAGCTCCAGGCAGGAGAGGTGAGCTCTGCACAGCTTCCCTGCGGTCTGCTGCTGCTGCTCCCACTGCTTATATATCCTTCCAGTCCATGGCTTTCACTTTCTTTTGGAGAAGTTTGGGAGGTTGTAACAAGTCTTACCACAGGCTGGATTTTAATCTTTGAGCAGTTCCCAAATTTCCCAGCAGCTGCTTTCCCTGCAGCCAGCTGTTCTGTGGTCCCATAGCCAAACGCTCTCTTGCCCTCTCTGCCAGCACTCAGGCCATAGGTGTTGCTGGTCAGGACCAGGCAGCTCCAGGGTCCCCTTGCCTTGTGAAAGCACACCAGGGCCCTGGGATGGCACATAGGGGTGTCTCACCCCACACATTTCCCAGTCTCTTGTCCGAGACATCTCTGGGACATTCACATTAAATATCACATAGGCTCAACCCTCTGATGCTATGGGGGTAGAACTTCCATCAGCCCTGTGTTTGGGGTATATGTTGGTGCTGGCATGATGTCTGTCCCCCCTCAGAGTCTCCCCATCTGGTTGCTGAAGACTGGCTCTGTCTCCCTGCCCTCCCCAGTGCTTGTGTGGGGGCACATCCGAAGCTGGCACAGAGAGGAGAGCCCAGTTAGCACACTCCACTCCAGGGCCAATATGTCACAGGCCAAGAAACAACCTGGTTTCCAGGTGTCCCAGAAAAAGGGTTCTTGGCCAAAGGCAGCTACAGAGCTTCCTGTAAACAGGTTTTCTCCATGCAGGAGCAGAAATCCCCCACAGAGGCTGTGCGCACAGCGCAAGATGCCAGCAGCTCACCTGATGCGTGGGGAGTGCCAAGGGAAAGGACCAGCACTCCCGCTTTGAATCTTCACAGGAGCACAGGGATGGGGGTTGTTTCTCCTCAGTATGGTGACTCACCACTGTGCCAGTGCCACCTGCAGTGAAGTCCCTTAAACCAGGTTCCTTCAGTCCCTTGTGGGAAGCAGAGAGCACTGGGGTTGTGCAGCCCAGGAACAATGGAAGGCTCACTGCTGTCAGCAGCTGCCTTGGAGGGGATTGGAGATGCTGGAGTCAGGGTCTTCTTTGGGGGCCCCAGGGGCAGGACAAACATAAAGGCAGCAGATACGCCCAGATAAATTCTCACTGACAATAGGAAAAATATTTTGCAACAGGGGTGAACAAACCCTGGAGCAGAGTGTCTATGCCTGCATCTTTTCCCTTGTTCAAACTTTGGACTGTCCTTGTGCTTCAGTTGAGAGAACTGTACAGACCTCTTCCATGTGGTCAAATATCTACCTGGGTACCAGGCACAGAGCTGAGACCCAGGGACCTCAGTGAGTCCCTCTACTCCTCTCAACAGTAGGAGATATCTGGCTCTGTCTCTTCCCCACTCCATAGTAAGAAGCAGGAGGAGACTCCAGCCATGCCAGCAGACATGGTGTTGCATCCCTGCACTGGCACTGGCACTGGCACCGTCACCAGCCTCTTATGTATGGTGATCCCTTCCATCAGTAAAGCATTGCCTCTGGCTGCTCCTGTGCCCTGGCAAGCCAGCGCTATGGTGAAGGGATCAGGTGGGGGCTGGTGGGCAGGAGGAGCAACGCAAACAGGATGTGCCAGCTTAACTTCAGTCATCACCTGCTGACACTCACAAGCCAGCAGAAGGCAAGTTTAGATGGTGGAGGATTAGCATCCATCATCAACCCTGGGGTCCCTGCAGGTTTGGGGATGTAGGCTAGTTCTGCAACCTGGTCTCTACTTAATCTCCTCAGGACGTTGCCAAAGAGATGTCATAGCAGGGAGAATGACAGCTCCTGGTTGATGGTGGCCATAACTGCTCCTAACCCAGAGCCAGCTGGGGGTTGGTCTGACACGGTGGACCCATCTGCAAAGAGTGGGTCCCAAGAGCAGAGCCCTGACCCACTGGTAAGGGGTGCTGTCCAGCAACAAACCCTCACCTCCTTGTGTGTTCCATGTGTTTGACAGATCTTGTAGCACGACCAGGGATTGGCAAGAGTGCTGGGAGTCTCGTGCTGTGAGGCACTGCTGGTTCCTGCACCCCGTAGCAAGCAGGGGAGCCCCAGCCACTTCCCTGGCACAAGGTTCTCCCGCCTGCTGCTGCGTCCCAACTGGCTCCACACCAAAAGGAGCATGCTGACTTGGGAATATATCCATCTGGGACTAAATCTCTTAGCCACCTCTGGCTGCAGGAGACCCCCACCCCTTGAGCTGCCCAAAGCCTCTGCCAGCAACATGGGCAGGAAAGGGAGGTTTTTCTTCCTCGTTGTTGGGAAAAACTGTCTTTGACAGTTGTTTGGGAGCCAAGTGGGTGAAAGCACAGCTGCTTCACACGCCTCTGCTCCCCAGGAAGAGCACCAGAGAGTGAGGAAAGGGGCTTTCCACTCACATTGTGAAAGGCAAATGCATCAGGTTTCCCCCCTCTACTGGGGTCAGCAGGATTTCTAAGAAAAGCGTGGTCATCTCTGAAGTGCATCCCTGTGGCATGCAGGGAGGTCACCCATCCTCCTCACAGGGCTGAGCCTCAGGGACCAGAAGTGTTGGTGTAGATGGGAAATACAGGGATGCTTCAGGATCCCTAGAGGCATAAGGAGACAGGGGATTTAGTGGGGATGAGGGAAGGGCATCATGTGCACGGACTCATTTAAGCCTCTTCCTGAGCAATTAGGGAGCACTGGACCTCCACCCCGAGGACACCACAGGACACAGCATGAAGCATTCATGAGCACTCACTCCTGCAGAAACCTTGATAATGTAATTGTTAATTAAAGTGGAAATCTGAAGGGACAAATGATCCCTGTGGGAAATCCAACCCACCAAAATGTAAACAGACCATGTGGGTATCAGCTTCACCCCTGGGCTCTCCTCAGGGAGCACTGACCATGCTGCTGCTTTCCTGGAGACCTGACAGCTGCAGAAGCCCCCAGGTCAGCTGCTCCCCAGGCTGTCTGGTGGTGGTCTGCCTTCCACCTTTGAGCTACGGAGCTGGAAAGGGCAAAGGGGGAATTTCAGCAAATTCCAGCTACAGCTGGTCCCTGGGGTGGGATCTGGCCTGGCTGCATTCATTTCATTGGGAAATACTGGGCAAACACTGCAGCTGCTTCAATTCTCCTTGCAACACCCAGCTCAAGGCAGCTCACACAGCTTCCATCACATTCCCAGCCCTCGTGTAGCACAAGGACTGAGGCCACAGCAGCCTATGGGGCTCAGGGCCCCACTGGATCTCCTCTAGCTGAGTGAACACAGCCAATCTGATTTAAATGGAGATAAAGGGGAGAAAAAAGTGCAAGTCATGGCTTTGCCCAGGGGTAGCAAAGATGAACCTGAGGATCTGGCTCAGAAGGACTCAAAAGGTTCCAGTTCCTGCTCTGTCCCTTATATTCACCAGCTTCAGTGTCACTGATATTGAGGTTACCATGAGTGATGAGAAGCAGATCCAAAAACCTTCAGCTGTGTCTTGCTCTACACTCCTGGGCAAGCAACCATCTCCCAGGATCCCTGCAATACACGTGTCCCTCAGCAACACCTTTGAGCTGCAGTTTCCCAGCCAGATGCTTCCTGCAAACAACATTGAGATGGCAGTGGTCAGGTGGGATGCCCCCAGCCTCGACTCCCTGCCATCATTCTGCCTATCCTCTCTGCAACCTCTGCAAGGATTTCAGAAGGAATGGCAGGGGACAGCTCAAAAATCTGTACAAAAAGCAGCCAATCAGCAATTTCCTTGATATCTCCTGCATGGCTTGGCAGGGAAGGTTGCCTACTAAGGCTGCACACCAAATACACCTGTGGACAGACCTACAAGTACATTGGACAGAATAAACCCTTGGGGGCTGCTCTCACTCCTCTGTTGCCTCATTGACAATGGCCAGAGGTGACTGTGAAGTTCTTGGTTTGTTGCAGGTCTGGGGCAGGGCTCATGTTGGCCCCACCACAGGACATCCTCGGAGTAGAACAGATGCTTTTCTACAGCCAAAAGCAGATCTGCAGTGGGGAGACAGGGATGGGAGACAAGAAGAGGGCCCTTGGTTTCTGGGGAAATGGAAGGAGGAATAGTAGCACGAGACACCCCAAAACCAAGGGTCTTCAGACAGCAAAACAAAAGGTGGGGGAAGGAGGATGCTTGGGAGTTACATGTAGGCAACAAAAGGGTTGAGAGGAAGCTCTGGGCTGTGCCCTCTGGGGCAGCTTGAGTTCCAGGGGATGGCCAGGACTGGGAAATACCTTGGGACAGGAAGGGTGAGAGTCCCTGTTTCCCACCAGCTACTTCCCCACATCCTCTCTGCTCTCCAAGACCATGGCAGACCTCAGGAGAGCAGTGTTGGTGGAGAGAACACCAAAAAGCCTCATGAAGCTTTGCTTGGAAACCAAAGCCCCTCTAACACCCGTGTAGCCCTGAAGCAGCCCTTGGCCCCCATGAGGCTGCTGCAGCACAGCCTTGCCATATGGGCAAGGACATGGAGGGACGGATCTGGTGTGCCCATGTCCAGGTGAGCCTTGCTGGAGCTCAGCCTGGCATCACAGCCCAGAGCACTCCGCTGCTGGCACAGCCCCAGAGCAGTGTCTGGACCAGCTAATGACTTGAGCTAATCATTTGGCCTGGGCTCAATACTTTTCTTGCCTGCACTCGATTTTCTGGCTTGTCCGGCTGCTCTCTGCTGTCACTGAAGCCTTTCTGCTCCAGGGCAGCTGAGCTTTTCTAACTTTTTGCTGTGCTTGACATTGTTGCAACTTTCTTTCCCTCCCTGCAGACTGATTCTATGTCTAGGTGGGTTTTTATACAGCCCTTGCTCACCTACTACCCCAGCGCATACTTCGTCAACACTGCCTCATCTTTGCACATGGGAAAAAACAGCAGGTTTGCTCTGCCCAGGGGTACAGCTGTGTGAATTCCTTTCTGCTGCTTCACTCCAATGCTGCACCATCTAAGACTTTCTTCTTTACATCCCTTGTCCCAGCTGGAGTCCACAGATTCAGCTGCTTTGTGAAGAAGGAATTTTGGTGCCTGCTGAGTGCTCCAGGTCCCGGTTTATCACCTTTCACAAGGGAATCTCCTCGGAGGTGTTTCCCTGGTGCCATCTCATCGTAGCAGCACTGTGGCCACCTGCCTCGAGAGGCTCCTAGTAACCCTGCTACCTGGTTTCCCTAGAAAGCTGCATTTGGCAGCAAAGCTGGAAGGGGAGTGCAAACGCCTGTGCGTGTGCAGGCACAGGCACACATGGGGTTACATTTGTGCATCCGTGTCCATGCTCATGTGTGCCTTCCTGAGCATGGGAAAAACTGAGGTGCGCTTTCAGATCCTGGTTTTTGGGTAAATTTTAGGGCAAATTAGAACACCACCACTGGCATGTCTTTTTAACCTGTTTTAGCCTAATGCCCTCCTAGCATTTAAAGGGAAAAAGCCCTCCTGTGTGGTGTTCACTTCCACAGTCACAGAGACACCACGGCACATTTCACATGCTGGCTTCTGCCATCTTCTCATGCTTAGCTGTTTGTGGTTGCAGACATATTCGGCTGGACGTCATTTCTAGGGAATTTTTGTTACCATTTCACAATCCCCTACACCACAATAAACACAAGGAGTACATCAGAGGCAGGGCCAACCTTAAGCCCTGGATGCAATGTGTCCCCATCAAACACAGGGCTGCCTCCAGCCCTCCCACAGCACCCCCAGCTGACTCCTTGTGTGCAGGTATCAGTTTCCAGGCTCCCAGCAAAGCCCAGTCCAGAGCACAGCCTCATTAATAACCTGGTTTATTGCTGTTACTCCAAAGCAGTAAGGAGTACAGGGCCCCTGCATTGAAAAATCAGTGCACGTCTTGGACAGCTGGGAGTTGGAAGGACAGGCTCGGCCATGAGCAAAGATGTTCTGTCCAAACCAGTGTTGTGCCCATGTTTGCTGGCACCTCAGAACCCCTCAGTGGGAACAACCAGAATGTCTCCACCTTGCTGGGTACACAGCTAGAAGAGAGCGGACTTGCATTGCTCCCCTGTGCCAGCAGCTTCCAGCCCAAGAACCCCAAGGATGCGTCGCATGGGAGTGCTGCAAAAGCCTGGACCTGAGGGATGATGGTGTGTGGGGTAGGAGAGCACCCCACCATGCAGCTGTTCCCACCCTACCAAAGCCCATCACAACAGCCAGAACGAGTGAGTTTGGTTACAAAGAATACATTTTATTGTCACACATCCTGTCCAAAAGCCAGTCTGGCAGACAGCCATGTGCTCTGTGTGGAGGAGGTGGCAGCAAGGAGACAGCTCAGCGCCTGTCCCACGCTCAGGGCTGGTATCTTGGACTTCACAGTTACTTTACACAGCCTTAAAATGATAGATCTAAATGCCCTCTTAATATAACAGTCAAACCAGATATAAGTACTTGGTAGAAACACTCAGCTACAAGCTTTACTCCAACAAACACACAGCCCAAGCTGATACTGTTAAGCTCTGCAAATCCTATTATTGCATTTATATGACTTAATAGACCTTTACTGACCAAAGTCCACTTTCAAAATCTCCACAAGCAGATAGCAGTNGCATAGGCAGATGCCATTTCCCCTCCAGCCCTGTCCCAGGGGTCTGTCCCACCTCTACTTGCAGTCTCACCTAAAGGTGTCCTCTACTTAGTGACTTCTCTCACTAAAGGTTTGGGATAGAGCTGCTTTCAAATGCAGGATGTCTACCATAAATTTTATGAAATCTTCTATTCCCCCAAGCGTTTTTCACCATGTGGGATTTTCAGATTTGGTAACTAAGTACAAGAGAGTTCCTGGCTTTTTTTTCCCCCCAGAAACAAAGTATTTGTCTTATTAGTGTCTAAATCCCTGACACAAGCAAAGCCGGGGTGAAAGAAAAGGGTAAAATTCCACTATACTGAACAATTTGTTCTGATTTCACTGCAATTTTGTAGCCAGGAGAGCTAAAAGGGTATAATTCCACTAAATTGAACAATTAGTTGTGATTTCATGGAAATGTTGTACCTGAAAAAGAAAATTAAAAAACCAAAGGGACAAATTGTGGCTATCTTTATCCAAACTACAATGCAACAGTGAACCATAAAAACTGAAAGACTACAACAGCCCAGACAGAGTGCCACTCTGCTACCCCAAAACTCTCCATCTCAGCTGCTATTAAATGCTCTGCAAAGAGGCACCCAACAAGCAGCTCATGTAGGACCACGGGACTTTGGGACCTGCCTAGTACCCCATGCCCTTGCAAGCCAAAAAGGAGCAAAGAGATGAGAGGAAAATAAAATATAGCCATGGTTTATTTCATAGAAAAATAAGATAAATCTTCCAGAAAATGTAGCCTAAGGGCTATTTTGTAAAGCACAAGGAGACAGAAGCCTTTCAGGAAGACTGAATGAAAGCACAGTTTTCGACTATAAATACAAATGTATAATATCCCCCAAAAAGTCATAGGAAAAGTAGCCATCCTGCTAGACTAAATAACTCGCCTTCAGTGGGAAGCCTGTTCACTTCCCCCAGAGGCCATGGCTCAGCTCCCACGCCCAGGTCCCCACCAATTTGGCCGTGGGCCAAGTGAGGACCGGGGTGCCTGCTTTGCTGAGAGCACCCAGGCACTGCAGGTGCTGGGGGATCTCTGAGTCAGGCATAGCAGCAACAAAGAGGTTGTGGGGCACAGGAAATCCTCTCAGCCTGCCCCATCCCCGCCCTGGGGCTGGCGGGTGGGTGGGTGTGTGGTTTGTGTATTTTCATTGCCATTGCCATTGCCATTGCCAGGCCGTGGGTCAGTCACCAGTGGGAAGGCATCCGTGCTAACAAAGGCAAGGAGAAGGGGGTGAGATGGAGAGGGTCTCAGGGAGAACACCCACCCCATCTGGGGGCCATTCCCTAGTGTGACATGCTTTGCCCATCCCCAAGCATTGCCTTATCCCAGCAGCTCCAAAAACAAATTTAATTTCAAGGCAAGCACAAACCAGGAGAGAGCTGTCTCCCAAGTGCCTCCATGCTCCAGCCATAGCTCTGGCAGCTCTCCTAGGCTTTGCACCAGGAGCTGGATGCCCACCCTCCCACACAGAAGGATCTAGAATGGCGTGCAGCACCCTCATCCTACTGACCCCCTCACCTACCTCTTCAGGCCTGACTTAGACCCGCTGCCGCCTCTGCTTCTTTGGTCTGCCTCTGGGACGCTGGGGCTGCCTCTTCTTCTTGTCATTCTTGGCCCTCTTGTCCAGTTGCTGCATCAACTTCTGGACAGTGGTGTCAGTGGGAGAAGCACAGATTTTCATCTTCTTCCTGGTCGTGAACCTAGAGGCGCAGCAGAAAGATTTGCTGGGGGGTGAGCAGTGGGAGGAGAGGGGAGGGTTCGTCTGAAGCCAAACTGTTTCAAGTGGGCCTGACCGCCACAGGGTACTCACACAACAGCACGCAGCAAACATCCTGATTCGGGTCCCTGGAGGCGGTAGGATGTCACCACGCCACTGGGGATGGCTTTCTGGCTGTGATTCAGGCAGCAGTCTGAGGCTGAGCTTCCTATGCCTGTGAGCAAGGAGGGGATGTAGGAATTGGGATTGTCAGTGAGTCAGGACACCTTCAGCATGGATTGCCAGCTGACAGCACAGGGCTTG
>VYZT01034491.1:0-29732 GCA_013400735.1 Pomatostomus ruficeps | reverse complement strand
GGGTTGGTGTTTTTGTGGGGGGGGGGGGGGAGATGCATCCTGGGCAGTGGAAGTCTCAACCCCAGTGCCCAGTTACAGACCTGGCACCAGGAGTATGAGACACCACATCTGAGAGGTGGAAGGGCAACTGAGGCAGAGATGAGCTCCTTGAAAAGGGACTGAACCTCGTTCTCCTGCCCACATTTTCAGTTTGGGGTGCTGCAGCCCCACCAGCCACATGCAGACAGACACACTCCAAGCCAAGCCAGCACTGCCACAGGCACACACACACACACAGAGCCCTACATACAACTCCAAACCCCACACGCCAATGCACTACAAACACTCCCTCACCACCTGGCACCCTGCACAGACCCCACAGAGTACCCACATCCCCTGCCCCATCCCAGCAGGAGCAGGCAGGAGAGCTCCTCGCCCCTCACCTTGAGCCTGGGTGATGTGGAGAGCGGCAGCCAGCAGCAGCAGCAGTGGCAGGAAAAGGCGGAGAGCCATGGTGCTGCCAGGGGTGCTGAGCAGGACAAGGCTTGGGAGCAGAACATGCACTGCTGCCTTGTGCTGAGGCTGCTCCTATTTATCTCTGGATTCCTTGCTTTCGTTTTTGGACAGCCTGGCAGGCAGCCCACCAGCCAGCCAAGGGCTGGGTGATGCAGAGGTAGGGGGTGGGGGATTCCTGTAAGCTGCAAGCCCCCCTTTACAGGCACGTCCTGTCTTGTTCCCAGCTGCCCATCACAGCGTGGGGTGCCCGGTGGGGGACATGCTGGAGATATAGCTCCCATCACAGCTAGATGAGGTTATGGGCTCCGATTTCCTACACAGTCTCACAACCTGCCACTACCTGCTTTCAGAGGGTCGGGTGTTTATTCCCAAGAAAGGGACCCTGGAAGGTGGCCAAGCTGTTAAAGGAACCAAGGAATCAACATGTTTTGCTCCCCCACTTCATGCCCTGCTTCCAAGCCAAACCATGGACACAAATAATAGGTAAGAAGTGGCTCAGGGGGAGCCCACACCCCCTCCCCCTGAGCCCCCATCCATGTCTGCCTGTCTCAGGGTCCTCCCCAGCTGAATAGAGCTGAACACACCTGTAGGGCTGGGATGGGTGAGGGCCAGACTGCAATGGGGCTGGGAGAAACAGCACAGCCCACCATATTTTGGTGCTGATGTCAAATTGTGGGGAGCTGAGCATGAGTGGGGACCTTGACTAGCTAAAGGAATGTGCTGACAAGGATGTGAAAACCCACAGGCAGGTTTACATGACGCTGTGCAGCTGGGCATAGCTGGATAGGTGGGGACTATGCAGAAGTGAACCCAGAGAGCTGAGCAGGACCCCACTGCGAATTCCTGTGGTGACAGAAGCCATCCAAAGGGGACATTTGTGACTGGACCAAGCCCTAAGCAACTAGTGTGACACCAGTCCTGCTCTGGGGAAAGGATGGTCAGACACTTTTACATTTTCAGGTAATCACCAGAGCCTTTTTCTGGAAGATACCAAGGATGGTGATCCTTTCTCAAACTATAACAGAAGATCCTTTCTCCTGTGGTTTCACAACTACTTTGGGCAACCTCTTCCAGTGCTTGAAATGTCCCCAGGTTGAAAACATTTTCCCCACTATTTAATTGGAATTTCCTGTGATGCATCTGGTGTCACTGCCTCTCACCCTGCTCCAGAGCCCCTCTGAGAAGAGATGATGTCCCAACATCACTCCAGCCCCCCTGGACAATTTCCACGAGCACAAAGTGCCCCTTGCCATCCTTAACCAGCCACTGCTAACAGCCTCTCTTCACCTACCCTGGCCTCCAGCTCCTTGGCTAACTTCGGTCCCAATGCTCATGCCAGCTGTGTCCTGAGGGATGGCCAGCTCTCATGGAGTCTAACCAATGATAGTGGGGTTCAAACCCCTTCGAGGGCCTCGCAACCTGAGAGCTGGGTTGTAAGCCCAGGACTTTCCACCTGTTCCTGATAATGACCCTGAAAAATGGTCATCAAGGACAGTGAGTAACCCAGGAGAAGACCAAAGTCCTGGATGCTGTAGAAAACAGAGGTGTGTAAGATACCCACACTCGTTCCCCTCAGCAGGGAGAAGGCAATGCTGGAGTCATGGATCACCACCAGGTGCCATGCAGCCCTCTCTTGGACCAGGAGACTGGCATTCCTCCGGGACTGCCTGGGGCAGCGTGCCAGGGCTGCACTCCTGGGGCTTCCTCCATCACTCGTGCATGGCAATCCCATTCAAGGGATGCCCATGTGCCCAGCACCCAGACAGGAGGAGACAGCTCCCCACGCACTTGTGCAACACCGAGGCTGGTGTGGAGTTGGGCAGCAGAGCCTGGGGCAAGCAGCAGACATGGGACATGGGCAGTAGCAGGTTGTCTGCAGGTGCATCTCCCCAGGATACTTGGCAGCATGGGGAGTGGGCCCCCAAGGCATCCTCTGTGCTGTCACCCATCCCTCCAATCCCAAAGTACTGGTGGCATCAGGACAGAGCAGAAGAAGGAAAGCCATGCTGGTACTTAGTGCCTTTACAACCTTACTTGCGAAACCTCCCCAGACAGCAGTGCCCAGCTCCTGAGCACCTGGATGAATCCCCACCCTTGGCACAGCTGGAACACTGCCCCTGTGCTGGAGAAGCTGGGGGAGCTCTGAGCCCATAGCTATCCACCCTGATCAAGTGTCTCCCAGAGCCTGTGTGATATCAAGACAAATGATGTTGAAGGATGGAGGGAAGATGTCACAAGCTGCCACCAACACAGGACTCCCTCTGCTTGCAGAGGAGCCCAGGAGAGCTCTGCAGTCCCAGCACAGAGCCCAGATTCCTTCCTTTCCCACTCTATGTCCCGCTATGGCAGCAGGCTCCTGGAAAGTCCCTGGCTCTCTGAGTGTTTTCAAGACACCACAGCAGCAACCTCTGGCCAGAGGCCAGCACCAAACACAGTCTGAGCCGCTGAGTAGGGTCAGGGCACACGATTCCCTTCCCAAAGGCATTGGTCTTTGGCAGTCCCCTGTTGCTGTGACTTGCACCTCTAACAAAGCATCTGATGATGAGCAGACAATAGCTCTTTCCAGGGAAGGTGGTTGGAGAGCTCCCAGGAGGGAAAGGGGTACTTGGCAATTGCAGACATATCACACGCCTGAGCAGCCGGGCCCCTGGAAATCAGTCTGGGGGTCCATGCCCTGTCTCCCCTTCTGCCTCTGTTCCCTCAGAGCATCCCCCTTCAGTCTTTCCTCTTGATGTGCCTTGCTTTGTCACCTGTTAGCCCAGCGCAGGGAGAAAGCAGGGAGCTTCTGGCAATGAGAGATGAGTGAGCATCCCTTTTTGCAGGGATGACCAAACTTTTGGGATACAGTGGAGGTGACAGGAGGGGGGGTGGAGACAAGGCTTTTTAGGTTCTCAAGCACCAGCACCCTCCAGCAGCTAGCCAGGCACAATTTCTTGCACATAACCCACTTCTCATCGACCTGGGCTTCTGCAGTCACCAGCTTTTTCCATAGCTCATAGGTGCCGGATGGAGGCAGACACAGGGAAGGATACAAAATCAGGCAGGGTGCCCTCTGAAGTGTCCCAGCTGCAGAGAATCCTTCTCTGACCACAGGGTCTGTGTCTGACACTGTACAGAGCCATTGCAACAGGGCTTTGTACAAGGATCCCTCCAGCTACTTCCATGCTCAGGCAGCTCAGCTCCAGCCCTTTGGATCCCTGTGGTGGAGGGACCTCCACACTCTATGAAGAGGGGACAATGTCCTAGGCAGACACTATCGTGTCCCCACACACAGTGTGCACAGAAAGAGTGGGACCCTAGCAAAAATCACACCACTGCCTTGCTTGTGATCCTTTCCCAGGCAGTAAAACTACCATGGTAGTTTGTAGGGGCTCTCTCAGGCCTCCATCCCAAATGCTTCCCAAGTCTGCACTCTGCATTGGAGCACCAGAGCTCCAGGGCATGGAGTTCATCTGAGAATTACTTCCCTGGTTTCTAGCATCACAGTTTCCTAGCATCTCAACCAATAGTGCCAGGAGATCCTTTCCCCTGAGCATTGAGCTCTCTGCTCATCCTTGCCCAGGCTGACCATCAGCCTTGCAAAAGTCCCCAGCTCTGTCCCACTTAACCAGACTGTAGGGTCTGCTCCCCAGGCAGCTCGGGGCTGGGAGAAGGAGTTCCTCAAACTGAAGGCATCAAGAGGGGCCAACTAGTGGGACTGGGAATTTCCAAATCCTTGTGGATGCTGCCTCCAAGTTAAAGTCACTGCTGACAGGAACAGGGTTGCACAGCACAGTTCAACCCGCTGAGCAGGAAATTCCTTCCTGCAAAGGCCCTGATTCCCAGGACCCAGCACAGAGGTAGTTTGCAAAGCCCAGTGTGGAAAACCCCCGTGTCTGGGAAGGGGAGCAGGCTGCCAGGCACAATGTATAGAAGCGTTGAACAGCGACACATTCCTTGGGACGCAGGAAAGAATTGGTGGAAGCCAGCGGGTACATGAGCCGGGCAGGCTGCCTGCTGGCTGCTGCACTGTCTCCAGCCTTCAGTAAGGCCAATGGGAAGAGCAGGATAAGCACAACATGCTGGGAAGAGCAAGGAAACAGCTCCCTGGGAGAGCATGGGTGCTGAAGCCAGCTGGGCTGGGAGAGGGTCTTCAGCCTTGAAAAGTTTGCCCCACACACACTCGGGATTTTCCCAGATGGAAATTTGATTTCCCAGCTGGATGTGGGTGCAAGTTAACTCCTGGTTGCTAGCATGACTGCAGAGTAGCTCAGGTTTGGGGCAGGACACTGAAAATGTTCTGGGGTTAAGTGAACAGGTTGAGAGGGACCTGAGCAGATCCTGCACACTGGAACAGTGCTCTCTTCCCACAGCATCCTCTGAGAAATGTTCAGTGCTGCCCATAGTGCTCGCTCAGACCCAAAATCAAGCGACTGGGAAAGATACATGCTTTCTGTCCCCATGGAAAATACATGGTCAGCACTGCTCAATTCTCAATCCCCCTGATCCAGGCACATGGGATCCTTTGGACTGTGACAGTTGTGAGCGTGCACTACATCACCAGAAAATACAGGTGTGATTGCTCAAGGCCTGTCCATCTGTGGCATGGAGAAGACCTCCATGGAGTGGCCAAGAATTGTGTTGGAAAGGGGACAAGGCAGAGAGTGGAAGACACTTCAAGGAGGAGAGGTTCAACTGTTGTTTGTACAATCCTCCAAAAGCAGTGTCCCTCTCAGCTAGTCCTCAGCCCTTGCACCAACCACAGGCACAACCCTCCCTCTTCCATCAATAAGGGAAGAACATCAATACTCCATCCAGAAATCCCTTGGGTCCTCATATGGAAGCGTAAAACTCAGTGGAAACTACTGGCGCCAACCCAGCCTTCACTGAAAGTGGAGACATAACAAGTCATAAATCCTCTCACAGCGAAGCAAGCAGCAGTTCCCAAAGCAGGGCAGGCATGTGCCAGCCGAGCTGGAGCTCTGGGTAGTGGGAGATGGGAGGGTTGGCCAGGCACTGTCCAGGATGGGATGTGTAAATGCACTCACTTCGTGTGAAGGCATCGCTCTGGCGTGCGAATTCACACGGACTTGAGAAGCTGCTGGGAAGAAAGTCTGTCTGAGTGTAGTTGGAGAGGAAACTGCTCCTCCTCCATCTTGGGATGTTGGACTTTGACTCCAGGCAGAGCCTTACCGCAGATGCCCAGCAGCCCGCTCTGCCCCACGCTTCTGGCATGAGCTCACATCCCGGGGATGGAGAGCCTGAACCAGTCCCCAGCAGAAACGGCAGGTGACACATTCAGAGTTCATCAGTGGGGTGGGCAGGGTGTTATGTGTGTGGAGATAGAGGAATTAAAGACAGCCAAAGGGAAATGAAGCAAAGCATCAAGAATGCTCTGGAGATTTTGCAGAAGACATTGCAGCCAGCCATAAACTAGAAACTGGATATGCTTCAGCCAAGACTGGAAAACACCAGAGAAGGGCTCTGCTCCTTGTAGTGGCTCAGCCAGACACCCCAGCCAAGGAAGCAGCTGGCAAATGCCCAGGCAGCACTAGAAGAGGCAAACATCAGAGAGAAAGCAAAGAAAAAAGAGATGAAGCCCCACAGTGGAAGGAGGTGTTGGACACCCACACCAAGCAGACACCCACCATGTTGCCTGCCAGTTTCATGGACCATGAGCATCAGGACTTGGCATCAAGGAGCACCAGTGCCAGGAGGGCACCTGCGTAATGGTTGGTCAAGCTGTTCCCAGCAGCCTGCATGGAAAGGAAACAGCTGCTGGAAAAGAGGGAAGTGAATAGGAGGCGCTCTGGGAGCTCAGCTACATGGGAGACATTTCTTCTTCCTGTCCAGATATAGTTAAAAGGTAAGAAAAAGTTACATACTCCAAATCTAATTATAACTGGCCATGAACAGTAATTCAGAGAAGTAGGGCAGAAAAACAGAGCCTTCAGAATGTGGCAATAGCTGGCTCCACCATGAGGCCAGCGCTAGGAGACATGAGGAGTGACCTGAGGGTCATTGTGGCACCAGGTAAACACGATTTACACAGAGGGGACACCCTGCACCACCAAGAAGACCTGCACGATGCAGAGCTACCTCCTCCCAGGCACACAAAGAGCAGAGACTGACCCCAGCACACCAAGAACCTGGGGAGTCAAGGCTGGCCATGTGACCTGGCCATCACCAAATGGGTGTGTCTTCCTAAACATGGGAAAAAACATTGGTTGGAGTTGGACACTGCTCCAGATGCTGCAGCTAGCCAGCGTCTGTAGTTCAGTGGGTGGCTGCAGGCAGTGTGTGATGGGTTGGGAACAGTGTGAGGGGCTGGAAATTCCCTTTGGGAATGGGGATCAGGAGAGCATCTGTTTACAGCAAGGGAAGAGCTGCAGGGCCAGAAGCCGGGACACCTCCCGGCAGCAACCGCCTGCCAACAACCCACAGATCCTGCAACGGCAGCTCTGGAAAAGTCACCCAGACAGTTTGAGACCTTCTGTTTGACAGTATCTGGCTCAGACATCAGGTCAAAGGGCAGACATACCATCATACCCATCGATGAGCTGCATCCCAGTGCCTTGGCAGCAGAGCAGACCATGCAAGCTGCAGAGATCAGGAGGGGCTCATGGCTGCGAAACTGAGACTAAGTGCAGGCCCTGTTCCATATCCTCCAGAACTGACTGTGATCACAGTCACAGAGGGGAAACTCCCCATCAAAAATACCATGAGGGCTGCAGCCCCAATTTCCAATTATGCAGGACTCTGCTTGAAGACTGAAGGCCCCTGTGATAGTTCCCAGCATTGTAAACCCCACATGGTGCCCCAAGGCAAGGTTAGAGAGGCGAGAAAGAGGTTTGTGAGACCAGTTGGTAAAGCCGGCATTTACCAGTAGACAGGGAGAGCATCCTCAGGACAGGTCGAACAAAAAAGTTGTGGATGTTCCATCCCTGACAGTGTTCTAAGCAAGGTTGGATGGAGCTCTGAGTAACCTGGTCTAGTGGAAGGTGTTCCTGACCATGGCAAAGGGGTTGGAATGAAATGATCCTAAGGGTCTTTCCAACCCAAATTATTCTGTGATTGTATGATTCTCTGCTGCTGCTCCATTGCCTGCAGCTACCTCCCAAGGAACAGCAGATCCCTTACAAAAATACCACAGCCCCTGAAGCCCCTCAGGACACAGCTCTGGCAGATGTGGTCTGTCCCAAACTCTTTGGGTTTCTCTCTCCACTTGGCAGGGAGATGAGGCCAGATCCAAATCTCCCCATGGTTTACCAGACACAAAAACTGTTCTGCCTGTTCCCATCTCTTCCTGCTCTTAGGTTTGAGCCCTGAGTTGGGCAGGACTGAGTTGTCCCCAGCTGTTGTTCCACCAACAACTGGGGACAAGGGGGAATGGGTTCAAATGGAAAGACAGTCAGTTTAGATAAGATACTAGGAAAAAAAATCTTTACTTTAAGGGTAGTGAAGCACTGGCACAGGTTGCCCAGAGAAGTTGTGGATTCCTCATCCCTGGAGGTGTTCAAGGCCAGGTTGCATGGGGGTCCAAGCAGCCTGGTCCAGTGGAAGTGGAAGGCCCATGGCAAGGGGGTTGGAATGAGATGATCTTTAAGGTCCTTTCCAACCCAAACCATTCTGTGATTCTATGAACTCACAGCAGTGGCCTCACCCTCCCATCAGAGCCCTGGAGTAACACAGCCTTAACTTAAAATAGGCTGATGAGCTGGTGAACATATGGCTCACTCACTCCCTGCCAAGTGGAGTGGAGGAGAGAATCAGAAGGGTAAGAGTCAGAAAACTCGTGGCTTGAGATAAAAGAGGATTTAATAGGTAAAGCAAAAGCTGCACACACAAGAAAAACAATATAAGGAATTCATTCACTACATCCCATCAGGAGGCAGGTGTTTACCACTTCCAGAAAAGCATTCATCATGCTGATGAAGTAAATACTTCATCACGTGTGGTGGCTGTTTGTGAAGACAAGTGCTGTAACTCTGAATATCTGCCTTTCCTCTTTCTTCCCCCCCATATTTTATTGCTGACCACAACATCATTGGTATGGGGTACACCTTTGATCTGTTGGGGTCAGCTGTTCCAGCTGTGTCCACTCCCTACTCCTCATGCACGCCCAAATACTAAGAAAGGCATTGAGACTATGCAAACACTGTTCAGCAATAACAATAACATCCCTGTGTTATCAACACTGTTTTTGATCACAAATGTAAAACACAGCACCATATGAGCTATAATGAAGAAAATTTACTCTTTCCTGGACAAAAGCAGTACTATCTTCACCCCTTATTTGATCCCATTTAGGTTATGTTCATGTCCCACACCACCCAATACCTTCTTGTTAACTATCTCCTCTCCCCTTTCCCATCCTTTGATTTATAAACAGGCATCGATCCTTAGTCTATTGTCCATCTCTGTAAAACATCTACAAAATGACCATTGAATTTATTTCATCTGTGAAATAAATCAGTGACTTTGGGCTCCACCTGTTATGGTGGTCACTGGGGCAGGAGAGGGGGTGTATTGGGTAGAGTTGCTGGGCACCAGAGCCAGCTCAGATGGGGTCACTGCTGCACTTGCACTGCTTCCTGTGATGCTCATCCTGCACTGGCTCAGGCAGTTCCTGATACAGTAATTCCCACAACATGCAACTCGAATCCCAGGTTACCACAGTGTAAGGTGACAATTTCCATCCCTGGTCTCTCTGGGCATAACACTGTGATGAACCCCTCCTCTTCTCTGCTGTATCCTTATCCCTGGGACACAAACCCCTTAGGGGAGAGCCTGCTGTGATGTGCAGTATTTATGGCCCCAGAGACTTTGAGGTCTTCTAGCATGGCCTTATTCATGGCCACAGCTTCTTCACTGAGTACCTGCTGCAACGTGGACATACCCATGGCCACAGACACCTTGGGGTGCACCACATCCACACTCCAGGGACTCCATGTACAGGTCACAGACCCTTTTCTAGGAGTTCACACCCAAGTTCCAGCCTGCCCAGTACAGGAGCACAGGAGCAGCAGTGATGCCCTGGCCATCTGCCAGCCCAGGCCCACTGGCATGGATGTTATCAGAATGTTCCCAGGCACAGCATAGGAAGGTGACAAGCTGCACAGCACTGCAGCAAAATGCTACAGCAAAAGGCAGCCACTGAGAAGCAGTAGGCTCCAGTATACAGTCAGGCAAGCAAGCCCCATGGCAAGCACAGGAGCTCTGCCCACTGGCAGCTAAGTAACAATAACAGATATAAATTCAGTCTAACACACTCCAATCAAATCTGTCATTATCTCAAACCCTTTGAGCACAACACTGAGTGCCAAAAAGGCCTTTATCCCAGATAAAACCAGTACATCTGCCATATGTCACATGAATACCTTTCTCTTCCATGGTTAGTATTTCATAACTCACTCCAGCTATGCCCATGATGCTGTGGAAGCCTCAGGTAAGCACGAACTGCAAGTGCCAACCTCATTCTGCCACTGAGGCCAAAATACAACAGTCAGGGAGATTTAATTTGACAGACGTGAAAGACGGGAGCAATGGTTATGTTCAGCCTGTCAGACCACAGGCCAGGAGCTATCATCGGCATGATCAGTCAAGTCCATTCGTCTTCCGTAAGCACAGCCCAGAGAGCCCTGCTGTCCATCAGTATTTTCAATATCAATAATTTCAGTGGCCAAAATAACCTGTACTTACAAAATGTGTGTCTGGCACAAATGCCAGGGAATCACAAACAGGGTATTGGAGTTGATGAGCCCTTCTGCATACAAGAGTCAGGGTGAGACTGCTGACATCACCCAGCTTTGGAGTCAACCTTTCAGAAAAAAAAAAGGGATAAGGCCTTGAAAAAAGGATGAGGAGGAACACACCTCAAGGATGGGATGACATCCAGAAGAACCTGGACAAGCTCTAGAAGTGGACCCATGGGAACATCATAAGGTTTAACAAGACCAAGTTATCATCAAATCTGACCTGGGTCAGGGCACCCCCCGGTATCAGCACAGGCTGGGCATGAACAGACCGAGAGCAGCCCTGCCCAGAAGGACTTGGGGGTGCTGTGGGGGAGAGGCTGGTCATGCCCCAGCCATGGCACTCCCAGCCCAGAGAGCCAAACGTGACCTGGGCTGCATCCAGAGCCCCGTGGGCAGCAGGGGAGGGAGGGGATTCTGCCCCTCTGCCCCGCTCTGGTGAGAGGAGGCCCCCCACCTGGAGCACTGCATCCAGCTCTGGGGGCCCAGCACAGGAAGGACAGGGACCTGCTGGAGCAAGTCCAGAGGAGAGACACAAAGATGATCAGAGGGATGGAGCACCTCTCCTTTGAGGAAAGAACTGGGAATGCTCAGCGTGGAGAAGAGAAGGCTCCAAAGAATTGTAACCTTCCAGACCCTGAAGGGAGCATACAAGGAAGATGAAGAGAGACAATTTACGAGGGCATGTAGTGACAGAACAAAGGGAAATGGCTTCAAACTGAAAGAGAGTAGGTTTAGGGTAGATATTAGGAAGAGGGTGGTGAGGCACTGGCACAGGTTGTCCAGAGAAATTGAGGATGCCCCATCCCTGGCAGCGTTCAAGGACAGGTTGCATGGGGTTCTGAGAAACCTGGTCTAATAGAAGGTGTCCCTGCCCATGGGGGATGGAGTTTGGAGTGAGATGATCCTCAAGGTCCCTTCCAACCAAAACCATTCTATGATTCTGTGCTGCTGGCTCATACCCAAGCAAGGACCTCCATTTACAGCACTGGGAAAGCTTTAGTAGATGTCTCTAACAGGGTACAAGAGTGGTGTGCAGCATTCACAGGCACCCAAATGCCAATTGTCCCACCAGATTTGTCCCATGACAATATTCATCAAGCACATTTGCTGTCTCAAAGCTGTAGGGCCAGGCCAGAGAGCTGTCAGGAATCCTCCATCACTCTGTTTGGCCACGGCAAACAGTCTGTTCGGCCATGGCAAACAGTCTGTTCCCCACAGTAACTGTGATCAGAGCTCTCTCACGGGTACAACATCCAGTTTCCATGACAAACACTCCACAGAAGAAAAAACATCAGGTATAACTTCCATCTAGTATATCACAAGGAAATCCTACAATGGGCAGCTAGGACTCACAATTTCCCCAGGGAAGGAGAACTGGTGTCATTTGTGGAGAATGGAGAATATTTCCAAATCCCCAGACAGCCCAGGGCTCCTCAGGTGGTGCCATCAGGTCAGAGCTCAGGATGAACCTGACCGAAGTATCCATTGTATACCTGTGGTGCCAAATCACGAGCAACTTCTCACTCCACAAGACAAAGTTGCCCTGGAAAAAAGGATCTTACCTGGAAAACAGTGAGGAAGCTGGCACCTCTTCTGAAGAAGAGCCCAAATCTTTCCTCTCTAAACTGGAAAGATGGAAGAGAAATCTGGTTTGGCCTATCTGGTACTTCCCACAGCCCAGAGCTGCTCTGTCCTGATGGGCTGGTGTGTTCTGTCTCCATCCTTGTCATGTGTCTCCAGAGCCTTGGCAGGCAGACACTGTCAGGAGGTCATGCAGCTTCTGGCCCTACAGCGCTTCCCTTGCCGTAAACAGCCACTTGCCTGATCCCCAGCCCCAAAGGGAATTTCCATCCCCTCTCACTGCTACTGGACCATCACACACTGCCTGCAGCCACCCACCAAACTCCAGAGCTCAGATTCCAGCTGTCTCTGTGTTTTCCCTGTGGGCTGGTGGGTGCCTCTTCTCTTCTGGCTCCCCTTGGCACAGTTCAGTGTGACACATGAGGCCCTTTCCCCTCTGCTGAGGGCAATAGAGGCAGCGAGGTGATTTCAACACAGCCAGGGCTCTTGTGGCATATTCCCACTGGACGGAGGGACATCCCTGTGCATTCCACACTGGTCTGCCTCTGGTGGCCCAGCTAATGGGTATCTCTGAATACACCCAAGGGGCCCCACACTGTGTGCACTCTGAAGGTCCAGCTCCACCTCTTAGGAACAGGGGTGCCATTCCTGCCTTGCCCTAAGGGTCTTGTCATACTGTGTTTGCAGAGCAGACCCTACATGTTGCAGGAGTCTGGAGAAGCTCAAGGTTGCCAAGAAGAGATTCAGACCAGATTATGCCCCATGTATCCCACCAGTAACTGACTGTGGTTGTAATCAGGAAGGGAATTTTGCACTCCTAGAAAGATCACAGGGGCCATGACCCTAATTCCCATCTGCGCAGGGCTCTGCTCCAGTGCTGAAGGTCTCTGTGAGAGTTGCCAGCATTGCAAAACAGCCTCCCTGGAGGGAGAGCGGGAAGATGTACAAACTAGCAGCAGAGGACTGTGTGCCAGTGCAGTGTCGAAAGCTTTGGGGATGTTCCTGCTCTCTCTGAATTCACCCTGTGATCCCACCTCTAGAAGGAGGACTGCCAGGGGTCTGCAAGCCCAGAGCCCTCTCCCCTGCTGAGCTGCATGCAAGCTGCCCAGACTAAGGACCTTGGCACTAAAATCCTGGGAAACGAAACTGTCTTCCCTCCTCACTGCACAATGTAGCATCACTTCATGATACATCATTAAAAACTTTGTGGCCAGAGATGGAAAGTCAATGTTGGAGCTAAAATCCAGAGCAAGAGAGGCAAGGAGAAGAGTTCAGAACATTTCCTGCTCCTTTCTGGATGGACATGTGCAGAGGACATGGTTATCCATGATGCTGGCAGTGATGTGGGGTTTAGAGCTGCAGATAAGGTGCTTCAAACCCCACAAATACACCCTTTATATTCGTCTCATGCCTCCAGAATCATGAAAGGGGCACCACATGCTTTTTTGACAGCAGGATTTCCTTTGGAGCACTACCTGTATTTCCCCTTCCAAACAGTAGGACCCCAACAGCCCCAAATCTGCCCTTGCTAGAGAGGAGACAGCACTCAGGAGCAGAGAGTGAGGATGCAATCCTCAGCGCAGCCACACCACAGCCTGACAGGATACCCTGAACACACCTGGCATGAGAGACTCCCTCCCTGCTGCTGCAGAAGTTGTGTGACCACTTCAGTTGCCTCTCCCTGTGCCAGGACAGCACCAGCACATGTAAGGATTTGGTCAGATTTGGGGAGCAGGGTTTGGAGCACAAATGCAAAGATGCTTGAAAACACACAAGACACTTCACTCTCAAAAGAGGGAGGCTGGTACTGAGATATGTCCAACTTCACACCTCTGCCTGTCTCCAGCTTCTCATGAAAGTAAACTCTGCTCAGGGGACCCCAAGAGGACCCCAACATGCCACCATCAGCCCCAACACACCCAATCTCTTCCCAGTCTCTCACTGAGTACCTTTTCACCTTCCATCCCCATGATATTAGCTTCTTGCTGCCTGGGATAATAGATCTTCCTGGAAATTAATGAAATTTCCAGTTGCCCACATATCACAGGGAACTAAAAAATTAAGCATTTCTTAGGGATAATGAGCACGAGTGGAGTGTCCAGCTGAGACTGCACACAGCCGCTTTGGCAAGAGCTCTTCAAAGATAAGGGTAATGCTCCAAACATCCAAGCAGTTCTTGGAGGTCAAGTTGTTCTCCCTTCCCACTTGATGTTATCTGCCTTGGGATCTGCTGGGTCACACAGAGACTTCCAGAAAAATTCTGTCTTATTTAAAAAGTTTTGATTTCCAGAGATATCCTGCAGCTTGGGTGAGTGTTGGGGACTAAGTGCCTCCCCGGACACGTGAACCATATTTCTCATCACCCCTGTACCCCTGTCAAATACTGGCATAACATTTTCTTCTAAATCTTCTGGAAATTCCCACTGTCCTGAGACTTGGCTGGTGCCTGTCCTCATCATGTTTTGCTGGAACAGACATTTTATATAGGCTAAAGAAAGTGATGTGGGACATTAGAAGAGCTTTTCTGGGGGGAGTGCAACCCATCTGACATTGTACCCCCAAACGTCCTTTTAAGGACCTCCCTATAACACTGTGCTGGACTCATTCACCTCTACCACAGTCCCTGAACTGTGAGACACTCCAGAGTGTTTGCCTTAGGCTTGCCAAGAAGAGATGGCTGCAGAAGGCTACAGCTGGTGAACCTGCTGCCCAGGGCCACCCCAAGACCACTGGGGAATCAGCATCATCCATTGTGGCTCTCCATGAAGGCAGAAACACCTCCTGCCCCAAAGCAATCCCACAGTGATCTGTGGTCTGCACTGTGCAGGGCTAAGACTCAGAAACCCAGTGATCTCCTCCAGCTTTAAACACCAACCCATTTAAGCAGAAACTCAGACAAACAAGAAACAAGGGAGGATGTGGCACCCATACCTTCTTCTGACCTCACTTCCCAGCCAGGGCTCTCCTGCCCCTCCATGGATGCCGGAGCATCTGCTGGGCAAACACACTACCTGCTCCCTTTTCCCACTCCAAGGATGCCCCCCAAAAGAGCTGTCTTTCCAGTCCCTCTGCAGTAAACTCAACACTGCAATTTCTGGGAAGTTTTGGATCTCACATGTGTTTGTCCCACTTCTCCGGCTCGCCAGCTGCCCAGCTGTTCCTTTCCATTTGAGCTAATCACAGAGATTAAGGCAAAGACCCAGCCTGGAAGGTTTGCAAACAGTTCCAGCATGTTTCTGCAAGCAGCCTTTGCAGTCACACTCAGGCACAAAAGCACATGGGCTAATAAAGCCTGCAGCATCTGTGAAGGGAATTCCCAGGAAGGGCTCGGTGCTAACCCAGGCAAGTTAGCCAGCCACCAGCTTAGGGACACTGCAAACCACAGGGTGGCCAGGCACACACCCTCCAAAGGGGAAGAAAAGGGAGACAGCAAGGCTGGGGAAAAAAATCCCCAAAGCTGTCAGAAAGAAGTCAGGTCCATTACACATCTCACTAGAAGCCTGGGCCCCAGTGTCCAGTGTCTCCCCAGGAACTCTGCCTAGATGTCCCCTCTGTCCTCCTGAGCACATTAACAGGCTCATCCCTCAGGGAGAAGGCAGCCCTCCATCCTCCAGGGCTCAGTGGAGCTGAGCAGCTAGCTCAGGGCAGAGTGGAGCCTCCATCACGGTCCTCCCAGACAGATTCCCTTATCTTTGTGCTGCCCCATGCCTGAAAGCAGTAGATGCTGCCTGGAGCTCTTCATTATTCAATTGACTCCAAATTTTGCAGCCTTCAAACCCTTGTGGCCCAGAGAACCCAAGCCAACACCACAGAGAAGCCATCCTGCATCTGTCCAGCTGTGTGCTGAGGCTTCTGCAGCCTCCCCCCGAGTAAAAGCCTCTGTCCCTGTCAAAGGGAACAAGCTGTCATCTCTGTGCTTACAAGCTTGATGGTTTGCTCTGGACCCCCAGACCATCTGTATGCTTGCCACTCCACAAAGCAAGCAGCTTGCAGAGGGCCTTGCTGTGATGGCACAAAGAAAGAAGGGAGTGCAGCCATCTGGGATTCCTGATGGACTGCAGTATAGGATGAACAGTTGAGATGCATGACGCCTGAGTCCTGAGGGATGGACACAAGGGTGAGCTGGGGAGGAAGGAGTAGGTAAATGGTCCTGTCAGAGGAGCTTGTGGTTGAAATGTGATGTTTTCCCCCAGCATGGTCCCCCAGTATTGCTGCTTTTGGGGAGAGGGAGACATTTCCTTGAGACTGTAAGAGCATGACAGTGGGATAAAATGCACTGCCCTGATGCTCATGTGCTTTGGGGACACAGAGTGGCTGATATGCCAGGGCAAGAGCAGAGCTCACAACCCATTTCCTGCCAGTGCAGGGACCTGAGCAAGCCTGACAAGCTCCAGGCATGTCATATGGGGAGTTCTGTCCTTATCTCCTTCCTCTCCCTGCCTCCAGCCCCCTCACTCTCCCCAAGGCCAGCACAACACAAGGCTGGGGGAATTTAAATTTGGCCTTGATTGCAGCCATGCCAGGACCTCCCCTGCCTTCCCGTGGGTAGCCCTGAAGGCCAGCAACAGGCAGTGCTCACGCTGTTGCCACACACGAAGCTCAGGCTAAGTACGGCCAGATTTTGGCAGGGCACAAGGTGACCAGAGATCTCAATGACCCAGATGCAAGGACCCCAAGTGCCCCATCTGCCGTGTCTCAGATACAGAAGATCCCATTCCCTCCTCAGCTTGTCCAGCTGTTCCCAGTGTGATGTCTTCCAGGCATGAGAACCCAAAGTTTTGCCGGTAATAAAAACATAACAACTTGGACTCAAAACCTGGTCAGTTCAACCAGAAACATAGCTCAGATTTAGAGGGGAGATTTTGAGACAAACAGCTTAGTTAATTAAACTGAGGAACACAATCAGAGGAAGAAACATTAAAAGTACTTGCAATGGTTTTTTTCTATTTTTCTTCTTCTTTGTTTTGGTTTTTTTTAATAAGAACGTTCCTGAAAGCCATGTGGGTGAAAGTTGAAAAACATATGAGTTTTCCAGTCAGGAAAGCTTCCAGAGGAGCACTGAGGACCCCAAGATGGCCAGGGGACACTGGGAACCCACAGCACTGATTAATACCCTCTCCCTGAGCCTTGGCAAGCTAGACAACAGTTTCTTGCTAGCTGGGAGGACAAAATCATCCCAGAGAATCACAGGGACATGATCAGAGAGAGCAGACTTTTGGGTTACTAACTGTCCATGGATGAGGGGTGAGTAAGACTAAAAGGACACAGAGGAGAGCACACAGACACGACTTCCTAACTTCGAGACCTTTGTGACTCTTGGGAAGAGACAACCTGCAGTGGCCTTTCTGTTTGTCCCTTTTCCCGGCTGGTTTCTCCACAGCTGCAGTCCCAGTCTCTCAGCTGAGAAACCAGGGATCACCTATAGCTTCAGAAAACTCTCTTGCATTGGTTCCTCTGTTTTATTACTGCAGAGTGACAGCATTGTCCTGAAGTGATGCCTGGGATTCAGTGGCACCACTGTCACACCCCTCCATGTGCTGGCAAATTGTCTGCATGCTCTCTCGCAGGCTCCTGAGCCAGGCCAGCTGATGCCAAGCTAAGTGCATGGGGGTGAGCAGGGCCAGAACCATCCTCGAGGGATGGGGGAATGCAGCCACTCCATCCAGGGATGAGAAAGCTCGGCCCCAGGCTCTCCCTGCCAGCTGGCCGCGGAGCCTGGTGGCTTTGTTCTGCACATTTAATCACCTCATCCAGACACGGCAGTTCCTGCATTAATCACCGAAGAACACAGGTCCCACCAGCTGCTGAGACAGCCCAGACATCTTCCTTGCCCTGTGCACCCTACCATTTCCTGATTTACAGCCTCCTCTCTCTGAAGCGTAGGCGTAACCCCATGCCCTGCTCCATTTCTGATGCAGACGTGAGCATCCTATTGCTTTTTTCCCTAGAAGGCAGTTCTGGCCGTCGACACCCAAGCAACTCAGCCCCCAGCCCTGCTCAGGACCCCCTGGCCCCACACCACTCTAAGACCCTTGTCCCACAGCCCTCTGCATGAGGCCAAAGCATTTGCAAACTCTTTCCCAGCAGCTCCATTAATTTCCCCTCTCCCATCTCTTTTGGAGCTGGCAGAAAAGCATGTTGGATGAGTCCAAATCCAGAAGGATATGATAGAAATTGGCTTTATTTCTTATCCAAGCTTGTCTGACTCCTTATGCTTTTTGGTCCTGCTTTTCTCCACCAGCTCCAAGAGTCTTGTGCTCCAAGCAGGTCCTTGCCAAGACCAATTCTCCTGCAGTCTTGGACCAGAGGGACTGGTGGTAGAGCAGGCCTGAGGTAGAGCAGGCTGTCCTCCCACCAGGTATCCAGCTTTCCCCTACCCGTCCTTCAGGCTCCCTCTGCACAAGACCACTTTCAGTTGCTGATCTCCCCAGTCTCCTTCCTGCACCTTCATGGACTGACAAATCCATCTCAGGAACTCACAGACCAAACAAAGTCTCAAGTCCAACCCTCCATACAAAGCAGGGGCAGCACTGGGATCAGAGAATCACAGAATCACTTCAGTTGGACCAGGTTGCACAGGATGCCTGTCTGCATCTTGAAATCATCTAAGGCTGGAGATCCTTCCAGCTCTCCAGGCCCCTCTTCAAATACATGGCTGTGCCCATGGGGGTAATCTTCCTATGCTACAAGCTAGATCACTCTCTCTCATGCCCTCCACTGTGCACCTCCATTAAAAGCTTGGCTCCATCCTGTCAATAACCCACCCACAGATATTGGGGAGCTGCTCTTGGGTCTCCCCAAAACCATCCCTTCTCACAGATGGAGACGCCCTGCTCCCCCAGCCTCTCCTTGCAGGGCAGAGGCTCCAGCCCAAGCCATTTTAGTGGCTTCTGCTGAACTCACTCCAGTTTACCAATGTTTCTTCTGTACTGATGGGGTCGAAACCACAACATATTACCCAAATATGACCTAATGAGAGGTCAGCAAAGGTGCGCAATCACTTCCTGAGAGCAGCAGGAAAGAGTTGAGCCCTTCTGCCTTTTAGCAGCTCAATGGTTTTGCCAAAACTATTGCTCTGGCAGCCTCAAAATGATGATCAGCCTTTGTGTGTTCAAAGTGATGCCCAGCACAGCAGCAGCCCCATGTTTCCGTGTTGCCCAAAACCTCACAGGGCAAAGCAGTGGAGGAGTCTTTTGCAGACAACAGATCCAGAAAATAAACAGGTTTCATGCCTCTTTGGATGTCTACAGGAATGGAGCAGCTGCAGGATGCATTCTCCTCAGTCTCAAAAAGCCTACAGCCCAAGGGAGCCATCAGATGAGCTTCTCACAGCCCCAGATTTCACTGGTGGCTGTGTAGAGCCCAGTCCCTGCAATGTCTTAGTTCCTTGCTTGTCTCCTTGTGCCTGCAGATTTCATCTATAATCATTTAATATTCATTTCCTATCACCCTGAATGTCATCAGGCCCAGAGCTAGTCCTGAAGGAATACCCTGGCAGGTGTCACTTCCTCGCAGATGGCTACTGGTGCCTACTGTCCTGAGCCACCTCCTGCTTACCTGACATCTCTAAACTCTCACAGGGACTCCCACCTCCACTGCATTTCTAGGGTACATGGAATACCTTTCATAGCACAGGAAATTACCAGAAATGGCTGTAAAAAGCTGTGGAATGGACAAAGTGAGTTGGAAGTTATTCTGGAGACCTGTTTTGTGAGGCAGGTTGGCAAGAAACAGCAACTAAGCACCGTTAGGATGTTTTCTTTGAGAGGAACAATTCTGCAGACCCATGATCAAACCTCCAAAGGGATACAGAAAAGAGAGGCCCCATTAAAATCCATGCACACCAAAAAAGGTGCTGTCTCCCAGCAGCAAGACACAGGGTATCCCCATGTTGAGGGAGAAGTGATGTCTCTTCACAAGCTTCTCGTCACCAGGATGGAGGAGGCAGAAGTGGAGAGCTAGATTAAGGGGGGGCCTTCCCATGGGATGTGTTCCCATTACCCTTTAAAACCTCATGTGGGAATTGCATCGGCTTTGCTTTGCTCTGCTCACGCTTTTCCCAGAAAGGGCAAGCAGCCAGTCTTCTTTCAAGACGCTTGTAGTAAGAGCTGTTGTCATCTCTGTGGCCTGACTCACATGAAGGATGTTCTGTGCTTTGGGGAATGTGGATGCCTGAGCAGAGAGATACCCAGCAGAAGCCTGTCAGCCCCAGCACCTCCTGGGAGCACCAAGGAAGTTCCAGTTGTATAAGAAATAAAGACTATTGCAGCTAAGATTCCTCAGCCCATTTTTACAAGGCTCTTGGGTACAATTTATGCAGGCAGCTACTTTTGAAATATTTGCCCTTGGTGTATGTCTTCTAGCATCTCCTATAGTGCCTGATAAACTGGAAAATATTTCACAGTCTTCCTTACTTCTTCCCAAACACTGAAAACAGACATTGCTTTCCTTTCTGCATCTTGCATAACAGCATTTTCTTTCTTTTGGGAAATAGATTTTAAAAATGAGGATGTGTTTTTGCAGTACCTCCTCATCATCATCACTGCTGCGGTCAGCCATGCATATCTCCCAGAAGCATTCACAGTTTTATACACTTCTCAACTTCCCATTTGCATCTGCTCATGCCAACCAGCTCCTTTTGGACAGCTACTCCCCTTTTTTGCTGAGTACACCAGTGAATCTGTGCACCAGCACAGGCATGACCCACAGCCACCGTTCCACTCCATCCAGTCCAGTGCCACTTATACTGTCCAGGCTTAAGGGGCTTTGTAGACTTGTAGAGATCCCAGGGAGCAGTCAGACCTCAGCTCTGAGGGGGCTTCTCTCCCTAGGTCAGGTCCATGTTGCTCAGGTTCTCAGGGGAGTGAGGCTCAGCTGCGCTCCACAGGGATGGCCAGGCTGGGGGAAGGAACAGGACAAATTGTGGAGCAGTAGGGGCAGAGGTGCCTGGCGCCCCAGGCTGAGGCAGCAGCCCCACTGCAGCTGGAGGAAGCACTCCCATGGTAGTCACAGGGCACTGTTGGGCAAGGGATGCAGTGCAGGGCATGAGTGAGCCTCACAGGGATGCTGACATGACCTTCTCTGGCTTAGCCACTTTGGACACAGGGCCAGTCAGCACCTGCAGGAATTTGGGCAGCAGCCAGTGCAACCTCTCCATGAACCACTGCACTGCTCCAGAAAGGCTCACAGCTTCATCTCCAGCTGTTTTCCTGCTGTGTGCTTGCTGCTTGTCTCCTGGCTCAGCTCCAGATTTCAGAGGACAACAGGCATGGCAGCATGAGGCTGGCTCTTGTCCTCAACTGTGCATGAGCATGGTGTGGTGGGACTGTTCTGATGGTTATGCTCCTTGGGCAGGATCAAAACTGGTCCTGCTGCAGGTTCTTCTGCCTTGCAGGCTGCATTGGGAAGGGCTGGGAGGACCATAGACAAACCAGGAGGCCCTAAGCAACTTCGCCTCCATCCAGGAGAAGTATCTCACACACAATGTTCCCCAGTGATAGTCACAGCTCTTCAAGCTCCCCTGCCTGGCTTGCAGCCCCAAAGCTCTCAGTCCTGAAGGGCTTGGGGGCAGTCAGGACCTGCAGGCAACTGACTGTGCCTGGAGAGCACAGCCAGCATCCCCGTGTCACTGCCAGCAGGCTGGGAGGGAAGAGTGCAGGTAACGGGCACTCAGAGAGAGTCTGTCAGCCTTCTCTGGCACCATCAAAGCTCATCCTTTTGCCAGTGCTGCTACCAGTCCTGCTGCCTTATTGACCAGGTTGGAAGGGGCTGAGGGGCCCATGGACAAAATGAGAGTGCACAGGGCCTCTTCCTAGTGCCAAGGCAGATCCCATCTGGGCAAAGTAAGTTCTCACACACAATACTCTCCAGCACTGGCTCCTGGCTGTCACACACAGGGCAACGTGGACTCTCCCAGGCACAGGTCTTGCCTCCCCACACCCCCACAGAAGCAGTAGCCCCCCCTCCACAAACTGTGGCAGGGAACCTGCCAGCCATAGCAGATGGCACCCCTTCCCTTGCTAATGAGCTGGCAGGATTTAATTCCTACCTCCCATTAACACTCATTAGAGTGTCATTTGGCCATTCTTCTGTGTCTATCATATCTTTGCAGCTTTGGTTTCAAGATGTTAATTTGGGGCTGCTTCTGGGGTGGCCACCATCCTCCCAGCCACCCTCAGGAGGCTGCTGCCTCACTGTCCCCCAAACCCTGCCTCAAGTGGGTCTTAAGCAGAGGTAGGAACAGATCGTCACACTGGCACCCATGGAACAGATGGATAGATACGGTCTTAACATGCAGACCAGGTCTGGACTCAGGGTTTTCCCATGGTGTCCCCACCCTCCCTGAAATCCCACAGCCACACTGAGGGCACAGAGTCTCAGGAATGCGCAGCCAGACCTACCACAGCTTGTTAGGGGACAGAAGTAGGTTACTTTCTGCCACGCATAGAAATTATGTGATGCATATTCATCAGTTATGGTTGTGCGGAGATTACAACAGTCGCATAAATTGCAGGTTTAGGGATCATCAGCTGCACTCCAAGACTTTTTCAGGGCTTCCTCCCTTGAAAAAGAGATGGAAATTGGAGTCATCTCATGAAAAATAAAGGTCAGAGCTTTAAGTGACATCTTAGAAAAATACTGTTTACTGTACGTATTTTGCATCCCTCAGGTGAACAATTCAATGATCATAAGCCTCACCTTATTATTTGAAATTACATTTATCAGCTATAATCACTGTCAATACATTTTTATTCTCAAAAATCAATTTACAAAACTATTCAGAGATATGATGGAAACAAATTGAATTTGAAGCCCTGCCTCACAGGATCAATGCAAAGCAGGTCGCTGCGTCTGTTTACAAAGGGAAAACATTCTTTCATGCAGCTGCCTTTGAACATAGTAAAGCTCAGGGAGCTTAAAAGCTTTGAGAAGTGGAGCGGATTTGGGGATTGATGCTCTGCAGTGACCCATGAAGGCAGGAGCTTGGGGCAAAGCTGTCCCAGGGCATCCAGTCCTGCCCTCGATTCCCTGTTGAATGAGGCTTGTCACGGCCAGAGCCACTTGTCACCAGCGTGCCCATGCCACTGGCTTGAAACTCTGTCCCAGCCACTTGTCACCAGCCCACCCATGCCACTATCTTTGCGGTGTGTGCCTCCTTACCAGCCTTGCCACGTGATGCTGGATCCCTCTGAAGTGTTGACAGCATGGTAATGGCTTCACCCACACCACTCCTAGGTGTCACCTGCCTCAGGGACCCCACAAAACACAACACCCATGCAGAGATACCTGTGATAACCCCCAAAATTATTTGGGTTCCTCTCCACCACACAGTATTAAGTTAACCCTGGGGGGCAAATGTGCCTGTCCATGACAGATGGGTCTCATCTGAAACACCGAATTTTGGACACAGTTGGAAAGAAAAAGGGACTGAGAAAACACTGATGTGAGCACTCTCCATGCAACACGGTCTCTGGGCAGTCAGCACCTGGGAAATATTGATTTCTGCTGCCTGCTTCCTCAAAGAGTTCCAGCACTGTCAGCTGCACGTAGCAGTGGTCGGCCAAGCTGCTGACCACTCGCTTTTTCACACTTTCAACTATTGCTGAGGCAGTTTTCTATCCTGAAAACAGCACAGCAGATGAAGTATTACTGCCTTTCAGTTGGAGAGTGACTGCACAGCAGCTCATAGTAACTGGAAGCATTTCAGTATTCCTATGTTTTGGGGTATCTGCTATCACAGAAAAACCCCCAGGCTCTTCACAGACAAGTTTTGCATTAATTTTTCATCCAAAAGACAAGTTAATATCCTAGTGTAAAGATCCTCATTTCCCCAAATGTGTCATTTGAACACATTGGACTTAGGAAAGACTATGTATTTCCCAAGAAGGTGCTTCAAGTGCCTTGGGATAACACTACAGTTCCTTTATTGCTCCTGCAGTAACCCCTGTATCATCGTCTGTATTTTCATGTCTCGGTATCAACAGAGGAAGCTGGGGGAGAGCTGCTGTTAGGAGCAATTCAAGACTAGCTTCCGTCATCTGTGCATCCCCCCAGTGCCAAGGAGCGGGGATAATAACTTCTCTCAATCTGCTGGACACTCTCCTCCTAATGTAGGCCAGGATGCGGTTTCCCTTTTCCATGGCAAGAGTGCTCTCTTGGCTCACGTTCAGCCCAGTGTCCACGATAACACACAGATCCTTCCCACCACTGCTGCTGCTCCGTGCTCTGCTCCCTGCCTGGGCTCCTTGCACCTCAGGGCTGCAGTTTGCATCCCCCTTGATGAATTCCAGGGTCTTCATGTCCACATTTATCTAATCCCTTTGCACTGAGGCCGCGTCAGGTGTCACCCACCCTCGTCAAGTGGCTCCTGAGGCTCGGCTGAAGGTTCATCCCCTGTGGGTATCTCCATTGCTGATGGAAAGCTCTGTGTCAGCCTCTAGGTGCTTCAGTCATTGCTGGCCATCCACCAGCTGTCGAGCTGTTGGTGGCGACCCTTGGAGTCCAGCACAGCTTTCCCAAGGGAAGTCCTTGCTTGCCCTTTTCATGCTGAGAAATGATTTCTGAGATGCTGCCCTATAATGGGTCTTACAGCAATTCCCACTTCCTGTACTGATCCTCACCAGGTCACATCTCTCCTTCCCGCAGAGAGGACAGGGCCCTTTGACTCCTGCATGGATAATCCCCACCACCCAGCCCTCCTCCTGCACCCATATTGCAACAGAAACCACAGAAAGTGGGGGTCAGAGACCACAGGATGTCTCTGTGCACCTTCTGCTCTGGCTGAGGCCAGGCAGTATGTCCCAGGCAGACAGCCCTAAAATCTCCTTCAGGATGATCCATCTCCAGAACAGAATAAAGATTTGGGTGATCCAGCTGCGACATTTCCACACAGGCGGGAGCTTTGCATCCCAAAAGCAGCCTCAGCTAGTTTTATACAAAGACGTTAACGAAATTCAGGATATCTTGGTTTTGAAAGCACTGCATAATTGCAAGCTGTTATTGTCTGAAACCACATTTGCAAGATGCAGTCTCAACAGCCAGGCAGCTTGGGGAAAAGAAGTACTTGTTCAGTGTGGGAGAAGCTCCTGCAGAGGATACAATACTCTTGCCAAGCATTCACAGGCCTTCAGCTGCCCAAGCACCACAGTTTTCAAGCAGAAACTCATGGGCAACATCCTACTCAAATTTCCCCCAGCTCTTGCCCTAAGTTCAGGGGTTTTTCTGTTCCATTCCTCTGTATGCCGTACAGAAGCCTTCATCACACACTCAGCATGAAGTAGCAAAGCCAGTGGTTTCTTGCAAAGGGGCAGGTCTACAAGCCCCCCACCCTGAATTGCAACACCCAGAAAGCTCTGGCAAAGCCTTCATGTACACATTTCAGCCCCAGTCACAGCACTGCTGCAGACTGAGCCTTTCCATGCAAGCACTTGTGACTCCTTCTTGACTCTTTTTCCTCACCTGCCCTGAAAAGCAGAGATGAGACTGGGAAATGCTGGGTTTGATCAGGTATTGGCAAAGCCACAGGGGTGAGCATTATTTCAGGCATGGGGTTCAGTGAGGGACTAGAGCACCCCAGGAAGACTACAGCTGGGTTTTGTCTTTAGCTTTTTTGTTACATTTCATCCAAAAAGCTCAGCTACTTTGGGCAGGATCCTGCATCTGCTCAAGCTCTGATCAATGGCTCAGCAAGATGACAAGTGACAAGTTCAGTCTTGCACTCTAGGACATTCCTCAGTCAGGAGAGGTGGCCACATGCCCTCTCCTTCACTGTCATGTCACAAATATAAAATCCATGTATATCCCTTCCCTTGGTCTTGTCTTCACTCATCCCAACTTCAGAGGACTTGTTAGGTCATACAAAACTTGAAATCACTTGGCCTTGGGAGCCAGATTTTTCAGTGCATCCACTGTTTGTGGTGCACAGGACAGTCCTGTTTGAAGCCCGGCCACAGACAGATGATCCAGTATTTGGGGACAAAGAGCCAGGAGCATCCATAGAGTGACTTCAGTTCAGGGCAGTCCTCCTATGGTCTGTGCATGAGAGCAGGCAGGACTTTCTGGAGTGGGTGTCCCAGGTCCTCCAGGATGCCTGAGGGATGAGGATGGCTCAGAGTCAGACAACATCCCTGCCAAATGATGCAGTGGGTGCCGCAAGTCTGCTTGTGTTCAACAGGAGATCAGGTTATGGGAGAGAGACCCTCTGCTAAATACAGACAGCTGAAAACTCTCACAGCGACCAGCATCCCCTTCCCCCTTGGCCACCACTAAACCCAGGGGAGGATGGCAGGCACAGGTCCACAAGGCCCGGCAGTACCAGCGTTAACTGGGCTCTGCCCCCAGCCTGCCAAGAGTGCACATTTGCCTGCAGAGCTGTGTTTCCAGAACGTTCCTTGCAATTACATGCCCTGCCACAGTTATTAATATTTATTAGGTTCAATTATTCATGGCCTCTTTAGGATCCTGTTGTTTAAGTCCAGCTTGAGATCTCCAGGCTAGCAATCACAAAAGTTGCTTTCCAGAGGAATTGCAGTAAATCAAGCCTTTGGAAATGTTGCAAGCAGATGTAAAACTCACAGACAGAGCTGCTCAGAAAAAAAGGCTCGTGTACAGCACTCAGGGGCCCATATGTGCTACATATGAGCCTCCTGGGGTGGGATGCAGGGTCATGGGACACCACACTCCTTCTCCCCACCACCTGCACAGCGGTCACTCTGACCATCTTCTTCTGAATCTCCAGGGGAGAACAGCCCAAGAATAATGGCTTGGAGGCTTTTCCCTGTCAAAAGGACACATGGTGAGGATGAAGAACAAAGCATAATGCTTGTGACAAAGCAGGCAGCAGCTAGGAGGTTGCAGCCTGTCCTGATGGCTGTGGTACAACTGTGACAGGGGAAGTCCTTGTCCCAGCTCCTGACTGGTGTTTGGTCCATAGTGGGGAAGCCATGGGCAGGGTGCAGGATCCAGGAGCGATACACCAGGGTATCCTGCCCAGCAAGAACAACCCATGGCACAGTGCATCCCACTGAGACCTCCCAAATTGCTCCATCCATGGAGCTAGCAGCACACACAGAGCCCAGAGAGGGAGGATTTGCCTTCCTTCCCTGTTGATGCCCAGATTTGCACTGTGGCAAGGTCTGGGTGAGTCCCAGCACTGAGCACACCAGCCCCTGAGGGCATATGGGAGGAGGCAGGGGGTCTGCCCACACACCATCTCCAGCAGATGAAGGCTGCGAGGGCTGCACTCTCTCAGCAGAAAGCCATCTGGGCCACTCAGAGGTGCTCAGCAAGGCTGATAAGCTAACTGTGCTGGCCAAGCTGCCTCAGGCTGCTTGCAAAGCCCCAGGCAGCATGGGCAATCCTGGAGTGTCCCCTGCAAGGCCTGCCCTACACTCCTGCTGCTGACCTCTGCATCTGCTCCAAGCCTGAGGCTCACAGTAGCCATCCCACAGACCATGGCCACTTCAGCAGCTCTTGTCACAATAGAAATAACAGGTGGGACAGGGAACTCCCAGGGGATCCAGAGGCCACTGGACAGAGCTGTGGTGTGGGCCAGGGTCCCCGAGGCCATTGGGCATGGCACAGGGCCCTGATGCCCTTGTGATGAGTATGAGGAGAAAGCCTCTTGTAGTGCTGGCTGTCGGGGCACATGAAGATCGTGTAGATGCCTGGGAGGAAGGAGAGAGCTCATTCCAGAGAAACAGCTCCTTCTTTCCCCAAGCGCTGGTCTCTGGAGAGCTGGGGGCTCTGAGGAGCAAAGAACAGCAGGGAGGACGTGTATGGCCAGGAGAGAGCATGGTGCATGGGGTCTTCTCCAGAGACCAAGAAACTCCTGAGGAGCAGCCTTGCCCACAGTGATTCACAGCTGAGCCACGTCGCCAGCGTGAAGGGATGGAGCAATCCGCTCAGCACAGGGAGGAGGAATAGTGGGGCTTCAAGGGAAGCAGTCCTACATGTTGAAGCCTTAGCAATGAACAGGAAAAAAGGATGGCCTCCCTCTCCTCCACAGCCAGGGCCATGGCCCTGTGCCACCAGGCTCACATTACACTCAGGCAAGTGTCTAATCCCAGCCAGCGGATGCTGCGGGAGAGAGGAACTGGGCAGAGGCACTCAGGTGCCAGAGCAAGGGCCATCCCAAGAGACAGGATGCCAAAAAGGCCACATGTCACCCTCAAAGACTTGGTTTTGTTGCATGTCATCCTTTCTCTTACCTGCCCTGCCTCCTCACCTTCTCCCCCATGTACCTGTAGCAGCTGATGTCTCCTGTCCATGCCACAGCCCTCCTCTGCCCAAAATCTGCAAGTAACTGAAGTCTGCTCTGCTCTGGGCTCCAGCATGGCTCAGAGTATAAAATTTTGATCTGTTAAATGGGTTTTCAGAGGAAGCTGGATGAACTGAAGAAGGCACACACATCCTCCTCCATTCCCCCTCCTGGGGCAGCTTCCTTGCCTGCATCACACAGGCCACCGCTGAGAGGCTGGAGCAGGGCTGGCAGGCAAAGAAGGGCTCATGCCATGCCAGTGCTGGCACAGAAAGGCAGCCCAGAACCTGCTTGGCAGAGCTGGAGGAGCTGGAAGGTCTGATTCAGTTCACAGAATGGTCAAATGTGAAAACAGGTGAATTTGGAAGAAGAGAGGAGGGATAGGGTCACAGCCAGGGAGCAGGGCAGACACATGCCAGCGGGGGCCATTTCTCCTGGGAGTGGGGGTCCTGCTCTTTACCCTTGGATGACCACAGGTTGGGGACAAAGAGGGAACAGACCCTCTGAGCTGTAAAATCTGCCCCACATCACACCCCAAGCCACCTTTTTTAACCTCCTCCACTGAGCCATCTCACCAGCTGCTGCACCACCAGCCCAGCCAACTTTGGGGGTGAAAGACCCCTAGAGCCAGCACCCACCACCCATGCCCACACTTCCTGCTCAGGGTCCTGGGCACCCTCATCTCACAGCCCTCCCCTCACCTTGCTGAAGGAACCAATATGATCCCACGCCCAACAGTGCCCCAGACAGACTCCAGCAGGCCGGGGCATTTTTTTGTTCCCCAAAAAGCCTCTGAGTCCCAGCAAGTGCTGTTTTAATCAGAGCTTTCTGCCCTGCAGGACTCAGCGTGGGGTAGTGAAAGAGGCACAGACAGCCCTTTTACTCTCTCCCCTCCCATCAACCCTCTGTTTGGCTTTCTCTTATTTTTTAATTCCGCACCACCGCCCCCCTCCCCCCCTCCCCCCCGCCTTTCAAGCCTGCTTGGTATAATGTTTGAAAGTGAAGCTGATGTGGTTGGTATGGCAACACCAGGCTGGGGCCCTTGTCTGAAACCCCAAACACACAATTAGCTGATTAAGAGGAGAGGCAGTGGTGTGCTGGGGCTCTGATCCTCCGCGGGGCTGTTCCAAATCACCCTATCAGAGGTGCTTGGAGGTCCCCGAGAGGGAAGACAGAGAGCGTGCACAGCCTCTCACATGGGTAAAGGCTTTCCAGGCTTGGAGAGGCTGGGGACAAGCCTTTTCAGGAAGCCAGTCTGTAGGATGCTGCAGTATGGGAACGGGGCTGATGGAGACACCAAAAGCAACATGGAGACACCAAAAGCAACGTGGAGCCTGCTGGACCACTTGCAAACACCATGTCCCTGTCCAGATTGCAGCATCCAGCAGTCCAGGTCACACCAGCTCCCATCTGCATGTTAGAACAGGACCCAGCTGTGCCCCAGGGCGATGCAATGGCCAGATCCAGCACTTACAAGTCTCAGCTGAGAGAAGATAGGAAAGGAGCTGTGTGAGAGGAGAGGGAAAAGAGAGGGAGAGACACTCTTCTCTGGAGCCAGATGGGCTCTGCCCCCAGCCCTGAGGGCTGCCTGCTTGTCCCCAGCTCCCTGAACAGACCATGGCAATGCCCTTGGATTGACTCCTCTCCTCTTCTCTTCTCTT
>VYZT01034490.1:21752-35251 GCA_013400735.1 Pomatostomus ruficeps | reverse complement strand
AAGAGTGTTGCCAGCAGGTCAAGGCAGGTGTTCATTCCTCTGCAGTCAGCACTGGTGAGACATCCGGAGAGCTGTGCCCAGTGCTGGACTCCCCACTACAAGAGACAGGGACATACTGGACCAGGTCCAGGGAAGAACCGTTTAGATGACTAAGGAGGCAGACTGAAGCACCTGTCACACTGGAAGAAGCAGAGAGAGCTGGGACTGTTTAGCCTGAGAAGGAAGTGGCTCAGAGGTATCTCAGAGTGTATAAATAAGTGACGTGCTTCCATCCCAAGTAAGGAAGACTGAGCCAGACTCTCCTCAGGGGGGGACAGTGAAAGGACAAGAGGCAATGGGCACAAATCAAAGTACAGGAAAACTGTATTGCAACTTAAGAAAGGTGTTTGACTGTGAGAGTGGTCACACACTGGGACAGGTTGCCCAGAGAGGCTGCAGACTCTCCGTTGCTGGAAACATTCAAAACCCAACTGGAAACAGCCCTCAGCCACCTGCTCTTGTGGACCTTGAGTTCATCTGTGGCATGGGATTAGACAATATACAGAGACTTCTTCAACCCTCCACGATCTTGTGAGGCTCGCTCACTGGATTTTATTCTATAAAGTACACCACAAAGAAGGAAACAGAAGTTATAAAACCTCTGTAAGAGTAACAGAGGTTCAAGTATCAGATGAAACAAGAATGATTTTGACAATACCTGGGATTACTTCCAAGAAAAAAAAAAAGGGCAAAAAAAGAGGGGAGGTGAAGCTGATCTATTGGGTGGAATTTAGCTAGGGTTTGAAGAGATTGTTTAGAAAGACAAGAAAGGCCTGCAGATATTCCTGATAGGCTTGTAACTGTCTTTCTGGTATGGAGTTACCATGGTAAGTTTTCACTCAAGTATTTTTCTATAGCACCTGTACAGACATCCTGCCAAACTAAAGTCAGAAAGGCTGGTGTGCCTTAAATTATTTAAGGGAGACTTTATCATGTTGTATTTGATTATCGGTCTAGACTATTATTAAAGACAAGCCAGCACAATGAACTACATACTATGAAGGAAAATAGGAAAATAAAGCTTTTCTTCTGATGAAGTTTCAACCAGGCTCCTCATAGTAAATGAGGTAATATAACAGTATGAGTCACTGAAGTTGCAGCCAGATCCCTCATACATTTTGGAGTTTAACTGTAAAATTCCAGATAGAAGTGTGGTTTCTGCAATAAAAATAAGGAGCATCTTAGATAATCTTTCAAATATGCTATATTAGAATGTAATGACAAGTCAGTTTTCACCTGTGGCTACCTAATATTAAATCAGCATTTAAAAAAAAATTGAACTGGCTCTGGAACAGATAAATATGATTTTTACAGAGTAAAACTTAAATAGCTTTAATATCAGTGCTCTATAGAATCCATTTAAAATAGCTTCTGAACATAAAACACCATTTGAAACAAAAACATTGGCACAACAACTCTGCAGAATCAGATTTAGTTTCACCATTTTGCAACAGTGCAAATTACCCATTTCAGAGGAAGCAAGAAAGAAGAGCATCCAGCAAACAATGCCACAAAGGATGAGCACAAAACAGATGTGGGAAAAATAAACAGCCTTCCTGCCCTGGAATTCGTAAAAAGGTCTGCAAAGAGCAAACAGGACTTCTCACTGCAATTTGACTTCTAGACCTATAAAAGGAGTCCCATGAGAAAAGACACTCAGATGAATAAAATATAATAAAAATAAACAGCGGGCATTGACAAGGCTTTTAGGAGAACATCGCTCTTGAACACAGAGTTTTATCAAATATTTTGTAGTGTTCTGTAATCAAAATGTAGCTATAATTTGATTTTTTAAAATTTCATTAGAACACTGCATCTTTTTAAATACTGTCTTCAAAGACAGCTTTTGTCTATCTCTGATTCAACAATCCTTTTTAAAGAAGATATTTGAAGTTTCTTTGACAAAAGCCTGTTAATTCAGAATAATTACAGTAGTAATTTTTAATTCTTTTTCTTAAAAAACTATAAATACCAGTGACCACTATAATTCATGTAAGATAGCCTCACATTCCCTGGGTAAGTGATTAACACCGCAGGCTTCATGGTCTCCTCCCAGTTCTAAGAGGAGGAATGTGTTGTGCATTGCCCTTAAACTATGTAAGACTAGCTAAAAGAAGGATTTTTCACAACCATGATTAACAAGGAGTAACTGTGCACCCCTTTCAGGGCTGTTCAAAACCAGGTATTCTCTACCTGAGCTCATTAGTCTTCCGTTACCTATCACACACCTGTGCAAAGAATTAACCCTTCAAATGCTCATGAAGTCAAACTGAAGCCACACAGGTGATTAAGTACCAATGCTATAGGGAGGAGACAAGCACAGCATCAAGCAGCCTTAAAAAACAAGCACACGCATAACCCCACAGGTTTTAGGCAGTCAAACCTAGACTTTCCTAGCAGCAGTAGTCAGAACTGTTCAGACTGTACCCCAAATGAAAAAAAATGGTTCTCAGACTTCAGTAATGAACTTGCACACCAAAATGAAGACCAGCATTTGTAGCACGGGTCAAACACACATACAGTTAGCAAAAACATAGATAGTTGTTAGGAAACCATGGCCATGTTTACAGAAGAAGTGTGAGAAAGTATTACAGCTTTTGAGAAACACTGAGAAACTGCAAAACTCAGGGCAACAAGCATTCAGTGAGAAAAGAAATTGGAGACTAACTTGCAGCTAAACAGCTAAGAATTCAACCTGAGAGCTCTGTACAACTTCTATACTATGTAACACAAGTTCTTATCACCAAAAAACTGATTTCATTGACACAATTTATAGCCAAGCACAAGATGAAGTATTGTTCATTTATCAGCTGTGCTTTTAGGAACAATAGTGATATCAATGATTCCTGGAACAGCAGTTCCACTGCTAACACAGAATTTTTGCCAGGCCTGCTGGGCAGTTATGCCCAAGACAAACTGTATTGGTTTTCACCCTAGATGTAACAGTTTATTTCCTAGTCTACCCTGCGATGCACGACTTCGTAAGATGAGATGCTCTGTAAAACACCACACATTCAGAGATTATGGTAACTCCTAAGTCTGCTTTGATTTTACAATTTCCAAACCTACTAATGCAGTGTAATGGTTTACTATGTTTCTCCCACTAGGTTAGAGTTCAAATGGCTAACTCTAACCCAGTAATACATGAAATACAGCTAAACCCCACTTTATTTTACTGAAGCCCATTTAATATTTTTGACAAGATGATCTCCTTTCTACTGGTTATAATTCAGCCCTTGCTGCAGAAGCTGCAAACAGTAATTCCACATACAGATTTGTATCTTGAAAAGAAATCCTCCTACTATTCCAGTTTGTTTACTAAGTAGAAAAAACTTTTTCTTGAAACAAGGTAGTTGAAATATACTTTTCCTTCTGTGCTATGGCACATCTCTAAGTTTCAAATTGGTCATCCACAGCATGAACAAAAACAATACTGACTTCCAGTACTACTCAAACACTCAGAAGTACACACTTAAGTCAGTGCTCTCTTCATGTTAACTTTGAATAACTTGTTTTAATGTATTTATGGAGATGGAGTCCAAAAGAACAGCAAGTAGAAACAATTCCTCAGTTTGTCATTTTAGACCTGTGTTGCAAAAATTTAGAAAACTCAATGAACTGTAACAAAACATTTAATTCTTGAAATATTTCTTCCTACATCATTCAGTCATGCATTGTAAGAAACATGAAAATAAAAAACAGATAGCTTTCAGCTTAAAAGCTACTTCATGTACCAACTTGATGTTCAACCCTTCCAGCATTCTTTTTTTGAACTCATGATTTCAGCCTACTCACAGCAGGTAGTTCAGGGGGGCTTTTTCTTGGGGAGGTATGGTGGGGGTATTTAGCTCAGACACCAACTTAGAAGTTGCAGTTATTCCTTTGAGAGTAACATTTTATCTACACATTAGTTTTCAGCAGAAATAGGTTTAGTGGGGATTGGTGGCGCTTTTTTTCCTTTGTGGGTTTTTGAGTTTTGGGTTGGTTTTTTTTTTTTTATAGGTTGGCTTTTTTAAGTCTACACAGGTGACACTTTTTAACTGTTAACATAATAAATGGACATCATAAAAATAAAATCTATTCATTTGAATATCAAAAGTATACAGGCTTGGACTGGAAACTTTTTAGGCCACACAAGTAACCTTTCTCACAAGAGTAATCAGTGAGACTACTCATGCAAACCAAGTTATTCACATGGTAAATGTCTGCAGAATCAGACTCCAAATTAGCATTTTAGGGACATACTACTCCCTCAATGGATTATTCATAAATACAGGAAGAAAAAAAGTGAGTAGTTTTGAAACTATTGCTGTAAACTCTTCTTATTCTGACATTTTTTCCCATGTCACAGCCTTAGCATGGTAACAGCTGGAATCCCAACTACTAGACTTAACATATTAGGAAAAATTGTGATAGGAAAACTTTTCTGATCAGCCAAATTTTTATTTTATAAATGAGAAAGTAAGTGCTTTTCTCTGTAAGCAACTGAAGAGTATGTTTAGTCCCTAAAACCTGACAACCCTGTATTTCTGGAGTACAAAGAACTGTAAAGAAATTTTAGATTTAAGTAGCTTCTAATAGAACTGGCTCAACAGTCTGTGGCAGCTGCCTTCAACAAAATTTTATACTTCCCTCCTGATGACAATAACTTGTAAAAACACTGGGATATTTTGAGTAGTATTTGCAACACCAGAGAATGAGGTGAACTTGGGGATAACAATAGCTTACACTTACTAAAAAATGTTTAAAGCTGTGTCTAATATTGTTAGTTTTCATAAAGTGGAAACATTCAGTTTATCTTCATCTTGCTTTCTTAAGATACTATTTCAAACCATTATAAACATCACACACAAGATGACAGCTTTATGAAGAAAGAAGAAACAAGTGTTTTATTTCATATTCTCATAAGGAATTGTTTCAAAAAGGGTTTGTCCCCCATAATAAGCAGTGGTCTCTGAAAATCCGTAACTGTTATGAAAATCCTCCATGTCTTGACCCTTTTTGTCCTCCTGCCATGAAGCATTCTGAAAACCACTACTGCCACATGACTCTGGCCTCTGTAAGAGGTTCCAAAACGCAACAGGCCACATCCAATCCTTGCTCTGTGGGACGTGCCATGTATTGAACAGCCGTACACTCTTTAGAGGCCCTGCTGAGGACATGGGTTCATACAAGTTACAAGTTAATACAGAAAGTCTTGTAGATGGTACATACAGGACAGTCAAGACTGTCATTAATCCAAGAGTTTTTAGCACTGCTTCAGGACATATTCAAAGGTACAAGCTGTCCCAACTGAGCTTCAATACATACAGCCCATTTTTCAGTCAGAGAGGGTTGTTTCAGCTGACAGAGCGTCTACACAACACAACACAAGATTCTTCCGTTCAGTATCCAGTCTGTGAAGAAAACCATGTTTGTGGCAGGCTTGCTAGCTCAGGCAGTGTTGTACCAAACTGGCTTAGACTGGAGCCTTAAGATCTCGACCCTTAAGAGCCTTCAAGGCTGTCAGAGACTGGAAGTAAGAGAACACTGGGGCATATAGCCATGTGTTGGACTGCAGACTTCTCACAGAAGTATCCAACTAAAAGGCTTACAGCAATATCAACATTAACAGTGTGTCTCCAGCTACAAAAGTTGCCACAAACCTAAAACTTAAGTTGTGAATTTTCACCTTGTTTTTCCTTCTCTTTCTTAAGTAGTAGGCAAAGCTATACAACCGCTTATTGCAAACTGAGTACTTTTACTTTAGTACAGGCTGCTGTAGTAATAATCACTTGTTACAGCAATATTTACTGTAGCCTTGGGTTCCACTGCACTTCTACAATTACACTGGTGTGACACAAATTCCCATTGTGGAGCATATTAGGTCTAAATAGCTTTGTGTACATACTAACCTACATTCCTAGCGTATTAGAGATATGTTGTTGTTCTATTAAGCTATAGGAGAAACCACCTGACATACATATACATAGATTTAACAAAATCAATCTTAAGTAGATCTCTTCTGAAGAGGTCGACAGTTTCTTCTCTCTGAGATTAATTTTGCAAAGTGTTTCAGGTCTTCCCTTCCATTAGAGGTAGCTGAGGATACCCAGAATTTTGAATTATCAGGCCTATAAAAGAGTATTCACAAGTAACTCATTAACCAACCAAACAGCTCCTTGGAAACCAGAGTTACTGGTCTAAAAAAAATTTTGTAACTGAAACTCCAGTTAAAAACAAACAAACAAAAAACTCCCCCAAAAACAAACAAAAAAACACCACACAATCAAACAAAAAACCAACCAAAAAACCCACCACTTCACTTAGAGATGGGCATTTCTTTTTTCCCAAAGGGAAACTACTGTGAAAGTCTGTTGTTCACATGAAAGAGTGCTAAAGAACAAGAAATATATTTTAAAATTCAGTCTGGATACACTAGCACAAGATATTTCAATATAAGCAGTATTACATGTAAACAATCTTATAAATCAAACTGAGTTCATTTAAGCTGCAGTAGAATTCTCTTATACCTCCTGCTTGCATGCTAAAAGGTCTGCATCAGGTATTCTTTGACAGCAGCTTGGCACATTACAGTTAAGAGTGAAAACGTGACACCCTACACTTACACATTGAAAAAAAAATTAAAAAGCTTTAAAGTGCTTGCTATTTAATATATAAAAGAAAATACTTGAATGAAGTACCCACAGGTTTCCCAAGAAATCATTTTGGATTTCAAAATCCCGAGGAGATGAATTGGCTGTCAGATAACAATGTGCCTTCATCAAATGGACTTGGCAGTTGTAAATAAGAAGAAATTTCTCAGCTTTTCCCCACAAATATGAAGTATTTGCTCTTAGCTAACAGCTGGGGCAGTTTAAAGACATCCTGCATATATATTCAAATTACAAGTCACCCAAACACCTAACACAAACCGAATTCCAGCAAATTAAAGAAACTGACAAGTGTTGGAGCAGATGTAATATAACTGAAGACAAAACAATCCAACTTTGTAGGTCTAAATAACTAAATTTTCAGATAGCATAGTTTACTTGCTGAAAGGTGAACACACATAACCTACAAAGTAGCTGAAAGTATCACCATTTCTCTTCAGAACTAGTATCTTATGTAAATGGAAAATATCTATTGTTTCCCAATTATCAAGGGAAAACCAAAGAAAAAATGAAACAATGTAATTGCAAAACACAAACACAAGACAAGTTTTAACTACTGAAGTTGATTTTTCTCTGGTAAAACAATTCTATACTTCAGAAATATAAACAGTAAATGCCTTGATGTTATGACAAGTTTAAAAGTTAAAAGTTTGTTAATAAATCACATAGTAGGATCTTACTTTAATATAACTAAGACATAAGGCTGCCATGGAGTTTTAAAACTTTGTAAGCATTTGGTATCTCAGTGTCGAACCACATTCACAGTGCAAGTGTGGCTCTTTTAATGTTCATGTTTCATATGCGTGTCTTTACTTTTGCAAGATGAACTACACTGCTGTTTAATTTTTTTATCTAGACACCATAAACCAAATTTAGGAATGCGTATGTATTATTCCAATATATCCCTCAGCAGAAAAAGCTGTTTTAAATCCCTATACTTTGTACAAAGTTGAAAACACATTGTAAAAAAGCATTGAATTAAGTGTTTTAATACAACTTAGCAATGAACAGCCAGCTCTTTTTTCCAAAGAGCAATCAATCTCATTAAAATGTATTTTTAAAAAAGTTGTACTATATAATAACACTCATTTTTTAGGTCAAAAGTTACTTTGGCTTATTTGAAAAAATTAGGTAATTATCTCAAGTACATAATATTTCAACTGTTACAGAAATATCGTAATTACACTGGTGGTTACTAAGTCTCTTGAATAGCTTTGTCTAAATGACCAACCAAACCAAAATGGTTTGTGGGGCGTTTTGTTTTAAACACACAGCAGCTGTGGATACAAAGCAACTGTAATAAGACAAACCATGTTCAGGCCAGTGCTGCTTTTCAAAGGAGTTAAGAAGAAATACTTCATAAAAGTTAAAGCAGCAGCAAATGAAACATTAAACAAGACCTCAGAGGCATGCTTAAAGAAAAGATGACATAATGAAAATGCAGCAAATAAGATGCCTAATAATGAAGACACGACTCAAATTCTACAGGAACATAGATATTAATATTCTCCAGGCTCCACACTGAAACTATGTCCAACAATCAGCATCTTGCCTTTAACAAGTCAGATATCCCAAGCTGCATAATGCATTTAAAAAAGTATTTTCATTTGAAGAGTAACAAAATAAGAAGGCACATACTAAAAACTAGTTTGGGAATTACCCATTTTCTTGGTCTCACTGCAACCAAGTGTTTGTACTTCAATGTCACCGGATAAGGTCCTCTCATCTCTGCTCCATCTTCTATCCCCATAGTACTCAATCCTTTTTTTTTAAATCCAAATTATTTTTGAAAACTAACACTTCATATTTTCTCTAAGTCTTTGTAAAAGCTTTCATCATAGAAAAATTGGAGTAAATTCAACTAGTGCTATGTAACAAGACAACGCTTTATAGCCAGCAGTTACTTCCAGTAAGACATTATATAAAACATCCAACATCTAACACTAACACCTAACATTACAGGGCAGAGAACAGATGTTTTTTGGTGCATTTGTGTTTTCAGAAGTTCTTGTGTGTTCAAGATTGAAGTGAAAATATTTGATAGTATTCAAACTATTTCCTACAAGACAACTGCAGTTTGCACTTTGAATCCGGACTGCTCATGAATGCTCGCCGACAACCGAGTCCCTTACATGCTGCTTGAGAATTTCTTACTTCTCTGGTGTCTGAGTAAGGCTAAAGGTCCCAAGTTTCAAAAATAAAAAAAATTTAAAAATCTGAAGCCAGAGTACCTTAACACACAACTAATTTGAGCCCCCCAAAAGCTGATACTTTTAGAATTAAAAATACTTACAGCCTCTCCAGTTCTTTTAAATCCTGGAATGCTCCTCTCTCAATAGTACTAATCTTGTTCTCCATGAGCTGACTGAAATATAGAAATTTTTATATGTAAATTTTAATATCTCCAAGGTAACTTGCTGCATTAACAATGGTCATTTAAAGGTCATTCTTTAAAACAATACAACAGCTATTCTAGAGTGACATCCACTTTAACCTTCTGTATCCCTGTCACCAACAATTTACATGGGCTCGCATACCCAAAAGAAGGAAGCAAGCCTTTGTAAAATAAACACAAATTGATATTACATTTGCTCATTTACTTAAGGAGTCCCAAGTTAAAAAGCTGCATGAATGCCTACACGCTGTGTGCACACAGGCTCACACAGCACTGGCCTTCGGCATGCTGTGAGACCCCAGTCAAACTGTATGAAGGCGACATTAGTCCCACATCAGGATAACAAAACTAAAACTCTGAATCGTGGTGTTGGGAGAAACATCAATGAAAGACTGCAGAGAAACTGTAACCGTAACAGTAGTTCTGTTTGGTAACAAAATTAAAAATTACTACAATGTTATATTTATTTCAGCGAGAAAAGGAAAAGGATTTTACAAGACTACTTGCTCAAATTAAACTGGCCTTAACAAATAAGCTAAGTAGTTAGACATTTCCTTCAGAAAACAAACAAAAAACCCAACCAAAAAAAACAAACAAAACAAAAAAAAACCCAAAAGCAAACAACCCCCCCAAAAAACCCATCAAATTTTAAAACCTCAATAATGCTCAAAAAAAATTGTTTAAAACAAATAAACAAAAACCCACCCAACCAAACAAGTCTTTCCTCAGATTCACTAGTAAAGTGTTTCCTTTTTGTCCAGAAACTACTGGAAATCAATAATAAACACCTGGGACTTGTTTTCACATTCAGTATAGGAATAAGTTTTTTCTTAATTCCCTTATAGTTCTGGTTGGGAATTTTCAATGTGAACTATAAATTTCACAGCCTTAAACTGAAGTAACTCCAATAGTTATTCAACCAATTTTAGCAACTCCTACTTGTAAGTTATGTGCTAAACTAAGTCCTCAAATTCTCATAATCTTAAGGGAAGATTAAAAAAAATTAAACAAATTATACTTAAGGGAATTGCTAACTTGTGCATAACAGTGTATAACACATGGCAGAGCAGTTTTAAGTTCAGATACAGAAATACAACAGTTTAAAAGTGATAACCTATCCAGCTAATGAACTGAAATGTAACTACAACCTGTAGCATCAGTCCTAAAAGTTATCAATGAGAGAAAGAGAAAACTTACAGAACTCGAAGGTGCCTTAGACCGGCAAAGTCGGTCTTCGTGATTCTTGTGATGTTATTTCCATTAAGATCCCTAAGAAGAATAATTTGTAAGCAGCAAAATTAAAACATTCAAAAGCTATTTTTAAATAGTTTTGTTTGTTTTCATGGGCACAGCACTTTCAGAAGTTAGGAGATATAAATGAATGCAAAGAGCCATTCCTACAATTAACACCACGCGAGTTCCTGATTTCCAAGCAACTGAACTAAGGTTTGTCTTGAAACCAGTAGTTTGAATCTTTGTAACCAGAGAGTCTTGGAAAGTCAGCTCTGTCTGCCATTACAAAGCTCATGTTTATCTTTACAATCTTTAACAACAGAAGAGTCCAAAGCTCTCTGAATGGAGTTATAACTGTACTTAGAAAACCACTAAACATACAACATACAGCTATATCTATATATATGCTACAACCTTCGTTTGACTGTTACAAAAACTAAGTGACTGAAATAAAGACAATTTTCACCATTTCAAGCAATTTTCAGATTTCCCAGTATGGCTTAAAAGGTGGCATAGGGCTTAACTACAGATAACAAACATTAGATTTCAAACAAGCATTAACACTGTTGGAGTAAGCAATAGGAAATAAGATTTTACCAAAACTAGGCTCTCCACTTGCTGCACAGGAAGCTATACTGACTGCAGAATGCAAAGCATGTTCAGAAGCAATAGAAACCTGTATTTAGGCCCTAGCATTTCTGATTATACTTCTACACTACTTTTTCTTCTGGAGTATAAGCCTCTTTTTTGTAACTTTTTGGGTTTAAGATACAAATGTCTTTCAATTCCATTCACTACAAATAAAACCAGACTTGGCAATTCATGAAATAAACCATTAGGAAGTGGTACTACGTGGAAGCTACTCTAACAATTACAGCTCATTCCCAATGTAGCTAGGAAAAGAAAAGAAGTAGTATTTTTTCTAGTGTTTTATATCACATATGGCCAAAACACCACTCTAAAGAAACCACACGAGTCTCAGGAGAAATGTGTCCCTGATACTCCTCCTCAGTGAAATTCACTACTCCAGACGCGCCTTCACATGCCAACATTTAAATGACTTTGCAGAGAGTAAGAAATAATGCGCACACTACTTCCACTCCTAGGCTCCCTCTGAAAGGCAGCCTGATGTGATAAATAACCCACCACATGTAGAAAACAGCCCAGCCCCGGGTGCGCGAACGGAGGGAGGGAGGGCGCGATCACCGTTACGGCCCGACCGAGTGCCCCGCAAGGCGCCCACCGCAGCCCGCCGTGCCCTCGCCCCGCGGCAGATGCGCCCCGCCCGCCCTGCGCGCCGGNCGGGGCCGCGGCCCGGCTCTGCCCCGGCGAAGGCGAGCCGTAATAGCCAAATTTGACGGGAAATGGGCGCCGGCGGAGGGAGAGGCCGCTCCGCCGCCGCCTCGGGGCGCCCCCCTGGCCGCGCTGGTGCCCGCCCCCGCTCCCCGCGGAGGCGGGAACCGCGCTGCTCACCGCGGCTTCCCGGGATGAAAGGCAGCGGCTGGGAGCAGCGCCCACCTCTTCCGTGTCCCCGCGCATCGCTGTGAAACGGGCACGGCCGGCAGCAGCAGAAGGGAACAGAAACCCCCCACCCAAAGGGCGCCGGGACCCCGAACCGGGCCGGCGCCGGAGGCCACCTCAGCCCGACAGCCGGCGGGAGCCGGGGGCCGAGGGGCGCTCGCGGCCGCCCCGGCCGGGTTACTTACAGCCTCTCGGTGTTGCGGGGGATGTTCCTCGGGACGCCGCGCAGCGCCAGCCCGTGACAGTCCACGGTGCTTCCCGAGCAGGAGCATTGCGCCGGGCACGGCTGCGGCGCCACCGCGCCCGCCATCGCCAGCAGCAGCCCCAGAGACAGGGTGAGCTTCCCCCAGCCGCACATCATCACCGCCCGCTGCAGCCCAGCCGGGCCCACCGGCCTCGGCCCCGGGGAGGCGCGGGGCGCGCCGCCCTCCTCCTCGCCGCGGGGAGCGCTCGGGCAACTTTCAGGGTGCGGAGACAGGGAAGTCCGTTCTATCCAAAGCCAAGTCAAGAAAACAACCCCGACAAAGTGAGGCGGGTGGCACCGGTCCGCGGCTGAAGGCAACTTCGCTCGGCGCGGGGCCGGGCCCGGGCCGTCCCTCGTTAGCCCGTCGGTGGCTGGGAGAGGCGGCACTTGGGTCTCGTCTTCACACGCTCCCTGCGATGGCGAAGCAAACCCAGGGGCTCAGGGTGCGGCGGAGTTGGGCGAGCTACTTATCTTCCTCCTCGCCCCTTTCAAAGCTGTGACGCCCCGCTGAGCCCCCGGCGAGAGGCCGCGGAGCGCCGTCCGCCCCAGCAGCGCTTCCTGCGCGGCGGCCCGCGCAGCGCTGCAGCCGCTCCCACGCGCGTCCCCCGCCGCGGGCCGCTCACAGCCCCACGGGGGGCGGCGGCGGGGCAGACACCGCGCACACACCGCCCTGCCAGAGGCGCCTCAGCAAATCATACCCCTCTCGCAGGCATTCATCAAACTGTCTCACGGAAGGAGGAGGGAGGGGGAAAAAAAAGTCAAACACACAAGATGCTGTTGGGCTTGGCTCTCCACCCCCCGCACCCCCTCCTGCTGTACGCTCCCAAGCCAAGTTTAGCAGGAAAGGGCTGGTCCTAGAACACGATAATAATAAGCAGTCGCGAAGTGATTCGTTGCCCTGCTGGAAAGGAGTTCATCCACGACCTTCTCCTCAGTGACAGATCACAGTTATAGATCCTCCTGTGATCCCGGGAGCACGGCGAGACAGAGCAGATAACAAGCGATGTGCGGCGAGAGCGGGAGGGGCGGGGAGGGGTGTTATTCTGCTCCCCGTGGTCTCCCGGATACCGTGGCTTTGCTGCGGCAAAGGCACCTGATGGAAAAGGTGGGAACTGCTCAGTCCTGCCAGGTGAGGCCAGTTCAGCAGCTCCTGGGCTTGCTGCAGGAAAGGGAGCAACTTTCCTCCTCTCCCGGAGCCCCCCGAGGAACAGCGCCTCGGAAAGGGTTGGCGCCTCTTTCCCCGATCCCGCCGCTGCACCTGAGCTGTCGGTGCTGGTGCCGAACAGCCCGGCCCTCGGCTCCCTGGCGGCGGCGCTCCTCCGGCGCGGAGGGAAACGGCGGAGGTGGGGCGGTGGGGAGCGAGAGAACAGAGGCGACACGCCGGGCTCCTTCCCTCGCACCCCGAGTCTTTCCG
>VYZT01034490.1:0-21681 GCA_013400735.1 Pomatostomus ruficeps | reverse complement strand
CCCGCCCGGCTCCGCCACGGCCCCGCCACGGCCGCCGCGGGGCGGGGGTGAGCGGCGGCGCCGGCGATGAATGAAAGTTGGGGGAGCGCGGCAGCTGCGGGAGAGGCAGGTCCCCCAGCCCGGCCGGGGAGCGCCTCTGCACTTCCCTCCGCACTCCTCGCCGCACGGAGCGTGGAGTTGCTGCGCGGAGTTTGTCACGCAGCTCTGGCCTGCGCGTGTCGAGCACTCCCACGAGGGCGAAGGGAGAGGAGGGAGCGGGCCGGGGTCCGTCGCACTGCTCGTTCATGTTTTAGCTGGAGAGGGAGGGAGCTGAAACGCCGCTGACTGCGCTTGGAAATATCCTGGGCTCATATCTCACTGAGGGTCTTGCCTGGGAAAGAGGACAAGAATTGTCGTGGCATGTTCTTTGGTTGCAGATTTAGTGTGAAACACACCAGAATCTCTCATACGTTATTTTCGAAAGTAAAATAAAAGCGGCAAGTCTTATTCCATACATTAAAATATGTCGAGTAGCAACGTTAACACTGTTCCTTTAGAAAACACCTTCCATTTAAAAAAAATTGTATTCTAAATATGCACAGTATTCCTAATAAATTTTTCCAATGTGTTGTCTATTGTCAGTGCATCTTCCACATTCCTCGGAAAATAGTAAGTGCATCTTAACATTTTAACTCGTTTTGTTCTTCCTTGCTTGTGAATTCAGTTCCATGCCATTTATAACAGCTGTCGAGACTTCAGTAATAGGTGAAAGTGATTTGTCTTTCATTAGACGGCAAACCCCAGCAGGGATGACTAAGCCTTCAGCAAGGTGTAGTTTGGAAATGATCAAGGGAGTCTATCGTTTCTTCCATATGGCTGGGTCCAGCTGAGTCTCTCCATCCCTGGGGTCTCTGCTGCACAATCCCCACAAGAGGCTTACTGTCTCTTTTTGCCCGTTACCAAGAGGACAAATTCTGTTCTCGGAAATTCTATTCTAGAGCTGAGTTAATCTGCTCAAGTGGAAGCCAACAAAGTTACTCCTGACTTCTCTTACTGTAGAATGGGAGCCCGAAGGAAAATTGATAAAAATGCACATGCCTACAAAAGCTTTATAGTTTTTGATCCATTTGTTTAGACAATGCTCAGTAAATATGGTTGTTGCACTGTTTTGAAATGCTGATAGTGGCATCTTTGCTCTTACAGAGATGCAAAGATACTCCAGTTTTTACACTGATGCAGGAAGGAGAATTCAGTGAGCGTAAGGGAAGTACATCAGCTTCCATGTGTAAATGTTTTTCACTCTTTTCTCCCATTTGGTTTTTATAAGTCTTTACAAAGGATTTCAAAAGGAATTTGCAAGTTTCTAACAAGCAACAGGAAAAAAAAGAGACCTTATTGTAACATATTGCTTTTATGCCTCTACTAAAATCCTCTATCATATAACTCGAGGCAGACAAAAACCAGAAAATACAAATGTTAAACATTCTGTACTTTTCATTATTTGTTTCAAGTACCAGCAATGTGCTTAGTGCTGCAGAAGACACAAAGAGAAGAAACAATAAATCTTTTTAATATACTAATTCTCAGAAACTCTAAATCAATTCTTGGAGCATTAAACATTGCTGAACTACTTTATGCAGACCTGATTCAAAATCTAAATTGGTCTTAATTTAGTATGCTTTGTTTTCAAAGAGAAGTATTCTAAGTATAAGCAAGATCATGTTTTATTCCTGTTGGGGGGTTCATTGATTTTTAACATATCCACCTTTGAAGCATACCTTTCAGTCATTCAGATTGATTTTCCTGAGTGTCTTGCCTGCCAGCATATTGAAACTCTCTCTTTGTGATCTAAACACTTCCATGGGAGAGCTCCCAATGTCTGGATTTGTCTGAAGACGAGGCCTGTCAGACACACTCTGGGATCATTGCTGGAATATGAACCTCTCGCTGCAGAGTGCCCTGTGGCTGCAGAATTAACTGTCAGCCACTTCCAAAGTTTTGAGGGAAAATATTCCCATAGAGGAAGAAGCTGGGCAAAAATTTTAACAACATGCTATATTAAAAGAAAAACAGTTAGAAACATTTGCTGGTGGAAGAGAAAAAATATTGCTACAGCCATTTCAGAAAATACTGACAGCAGCTAAAAGCAGTTTTCTGTTCTCTGGATTTCTTTGTACAACTTTCCACTCTTTGAAGAGTAATCTAAAGGGATACTCAAAAAGCTAAGATCAGAACTATTAGCATAAGAAGATCAAAGTCAATAATAATAGGTAACATCTTCAGAACAGGATCCAGAACATCAAAAAAGAAAAAGCTGCTACTCAAAGCTGAGGTTGGTAGCAGTGACTCTGGCTGTGCACAAAGCTCCATGCTACACAGATACATCTGACTGAGCTCAATGAACATAATCAGCTCTGTGAACATCACTGTAGCTTTACAAGGCCAGTGTGCCTGAAAGATACTGAACAAATGCCTCATCAATTTGTAAATAACTGAAGGTCAATAAAGTGAGAGAAAAAAGGGCCAATAGAGGTATTTCAAGAAAATACATTATAAAGTAATGTGTTTTCCTTCTTTGACAAGGTAACTAGCTTCTGGGTAAGGGGAAAGTATGATAGATGGTGATATTAGCAGGCCATTTGCCACCATACACATTAACATTCTCTTAAGCAATCTGCTTAAATATAGTCAAAATCTAATTGCTGGAACATGGACACTTAACTGGGTAAAAAAACCCCAAAGCCTATATTCAGGGTATGGTTGATGGTCAATCTGAGAGTATAAAGAAAGTACACTCTTTTAAAAAGCTGTTAAGACTCTTATGCCACTGAATGATTCCATTAATGATTGAAAATTAAGTATAACAATTAACAGATGATATCAGAATGGAAAGGGATGCAAGGAGCTTGCAAAGCAGAAAAACAATTCAAAATTATTTTGATAAACCGGAGGAAACGTAATTTAAAAATCTTAAGGAAGACATGAACATAACATTGCATTCAGAAAAGGATTTCAAAGGCATAAATGCAAAATTACTAGCTGGGCAGCAGTACTCCTGAGAAGTATATGGAGATGAAAACATATAATCTTAAATTTATGATAAANGCGGCGAGAGCGGGAGGGGCGGGGAGGGGTGTTATTCTGCTCCCCGTGGTCTCCCGGATACCGTGGCTTTGCTGCGGCAAAGGCACCTGATGGAAAAGGTGGGAACTGCTCAGTCCTTCCAGGTGAGGCCAGTTCAGCAGCTCCTGGGCTTGCTGCAGGAAAGGGAGCAACTTTCCTCCTCTCCCGGAGCCCCCCGAGGAACAGCGCCTCGGAAAGGGTTGGCGCCTCTTTCCCCGATCCCGCCGCTGCACCTGAGCTGTCGGTGCTGGTGCCGAACAGCCCGGCCCTCGGCTCCCTGGCGGCGGCGCTCCTCCGGCGCGGAGGGAAACGGCGGAGGTGGAGCGGTGGGGAGCGGGAGAACAGAGGCGACACGCCGGGCTCCTTCCCTCGCACCCCGAGTCTTTCCGCCTGAACAATGGGANGGAGATTCCATTACAGAAAGGCAGATATCATTCTGATGAGGTATGTATTGCATAAGGAAGGTAAGCATTCTTAATTTCTTACTGATTACTAAAACATCATATAAGCTTCTGTCAGCTCTTATGAATAGGATAAAGTGTTCAGTTTTGGGCACCATTCCTAAAATATGCCGTAAATAAACCAGAGATATGCCATAAATAAACCAGAGACACTTCAAGGAACAAAACAAAGAATATAAGTTCAAGCAAACATGAATGATGAAAAGAAGTTTAGAAAAAAAGTTAAGTTTCCTAATTNTCCCCCCCCGCCGCAAGGTGCCTGCCGCCGACTGCCGAAAGCGCTCCCCGAGCGCCGCCGCCGGCCCCTCGCTGAGGGCTCCCCACGCGGCCGCCCGGCGATCCCCTCCCTGCCCTGCGCGGCGCCCCTCGCCCGCTCCCACGGAGCTGGTAGTGCCCCANAAAAAGTTAAGTTTCCTAATTTTAAAACAAACAAACAAGCAAAACACTGCACCCCAAATAAACCACTGAGGCAAAGGAAAGACATGATAATACTTTCCCAAATTAAAAGGTTTCTGTAAGCAGCACAGTGTTCAGTTAATATTCAAAACAAGTAAAAGGCTTAATTTTCAGAAAGGAAGTTTTATGAATCAGGAAAGCTGGTGGTAAAGAAGGGTCTGTAAATCAAAAGATTATATGGTATTTTTTTCATTGTCCCCAAGCCAAATTTTTACTGAAAATTTTAAAACAGATGAAGCACATACTAGACAGGAATTATCTAGATGTACTGTATTTAGTTTCTGAGTGGGGACATTAGATAATCGTCTTTTCAGATTCTTTTTAGCTATGATTTTCCATGAGCATAAAAGAAGTAGCAGTATTAATAATTGTCAAAGAGGACATCTGGCTCTGTGTATTAGTTGTTTATTATTTATTATCACATATTTATGATCCAGGATCATCTAATGCTTCTAGTCAGAATTGTGCTTGGAAGTGAAGTGGTCCAACAAAAATATGCTCTCAACCCCCTGGCTTTTTGGTTTTATGAGACATGATGTATGAAAGGCAGAGGGAAAAATACAATTTTTTTAAAAACTGGCAAATAGATCGTTTTGTCTATCTAGCTAATGTGAAGTTCATTAGTTACTTACTGGTAAACAAGTGGAGATCTTGAGGAACAAGCAGTGCAGAGATGATGCTAGCACTCAGATAAGAACAGAAGAGGAAGATTGTGCTATGATAGGTGCAAAAATGTCATGAGAAGAACACAAAAATAATGTAGGAAAGAAAGAGGATGCTGGAGAAAAGTAAACACATACTGTGAGAACAAAAAGCTTGAACTTGCAGCAAAAGAATGGGGAAACCAAGTATTGCATTGCTAAATAAATGTGAAGAAAACCCCCATACTTTTCTGTAAGAATCTATTATAACACAGACACAGAGGGATATGTGCAGTCCACTGGAAACCATGTTTAAATATTATTTAAATAATATTTTGCTTTTATTGCTTCCAAAAATTTACTATATTTTTTTACACTCTCATTGGATGAATTTGAGCCTGTATTTTTCAAGCTTTAAGTATGTTGGTATTTCACAGTGGACAACAGCCTAAAGAGCAACTGGCAGATTATAAGTGTAGCTACACAATATTTTAGCTCATGAGATTTTATTTAGTTGCAGGCAATCTTCTCTAGTTGTTACCTAGCCATGTTTAGAACCGAAATGCCTCCAAATTAAATACAAGATTAAAGCAAACTTGAGCTGGCAGGAAGGGGGTACAGGACCATATCTGTGTTTGTACAACTTCTCCAAGGCAGCTAAGGATCAAACTTCTTGACTTCTGTGAAACAACACCCATAATAAACATTACAACTGGTAGTAAATATTTCAGAAATGTATCCTTAATCTAAAGCTGAGAGACCTAAGGTTTATCCAATATCAAAGGGACACTATCGAATTCTTAAGGTCATGGATTTCACACATGTAAAACTTTTAGGCTCCTGTGGAACTATCTGGAGTCTCACGATGCTTTACCATAAAGTATAATTGGAAATTTGTTTGAAAAATTTCCTGGGTTTTAGGAGCTGAAAAGTAAAACCTTGAAACTCTCCACTATCATTCTAATGGAATAGGGTGTATTTATTCATTTCTCGAATAAGTAGTACTTCAAGTACTCTCTGCAGATCTGTTGTATAGCAAGACTGTCATTAGAATTTACCCCTTAAAAGAAACATTTACAATGCCTTATAGTTAGGTCTAGACAAACCTGGGAAGTGTCAGAGCCAGGTAAAGATAGTCATATCACAAGACTTGGACTATGCACACTTTTTTTTTCAGGTTCTATTTGCTTCACTTGTGCTTAGATTTCACATGGCAACATGGCATTATTTCAGGATAGCTAGGCTGAATTTGTTTAGAAAATGAAGGAGTTATATGAAAGGCTGTCCAACCAGCAGTAATCTGACTACTATTACATAAATGGATTAATCTACCTTTATTAAGAAGATAAATTTCCAAATAATATTTGGAAATTAAAAAAAACCGCAATACTGAAACTTAAAGGGACAATGGAAGAAGGGCTTCTGCAGAGAAAACCAAAAGAAAACATTGCCAATCTTTCCCCCAAGTTCTTATTTAAATAAATGAATTTATTTCACTATTTACCTGAAACACAGATTTAAGTGCTTATTTATTGTGGTGCATCTTCACCTAGCAGTAAGTCTCATAATTTGTGCTAGTAAAGTCTTTAACCCTTAGCAGTGACCTCTCAGGTGCTATCAAATGTAGAAAATGTGAGAGCTGTTGTATGTTCAATACTCCTATGACATAGATTAATGAACACAATATATTACTTATCTTGCATGTGATGACACAGGGGATCTCATCCACCTCATGCAGTTTAAGAACTTTCATTAAAAACTATTATTTCAACTAAAAAAAAACTTTAATAATTTAAGAGGAATTTGTATTTGAACTTCCAAATCCCAGTTTAGTGTGTGCAAATTCTTAGACTTCATTACACTTTAGTGTAAAAGAGAATATTCAAATTATTGTGCCTGACATTTTGCTTGAGATAGACTGCTGCAGCTGATATTTCTGCACAAAGACTGGTAACTTGTGCTAAGTAAATAACATCCTTGCAGGGTGAAGGATCTAGTCTCTTACTATGGAAAGTAAACAGGAAAATTCAATCTTTGAATGGTTTGGGTTTGGCTTCATTTTGGCTTTTTGCAAACAGAAACCTAATTTTCACAGCAAGTGCAGTCATGCTACTTTATCCTCATTTGTTTCAGTGTTAATGTCTAGACTTTAAATTAAATTGCTATTTTCCTTCCCTGGGGATTGCCACCCTGATATAGTTAAAAACAGACAACATATCCTTTCTCACAGCATTCATTTTGTCAGGCTTCCTCTGTTGTAACTGAATCTGAGGATAAAATGGCTTTTCCTCTTGAGATTAACTTTTGCGTATTCCATCAATGCAACTCATAACTTGTTTTCACTGTCATCTAGCAGCAGAGGTAGAATACTTATTCCTGGCACAAGGGAATAAGGTGCAACTGTTTGTTTGGGTATGTTGTGGTCGGTTTTGGTTTGGGTTTTTTTAAAAATCTTTTCATAATGACCTTTCCAAATCTTTCTCAGCTTCTCCTCAGACTTTTGTAGAAACATATCTTCCCCAAGGTAATTGAAAAGGGTTCCTCCAGGTTCACCACATGGTTAACTAAAGGGTTTTTTCTTCCCTTTCAGGATGTATAACAATCAAATGGAGGGATATGCTAATAGTACAAAGAATATTTTTCTGCAATTTTAGGTTAAGATGAATGTCTCTTTTCCAAAAAAAAAAAAAAGAAAAGAAAAGAAAAGAAAATATTGCTAACCAGCATGGACAGACTTTGTGTCATTCCTTTATTCCTTTTTGCCTCTGTGAGGGAAAATTGGTCAGTTCACTGATAACCCTTCTGTTGGCCCTACCAAGGAAAGAACCCCTGCTCTTCTTTCTGGCCTCTCTGAAGACTCAAAGCAACAGAAAAAAAACCAAATAAAAAGACTCCAACAAAAGAAAAAAGAAAACCAAAGCCCCTACCATAACCCAATATCCACTGAATATTTCAGAGGCAAAGTTTTGGTTTAGGGAGTGGGTTCATTTTGGAGAAAGGGAGGCTTGTAAAATGTCTCAGTTGAGTACTGAGTTCTCTCAAACATTTCTGGCAGTTTTCCTTGAAGAAGAAGCTGTTTTAATCTGATTTTGTCTAACCATACAAAAACTTACTAGAACATAATATTTTCATTATGTATGCATTCTTTATTTTTGTTTCTTTACCACCACAAAGGATGGCATAATGTACTTAAATTGTATCTGATTAGGATTGAAATTGTATCAGTTCTAGAGAGAACATTGCTGAATTTTTGTTTTCCTCTTATTGCTTAAAAATGATTTTGTAAGGACATACTTTTCCTGGAAAAAACTCAGTTTCTTTCCAATAGATAACTTAAAAGACATTTTCTAGAGAAATAATATTTAGCTATAAAAGCTGGTAGGCATTTTCAGCTGGGTATATTCTATTCATAAACAAATTTTGACTCCTCAGTCACAACCTGAATGAAGTTTAAAAAGGGCAAGAGCTGGATTCTGCACCTGGGATGGGGCAATCCTGGATATAGGTTCAGACTGGGGAATGAGGTGCTGGAAAGCAGTGCCAGGAAAGAGACCTTGAGGTCCTGGTCAGTGACAAGTTGAACACGAGTCATCAGTGCTGCGGCAGCCAGGAGGGACAAGTGTGTCCTGGGGGCATCAGGCCCAGCACCATCAGCTGGGCAAGGGAGGGGATTCTGCTCTGCAGTGGGGGGCCCTCACCTCGAGGGCTGGGGGCAGTTTTGGGTGCCACAATAAAAGAAAGGTATTCAACTATTAGAGAGCATCCAAAGGAGAGCAATGAGGATGATGAAGGGGAAGCTGTGTGAGGAGCAGCTGAGCTCACTGGGTCTGTTCAGCCTGGAGGAGACTGAGGGGAGACTTCATTACAGTTACAGCTTCCTCCTGAGAGCAAGAGGAGGGGCAGGCACTGATCTCTTCTCTGTGGTCCCAGTGACAGGACCCAAGGGGCTTGAAGCTGTGTCAGGGGAGATTTAGGCTGCATATTAGGAGGAGGTTTTTCACCCAGAGAGTAGTTGGGCACTGGAACGGACTCCATAGGGAAGTGGTCACAGCACCATGCCTGTCAAAGAAGCATTTGGACAACACTCTCAAGCACACGGTGTGATTTTTGGGGTCTCCTGTGCAGGGCCAGGAGTTGGACTTCGATGATCTTTGTGGGAGCCTTTCATCTCAGAATATTCTGGGACTCTGTGGATCTGTAACTTTTGAAGAACAATTATTTAAGAGGAACATGAAATATATTCCTCCTCATGTTGGTGACCTAGTGTTTTCACCTCCCGTTGTTTGTGTGTACCTGGCACTTCACTCTGTTCTGTAAAAACACAACAGGGGATACTTTAGTGTAGTAACAGTTCTGCTAGGAAAGGGTTTTGGAAAGGAGAAGATTTTCTAAGCAAAGAAAGAGGATGACCTACAAATATTTATTTTAAAACAAATATCATTAAGGGTGGATGCCCTTTAATACTTGCACCTAGGAATATTAAACAGCTTGTACTCAAGAGGAATGAGGCAGACTCAAATGTCCTGCAAAGGACAGGAAGATACTCAAGAAGAGGAACTGCCACTCTGGCATTCAGCTCTTCTGAAAGTATTATGTGAATATAAGATCAAGGCGTTTGTTTTCTCTCTTCTGTTCCCCCTGCGAGAAGGGTAGGCACTAGAAAACAAAGACTACAGGAGAGAAGAAAAGCAGAAATACGTATCTTAATTTCCCAATGGAACAGGTAGAAATTGTGATTTCTGAATTAGAACATTTCTCCCTACCCAAATCTCCATTGGTTAACAGCATATGTTAAAGGTATAGACTACAAGTTTCACTGCAGACCTTAGAATAATACAAGATGAGAGGTATTCATTCAGTCCATATTGCATAGCAACATTTTCCCACAGCTTAGCAAATATCATAAAGCTGATTCTAAGAAAACAGAGAGTGTGAAGATGAAAAGAGACAAGAAAATTTTTTCAGATGAACAGTTTTCTCAATGAAAAATGCAGTTTCTGATCAACAAATGGTACTTGGAATTCAATATGGTTTTATAAGCAGTGTTGACTGAAAGAACAAGTGATACTTTATCTTAGTTGAAAATTTTATTTTGACAGGCTTAAACCAAAATACGTTGATTTTTTTTAAAATGATGATTGCCTGCTTGATACAATTTTTTTCCTACTTAATTTAATTTTACCAATAAAAAATAAAAATTAAAAAAAATCAGAAAGCAAAGACCTCACACTGACACAAATTTTCATGTGAAATATCTGCTCCAGTTCTGGTGTAATCAATGAATGGAAGATTAATTAGTCATGTAAATCCAGTGTAGATTCCTGAGGCATCTATAAGCAGAACCTTTAGATACCTGGGAGAAGCATATAAAGAAGTGAATTTTTACTATGTTAGTGGTGAGAGCTTTTTACAGTCACCTAGGGTGCAAGTCAGAAATGGACAAAGATCTTCAGAATTGTGAAAAAGATTGCCACTGAAAATTGTGTGATTCTAGTACACTTTTAAACTAGTATTCTGAAGAAAGAAATATTTCTGAATGCAATAGGAGCAAATTTAATTGTGAAACAATTCCTAAACCACCAAGTGGCGATTTGGCTGGTTTAGATTTGTTTGCAATTTGACAAAGTACTGCTAGGAAAAGAAATGGTCATAGAATATAATACTAGATTAAATTATCAATTTTTAAATATTTAAATGAAGAAGAAACAAAACCAACTGCATAGGATCATTTGGTATACTCAGGAAAGTAGCTTATGAAACTGGTTGATCTGAGAAGTCTGTTTCCTTCAAGAGAAAAAGACTTGAAATTGCTTTCAGTGAACAGCATAATTTTGATCTGTATTCCAAGGATGTAAGAATGAATGAGAACACTGCTTTCAGATCCAAGCTTATGAATAAGCACCTAAAAATACGACATGAAAACAGAGATATCTGACTTTAATATATTTTATAATTCTCAACTGAGAGCAAAATATTTATATAAATAAAATAAAGAACAGAGAAAGGACTGGGGTTCCAGCGGGAGTGAGGTGAAACTGAATTTATACTAGATATACTTGAAAAAAAGACCAAGTTGTCTATGCTAGTACAAACTTGATCATAGCAAAAAGGTTAGCACAGGTATGAAAACAGACAGGTGCACATAAAAATTTAGGATAGAAGAAAAAGGACTAGAATGATTACAGAACCACAATTCACTGTGCAGGAAAAAACATACATTGAAAAAGGTAATTTGTAAAAATTCTTAAGCTCCTTGACTGAGTAAGATTGCCTGCCTATTTCTGTATGTTAACTTCTAAGGGTAACCTGCAGGTGTACCTAAAGAGTACTCAATTTTTGACAAAGAGGATTACAAGTAGTTTTGTCAATGTAGGATAAAATAATGAATATTATCTCATCCACTTGAGCCTGCAACTTTTTATTAGGTTTGGGGGCTTGTTTGTTTGTTTGTTGAGTTTGGGGATTTTTTTAGGTGAGAATGGAGGGTTCGAACATGTTTCAAAGTCTAAGATAATTGTTAAACCCTAAACATAGGAATACTTCTGTGGAAATCTACAGATATTCTATTTTTTTTTTATTTTCTGAAAATATGGANATGGACAAATCTGATTTCTCTCATGTAGGGTTAGAGATCATGGATTAATTTCACTCATCATATGAAATACTCCAGTGTTCTGATAATGTGATCATGGTATAATTTCACTCATCATTTGAAATACTCCAATGTTCTGATAACATGGGTACTACTCACCAGAATTGAGTTATGCAAAACTATGTGTCTCACCTGAAATATATCACTTCCACCAGCCCAGTGGGCCTGGTACCAAGGCAGAATACTAATTCAATTCTGAGTAAGTGGCTCCTCTTTTGGGTCTCCTGCTAACATCCACAGAATCATAAATATACATAACTTCACGTAAAGTACAAAAGAGGAGTTCCACAACTTGGAAAGAAATACCTCCGTTTTCTCTTGATAAGTGTATATAAAACTTTACAATCAAAACCAAGTGCAGCTTAACCATTCAGCTTGTTCGCAAAGAAATTCCTGTTGTCAGTGCAGCATACTTTTTGCCACATCAGAGAAATGCTTAGCTCTCTATTAACACCATATTGAGAAATGAAAAGAACTTCACATCTACATTTGAAGCAGGAAGAAAATTGTATGAAATACAAAACTTTTTTACTCTGTATACACAGCAAATTAAACACTGTAAAATATTTGCTCCTTAACACCATTTTTAACCATCTCTGTGAATGCTGACTTCCCCAGAACCAGTCTTTTAGCATCTACAAAACAAAACATTCCTTTGATCAGGATGTAGCTTATTAGAACAAGAGTAAGACAGAGCTGAGAACTATTTTGAAACTCCTGAGAGTCCTGGATTATTTTAGCCAGGCAACTCCATTTTACCACCTCTCATTTTGCAGCCTTAGCTGCACTAAGTAATTTCCTTAATCTAATAAATGCTGAATTTATATGTCAGTCTTCACCTTGATCCTCCTCTCAGTGCGGTAACTGCTGCTTTTACAGGGGCTTGCTGGGTTGTTGTGGTTTATCCTACTGTGGGGTTTATGTACTTAAACGTGCTGCTTTCTTGTATTAATTCTCTCATTGGGACAATATTATTGTACAGGAGAGTTGATTTAAAGAGAAGCTTTTCTGAACAGAAAAAAATCACCGTCAGTAGCCAGTAGAAGGTAGACCAAAGTATTCAACACTTTGTAGTAAATTGAATGCAATACTCTGATATTCTATCCAGCCCAAAAATCTTAAGTAAAACTCATTAATTATAGATCACCAGCACAGAGGTTAACATCTGGGAAAAAAATCCCCATACTTGCAATCAGTAGATTCTGAATCATCATGGGTTTTTTTTGTTTGTTTGTCTGTTTGAAGCATAGGCAAAATCTCCAGTGCCTGTGTTTCTTCAGTCTTTAAAGTATAGGCATTGTGATAACAAAAGCAAAGACATTCTCCACAGGACTCCACTTATTTCAGTACTCAAGATAAGTGGTATTAAGCCAATAACAGCATTTTTCTTTTTCCATGTTGTTTGTCATGTGGTCAGTGTTTTTTATCAGTCTCTATGTTGTTTTTTTGTGTAAATACTGAAAACAGTGAGGTTTTGTTGTCCTGAGTTTCTGCATGTTGTTTGTCACTAAGATCTAGTGAAGTTCCTAAATATTTACATCAACTATATGAGGAGCTATTATTTAATCACCATTCTTTATCCACTATGAAATTAAGGTCTGAGGTTTTTGCTGCATTTTTGGTGCTCAACTTGAGGTGCCTATGACCTGAGGCTTTAGTCATTATTATCCAACTTGCGCTCCACATTGTCTGTACTTCGTTACAGTCCCACACAACACATCAGCCCCTTTCCATTTAGAGATTCAGAATAGCAGTGGACAAGACTTACAGCAATTCAGTGCTGTCTGAGGGATAAAAACTCCCTATTTTTTCCTTGATTTATCATGTTTGATTCCTATGAGATTCAGGCAGAGGATATATATTCTTGGCATGTCTCTGATAAGGACAACTCCAAGACCTAAATTCAAGATGACTCTTCAAATCATGAATGACAAAGGTTTTCAAAAGAGACCCAGTTTTACTGTCCCACATCCTCCCAAAAAACCAAACCAAACCACAACCTAATAAAAAAACCCCCAAACAAACAAAAACAAACAACAAAACAAACAAAAATTGAAACCAAACCAAACTAACCAACCAACCAATATGCACATCATCTACCTAAATTCTATGTTTCACTACTAATCATGGAATCCATCTAAATCTCATCCCTACGGAAAAGTGATATACCTCCTTCTCTTTTCATCCACTCATGTTTTGCTTTTTACAAGCTGTCCTGGCAGACCACTGTCAATACAGCTAAGGAGGCAAAGGGGCATCAAATTGCTGAACATAAGGAAGTAATTAGACTTCAGGTGAAAGAGGATATGTAGTGTAAAACAGATCATTGTTTTTGCTTATAAATATAAATGATGTATTTTTCCTGTAGCTTCAAAACCAATGACATTAAATCCTCAGCTATCATGACTGATAAGTAAGGAGTGATAGCAGATAGCAGAAGGACAGAAAACTAAAAATTAGAACTAAATACTGGGAGAAGATAAGGAAGAAACACCAACGATGTAGCTGGAAGAGGTGATGGACAAATATTTTTTTTAATAGACTTTCCAGAAGAAAAAAAGCATAGGAACTCATTGCTCAGCTCAGGAACTAAAACAAAAGAAGAAAAGAGCTGAGCCAAGTGTTACATGGTTTTAGGAAAGGCGCAGAATAGACTGCTCTTGTCCATTAACTCTCTTTTGGCCTGTTCCAGTTATACTTCACACTGCCCTTTTCAAACCACCTGCAGCCAGCAAACCATCTAAGCAAGTGCTTAGGTTCATTTTTCTTCCTCATTTAATAAAGATTACACAAGATTGAACAAATATTATGCAACATACTTATATTTCCCATACTTAAGTGTAATTCTTATCTTCTTAGCTTAACAGGAGTGTTTCAGGATTGTAGATGGTCAATTCTTGGCCTTACTGAAGCCAGTGGTAAAACTCTTGTTGCCTTTCATGGTGATGCCTTAAGTGCTGGTAAAAAATAAGAAGCAGACAGAGCAGTATAGGAAAAGGGTATTACCTTGGTTTAATAAGATCCCGGCGTACACCTCCGTTGGAGCCCGAGGGTGTACCCCCGTAACCAAATTTTATGGACTTTACAAATTAGCATATCTACCTAAAATCCCCCAATGAGTAACTTAACAAGTGAGGTAACTATCCCCCTATTCCCCCACCCCCCTGCTAAATGAAACTATAGCTTAGCTCAAAAACATGTTCCAGAATCCAGACTCTTCAAGGTTGGAGCCTGTAGTTTTGAGATAGATGTTTTGTCTTCCCGCCTCCGAGAACCCCCAAACTAAACTAAATATCAGACTACAAAACTATAGACATGCAGTACTAAGGATACAGGGTATAAGGGTAAGGGGTACAAGGAAGGAAAAAGGGTATAGGGAAAGGGTATAAAAATGTATAAAAATGGTATAAAAGAAAGGACAAAATCAGGCATCAATGGAAATAGAATTTTTTCAGAGTACTTAGCTTTTTTCTAGCTATTGAAATTCATGTGCATTTCAGACGTTTCACTATATTTCTAGCTATTGAAATTCATGTGCATTTCAGACGTTTCACTAGCATAGAAATCTATAAAACAGTTTAGTAGTAGTAAATTTTTCACACTCTAAAGCTTTATTTTAAATGGAAACTTTGTAAGAAGCTACATTAAAGCCATAAAGTAAAATATAATTAAATGAAAAATTATGCATAAAAAGACTTACTAAAACATGGAAAAATGCTAAAGTATTTTAATAATTTAAAAACCTCATGAAGGCTACAGCATAATTTTCAGCCAAAATATTTCTAAAACTGGCAGCCCACAAGAACCCTGGAACACCCATGTGGAAACATGTTTTTAATTTTGGAGTAAATAGTTTTTCCTCGTACACAGAAGTATTTTCTTTAAATAGCATAAGATGGCTCAAAATAGTGAGGAAGCTAAGCATTTTTGTTGTACATTTAGGAATGAATTCTACATAGTTGGAATCAAAGTTATTTCTATGCTACATCTGAAAAGTCTAGAAAAATAAACATTTCAGAAAGCAAAGCTTATAAAGTGAGGCCTCTCTTAATGCAGTTCTTTGTAGGTTGGTCTTCCAAATACCAGTCACCCAGAGGTGTGGACCTGCTGACAGGAACCTTCAGATGCCATGATTACACTCTCCCAGACAATGGAACGTGGAAACTTGTCAGTGTTCTGTGTTACCGGGGATGTCACAGGGAGCAAAGCCTCAGAGCACGACAAAGGAGGTTTTTCTCAAAGTACGGAAGGATCTGAGGAGGAACAATTACTTTAATTGAAAATTATAAACTGTTCCTACTCTGTGTTGTTCTGCTGCCCCTGTAGCTAACATTAGGAGTGACTTTCAACACTTTGTGTATATACTTTGGTTGAGAAGGACAAATTAGAAGTATTAAAGAAAGAAGCTTTTCCCAGAAATAAAATCCAGCATCAGAATGAGCAAAGATAGAGAGTCTAGCAAGTGTGTTCTTTGGTTTTTTAGCTTCAAACACATAAAAGAAAAGCACCTATTACACTCATCTTTCCTGTTATTAACCTTCTGTACTCTGCACAACTTGGGTATGAAAGGCTTCTCACAGCCCTGAATACTGGCATTTTCTGGCCCTGCAACAGGTAGAGCAAATCAAGGAATAACATCTACCTTATCACCAAGCAGAAATATCAGTCACTGAATCTTATTTTTCATCTTTCAAATGATCTGATTTCTATACCAGGCTTTTCCTAGAGGTGAAATGACACACTTCTAATTTTTTATGTTTTCTTCTGTTCAGTTGCATGTGAGATGCTATGTTGGCTTATATGATAAGAATGTTTGATCACAAGCTTCCCAACTACATGCTAAAAAACATTAAGAGAAAGCTAGCAGTAGTGATTAAGAGTATGAAAAAATATATACAAAGTATAGTGAAAAGATTGCCTACATAGAAAATAATGCAACACTTTTCTAATAAAATAGGAAAAAAATAATGACTAGTCTGAAGAAAGGCATACTGGTAGCTTCTTTTCAAGTAAAAGAAAATAGCTTATTCAACTGAAGTTAAAGTTGACAGATTAGAAATCAATGATAACTAATTTTGCATAGTACATAATTATTCAACAGCACTGTTAGTCACAGGAAATCCCAAGAGTGTGCAAAATCCAAAACTCTTCACATATTTACATACATATTTCAAGATTGTCTAGCCTAAAATTTAACACAACAGTTTTGGAAGATATTTTAAATAACTGGTTTAATATCTCTTACTATAAATCACCTATATTACTTAAGGAAAATTTAATTACATTGTCCTTCAGCAGGATTTTGCTGAACATTCTTGTCAGTAGATAAAGTGGGGCAGTGACAAAGACAAAATACTGTGTAAACTCTCTATTGGGCTAACCTAGCTTAGGTTTTCTTGTTTTGTGCCACCCGTTGTTAGTACACATAGTGCCAGCACATTCAGTTGCGTGACAGAAAGCTGAAAATGCACAGAGACACCACAGCAGGGCTGGGGAAACCCTAATGATCTAACCAGAGGAGTAAAACACAGCCCCTCCCTAGAAAGGGTGAGCCAGGAGACTGCCAGAACCTGGGATGAATCAGAGGAAAGGGTCTCCAGAGCACTCTTGGACTGAGGGAGGGTTTCTGCCTACATGGCTCCTTACAGGGTGCAGGAAGGGTCATTTGGGGATTGTACTCGAGCACAGACAATGGGATGTTTAGGGGAAGGATGAAAGTTAGGGAAAAGGAGGGGTCACGGGGGCTTGGGGAAGAAAAGAGACAGAAACTCCACAGAGAAAAAGAGAGAGAGAAAGCAGACAAAAGGTATGTGCAAACAGGTTGCTGGTCAGCACATTTGTGTGGTCATGCCCTGGGTCTGATCTCTGCAGTCTGTCTGTCTTCTTGTTTTTCTGGGTGAGGAGCTGCTTATCCTGTGTGCATGTGTTAAGTACCAGCACCCAGATGGGGACCACGAGTCAGAGTGTCCCTGCACAGATGGAGAGGCTGGAGTGCACGTGCTCTCTGTGGGTGTGCATCTCAGTGTGGGACTGCTAATGAACACCAAGCTGAGCTCAGCAGTCTATGGGATGAGGCTTGGGAATGTGGTATTGCAGTGGTTACAAGTCTGAGCTGGATGCTGGAGAGAAAACGGGGTTAGAGAGCTGCTGCTGGAGGAAGTAGGAGGTCCAAGCCAGGTACTGGAGAGACTGGTCCAGGATCTGACCACAGATCCATTTGCATCTGTGAGTTTGCAAGTCAACTGCAAAGCAGCCCACTGTTGACCAGAGCTGGGCACATGGAGCAGTGGCAGCCCTGACTCTGCTGGGCTGTGTGGTCTCGTTCAACAGCTGATTTCACAACAGCAGTAGAAAATGAAAAATAAAAATAGTTTTCTCCTATTCTGTTTATACAGAACATCTCCTATGTTCTGTATAAACACTGGCCAACAGGAAAAATATGCTGTTGATCATAATGATTGCATTCTGCTTTGTCATAAAAATATTAAATAGTCTTTTTCATCTACTGTATCTTTATATACTTATGTTGACTTATCCTTTGGATGTTACTACTTTTTAGAACATTTTCAGTTTCATAACGCTTTACTAACATGAAAAATACTGTAATTTTTGCTGAAAATAAACCTGTATTTACCTCTTAGTGTTGCTTTCATTTATGATCTTTGTACCTGCCTCTGACATTCTAAATCTCTTCATGGCATAAATTAGCAATATAATTGTAAAAACTGAAAGCTGCTCTGGAGCTTTTCAGAGGAGATCACATTTACTTTACAGTTGCTTGTTAATTGCTTTAGTGCCTAAGGATGTACAACATATGTCCTGCAAAGAGACACCCATATGGTTGTACAGTGTATGTCCTGGCACTCTGTTGCCACAGACTAGAAAACAGACTTCTGTTTAAAATGCATAGCCCATTGCATGATTGAAGGTGTGACATATAAAGGATTATAACTGACAACACTGAAGCCCTACACCTGTCACAATGCTGTGTTAGGAGGATATGTATGTTTTCCTGAGAAGGGGAGAGAAAATTGCTTCCAGTGAAGAAACAATTAAAAGACATTTTAGAATTTCATACAGGGAAGCTTTTCTTTCTCAATGGTATGATTTGTCAGCATAACTCAGCTATAGCTCAATTTTGAGTCAAAAGCTGTAGTTAAAGAAATTAGCAGAGGAGAAAAATGTAAGGGTCTTAATTGGCCCCATGAAACCCCATTTTGAAAAGTCATTAAGACTTTAAAGCAGCAGAGAGATGATTAAAGATGTCTCTTACAAGTAGCTACATTTTTAAAGGCCTAAACACTTAGAATAGCCTAGTTTTGAGGCTTGCACTTTTCTGGTATTATGGACATACTTGGATATTTGAAAAAATGCAAGAATATGCATGATCCTCAGAAACTCAACAGTCATTGCGGATGGCTCTCTTAAACCAAGGCAAACCTATTCCAACAAAATAATTTCACTCTAGCACTTGCATTGTATGCAAGGTTCATTCTCCTTAGCTTCAGCTTTCTCAGTGAAGTACTTGGGTAAGAAACTAGTCTAGGGAAAAGATGCGTCTCACCTNGGAAAAGATGCGTCTCACCTAACTTCAGCTATTTAAAGTATAGTATTACTAGAGCCTGAGCTAATCATCTAGGCAACTGCAGAGGGTTAAGCACTTCTAGAGCGTGTCTTCGAGATCTTTCCCAGAGTAGCAGGAAATATCCTGTTGAGAGGCTCAGCCCTTTTCATTGACTGACTAGATGCTTATGTAAGGGATTTCGCTCATCTACATTTAGACAGCAAATTTACAACACTGGTGCTTCTAAATAGTTAACAAAAAGTGAAATACATGATTTCACAGTGAGTCACCTTATCTGAAACCTGAGTCATGTTTTGGTGATGCCTTTCTTTCTTCATTGACTGCAGGGGAAGTGTAGGAGTACTCCTACACTGAAATAATCTCCTACCTCAGATGTCTAATTTAAATGGTTAGATTATGTGAGATTAATTAAGGTTTATGTGACATTTGACAGCAACCTGAGTACTTTGCTGGAGTACCTTTTTCTCCTGAAGGGTACAGTTATCTTCTACGTTGTGATCCTTTCTGGTTTTTTGCTCATTAAGAGAATGACAGAATTACAGAATTAATTTATCCTGCGTAATTTTCCCCACTGGTGTAAATTTGCTGAGGTAGCTTAAGACTGTAATAAATTAATCCTATTACTTTCCTAGTAGTATGAATTGGGGCTCGATAGCTAAAAATGATAAACAACGTAACAATATCTAAGGGTGCAAGAGAGAAGAAAGCCATTTCCAAATTCCCCTTCAATTCAATTGATAAAAAAAAATAGATTTTTTTTTTCTATTGTACATTTGTTCATAGTAATTTACTAATTGAAGAGCTGGACCACATTTGAATTAAAAGGCTTCTTTGTAAAAGGTTCTTTTAAAATGCTATGCATAAAATGTAATTACTCAAAATCATTTTGATCTACAGTTTCTAGACTTTTAATGATAACTGATAAAATTCAGAGAACTATATCAGAAAAGACAAGTGAAATAAGAGTCACTTAAGAGAGCAATGAGTTAAATCATCAACTAATTGTCTTCTTAAAGTCTTTTGCAGTCGTTCTATACAAATGCTTATTAGAATAAACAAACTCTTCAGCTTTATTCAGAGGCTCCACATCAAAATGCAGTTCTCTCTTTCAAAATATGCACGTAACTAATCATAGATTATATAAATGTTTTAATAGTTACACACAGAATAATAACATGGTCACTATGTTATTCTTGTCTTAGAATTTTTCCTCTTTAACACTTACAACAGAAAAAGAATACTTCCTTATTGTTTATTACTTTTAAACAGCACCTGTCTTAATTTCCTCTGTTACATACAAAATATTATTTTCCCTTCAGGAAGCCTCCTTTTTTTTCTAGGTGCAGTCATTTACCGATGTAATATCTTTCTGTTAAGGATTTTTTTCCTTATTTTTCACTTCATGTAATTTGTGAAGCCTTTCCAAGATGATGCCACTCAAATAAATTATTTAGCAGAATTCATAGGAACTCATACCAAGAACATTCTCTTGAAAATACTCAGAGAAAGCTTCTTGTATGAGCAGATTATTCCATCACTGCATTACTGAATTCTTGCACTTCACTCTGAGCCATATGGTAATACCTACTGCTAGACATAAGGTTTCTAGGAATCTCATCTATCTCAGTAAGGATGCTAGAAGCACATGGGGTTCAATGTTTGTTGGTTCAACATTGAGCTGGTGCAAAGCAAACTATCCTTATAGCATTCCTGTTGGGCAAGCTGTTGTTACCAAAGGACCTTTGCTGGGCGTTGGGCTGAAATGGTTGGGAAACCCATCTCCTTCTTTCCATCCCAGTGGCTACCAGCACAAAGAATTTGAAGAAAAGAGACAGGTGACTTAAAATAAGTGTTCCACCCAAATATTTTTTTTCAAGACATATTTTCTTTACAAACATTTCCTGTGATATGCAACTGAATCAAATTTACAAAGCAAAGCTGCTGTGATTCTTGCAATGAAGTCATAGTATCAGTTTTAAAGCCTCAGAATTCAGCATTTGTGATTATTTCTGTTTTAGTATGAAAACAGATTTTCAGTCCATCAGCTGTGAAAGCCCTGGCACTATTGCAGACTAACATTTTTGGCAAGGTTCACCATAAAGAGCAAAGCAGGGTTTCACAACTGCTGGCTCCAAGGAAAGACAGCAGTAAACAAAACAAATGTTCCTCACTTAATATACATTTATAAAGATTTGAACTAGAGAACAGTGAAACACAGATATGACAAAATTTCACACATGGCAATGACTAATTACCTATGTATATGCATTCAGAATGGCAAATTTTACCTTGAAGGCCACAAATCCAAGGATGTTTAACTTCAGAAAAAATAATGTTACTTAGTACAGGTCAGCGACTTAGTTTCAATACTATCTTGGGTAGTTTCAGGAGCAAAATACTGCATAAATATGACTGCAGAGCAAGAGAAACATAAAAGGGGAATTTTTTCCCATCTTTTTTTTCAGACAAAGTTGTTTTGACTGATTTAAAGCAATTACATACTCATATAAACATATCCATATCCATATATTTATATAGGTAATTTTACAGTCAACTGGCTTAATGAAAATAGTCAGGACATAAATGTCACCCACAATATTTTTCATGCGTTTTTTCTTCTTTAGTTTTTATTTATCTAACCCAAGATATCTTGGACTATTTGTATTTTATCCTTATTTTTCTAAATTTTATCTGTTTTAATTATTCTCTTTGAGGCGTTATTAATAGATTACAATCTTCTACTTTAGTTAAAATTCACTGTTAACCTTAATTAACTGCTAGATT
>VYZT01034487.1:0-60833 GCA_013400735.1 Pomatostomus ruficeps | reverse complement strand
TGCTCACACGACTAGGCAGAAAATATTCTTCTCATCCTGCACTGTATTTAGACACTCCATGAACACAGATGATGTTGTTTTTCTTTTGGCTTATGTGCATTTTTCTCTTAGTTTATATTCATTACACATAAAAAAATATTGTGCATGGGGTTTTTTTTATTTTTCTCATCTCCCTATATGAACACTCTTTAAAAAATAGATTTTACTGTTGGAATCTTCATGAGCAAGGATATCATTGACTACTCTTTCTGCACAAGAATTTGTACTGAGTAAAAGCAATAGCAGGGGTAAAAAGTGGACTCATGGACACACTTCACTTAAATGAAGTGTGCATTTAAATCACAGCAACAGAAGCTAAAGAGTACCCTATAGCATCCACTCTGATTCTCAAAACAGACATTTTTGTCCGTTTCAGTTAAAATTATTATCAATAGGGTGAGACCTATAAACTGAAGAATTGTTTTTGTCCTTTGTGGTAAAACGGGAAAAGGATAGTGCTGCTGTGCTTTGAGGAGGCCTGCTGCATGGTGGGAAAACATCCCCCGAACCCTCTTGTGAGCTCCCCCTTTTTAAAACAGATAATGCCTCTGAATGCCATCTGCCCTGAAAAAGGCACTCCCTGCCTTCAACATTTACCCTACTTGCTTTTGTTTTGGGTTGTGCTTTGTGCAGTTTTTCAGGGTCAGGGAAGTATGGGTTGCCTAAACAAGTTGAGCTTATGCCCTAAAGTTTTTTGTTTGTTTGTTTGTTTTCTTTTTGTAAAATACACAAATGGATTTGAATGATTAAGAAATAACAATTTGAAGCCAGCTGCCCAAAGGAAACATGCTTGGCTACTTCTCAACACTACAAGAAATCCTTATAGCAAAGACTATGCAGCTGGATGAAGGCTCAGGCTGACAGGATGAAGCATTTGAATCAACTTAGCCACCAGCTTGAAGAGTTCAATCTCAAGAGGGGTGAGACAAATACTTGGCTGAATATTTGGTCTGCATCTTTCCCTCTCCCTCATCTGTGGGGATGCAGGCATCCTTTTAAAGCAGGCAAACCTTTTAAAACTCTCTGCTGACAGCTTAAATAAGTGCCTTTCCCAAGCGTTTGGCAATCTTTCAATGAATTGAACAGAGGAGCATCTGCACATGTTTTGTTGTCCTTTTCCACAGTGCACCACTGGAATAATGCTTCCTTTCTTCTTGACAATAAACCCAAATTCTATTCATGATTGCAGGTGGAAAAATATCAGCCATAAAAACTCACTCCAACTTTTCCTGACATCTCAGGTATGAAATAAATCTGAATAAATCCATGACCATATATAAAGAGCCATAGAATCGTTTATACAGAAAAGACCCTTAAGATCATTGAGTTCAACTGTAAACCTACCACTGCCAAGTCCATCACTAAGCCATGTCCCAAAGTCCCATGTCTACACATCTTTTTAATACTGCAAGAGACAGTGACTCAACCACTTCACTGGGCAGCCTGTTCAAATGTTTGATAACAGTTTTGGTGAAGAAAATTTTTGCAATAATCTGATCTAAACCTCCTCTGGTACAACTTGAGGCCATTTCCTCTAGTCATATGCTCATAGACACATAGAGTGACTTGGGTTGGAAGGCACACTAAAGATCATCTAGTTCCAACCCTGCTGCCATGGGCAGAGATGTCTTCCCCTTGTTCAAAGCCCCATCCAACCTGGCCTTGAACACTTCCAGGGATCCACAATTCCTCAGGCAACCTGTTCAAGTGTCTCACCATCCTCACAGTGAAGAGTCATCCTGTCAGTTGTTGGAAAAAGAGTCTAAGTATGTTGTATAGAGTGACATGATCTCCCCTGAGCCTCCTTTCCTCTGGGCTAAACCCCAGCTGCCTTAGCAGCTCCTCATGGAATCTGTGCTCCGGACACTTCACCAGCTTTGCTGCCATTCTCTGAACACACTCCAGCACCTCAATGTATTTCTGATAGTGAGGGGCCAAAAACAGAACAGAGGACTTGAGGTGCAGCCTCACCAGTGGCTCACAGGGCAGGGGAATGTTTCACAGTGCAGGGGGATAAGATCACTGCCACGGTCCTGCTGGCCACAGTATTGCTGGTACAGACCAGGATGCCATTGGCCTTTTTGGCCACCTGGGCACATGCTGGCTCATGTTAACCCAGCTGTCGACCAGCACCCCCAGGTCTTCCATGGATGGAAGTCTCTATTCATGACATTCCAAGCACTGAAATGTGCTCTAAGCCTGCTGTCACACTGGCTAATGCTGAGAGACCTGTGTTTCTTGGTGAGCAGTGATAACCCACATGTAGCTGCGTGACTGCCAATCATGTACTGAACTGATTCAAGTCTATTTTGTGCATAAGATATGGAAGTATATTAAGAAAAATTTCAAAAGTTTCAAACTTCTATCATTCTGTATTAAGCTACGGTTTCTCTTCTGATACTGGCCAAAATTTGTTTGGATCACAGTTAATCCATCAGTGACACTTGTACATTACACAGCTCTGTCACCGCTTCTCAGCCTCTGAATGGCAAGCCTGATTTTAGAGAACCCTCAAGTGTGTCTTACATTCCTGAAATAAACGAAACATGAGATAAACGTGTACCTGTAACTTTTCAATTTCTTTTCCTGTGTTGTCTTGGGTTTTAAAGAAAGGAGAGGGGACACTTTTCTTTGATTGAGTTTTGCTATAGCAGTTGAGAGTGTTTAAGAAAATCTAACTCCTGGGGAGATAAAAACATAATGTTCACAGACCTTGCAAGGACATAATCACAATTTCTTCCTGCTGGTTTAAAATATGCACACCTTCCACATCATGGCTGCAGATCAGACACAGAAATGGGCACATTTTAAAGTGAGAGTAGTGGAAAATGCTCTCATTCCATGCACATTTGCTTTCATCCTTACCTGTTGCTTGTCACTGTTGCTGGAAATATTAAACCCCAGGAGACTGCAGCTTTTTTGCCCTGGAGCTTGAAGCTTAAGCTTATTTTCCTTCCTGAGTTTTACTTTCAATTTAACTTGAGATGTATTTAATACTTCTTTATCTCCCCCCACCTTTTTATATCAACTTAGATTCTTGATGGTTTCCTAGTTATTCTAAGTTTTTTTAAACAGCTATTTCCAAAGAGCCCCACAAACAGAGTGGCATACCCTTTAGAGTTTATGCAAAGTTCTCTCCAAGAAGAGAGGGACTTTTATGTTGTATTAATTCATTGGCTCAGCAGTATCTTGCTTGCTGAACAACAAAACAACTTTCTTGATTCTCTTACCCTGAGGCAAGGACAAAAAAAGCTAGTTAGACTTTGGGATTCAGGTGTCACTGTGCCAGCAGAGCTTAGCAGAGCAGACTGTGGCTGATGAAATGCTCCTTTATGCAAGGAGGATTTCAAGCCACATGAAACATTTCTTCTTCTATTACAAAATCTTATCAAGTTCCAGAGGCTTTGAAAAGTTCACATGGGAAATTCAATTTATAGAGGAGCTTTAATCAATTATGTTAAAAAAGAATCCAAAACAGTGAAAACCTATCCAAGTGAACAATATCCTGCACAGAACAATGAAGAAAACTAAGTTTCCTTGGAGTTGCTGGGGCAGAGCTGGAGGTCAGGACTCCTTTGCTGTTGTGCCTGTTTACACTATTTACATAATGCAATTATTAATTCAGTGATCCAGGCACAATTTCCAAATAAATAGCAAAGAAAAAAGGGGGCTAGTCAAAGGTTAGGTGTTTAAAACAGTAAAAGGGATCATCATTAAATTCAAAATCTAGATCACAGTCAATCCATCATAATTGATACTCCGGTCACAGATAAGTAAATTTTATCAACAATTTATTGTGGACTCTTCATTGGACTAACAGTGCCAGAGAGGCAGACTGAGGTCTACTGTTGAAAAGCACATAAGTTATAGGGAAACTACACACAACAAAAAAGAACTTGGACATTAACAATTAAGTTAACAGCAGAAAAACAACCTAAATCCAGAGCAGTAATTTTCTATTAATTTACTAACTGTTAAAATAAATAGATATTTTTGAATTGGTGCTAAATAGAATGAAAAGAATTGTGATAGGATTTCATGCCACAATAAGAATTGCAAATGGAGAGAAGATACAGCATTTTATCTTATATGGAGTCCAGAAGAGTATTCAGAGGCGTTTAAATCATCTCCAGGAAGATCAATACATATTATGAGAGACGCATAGTTTATCATTCCTCTTGACCAACAGAAGCAATGAAACACAGAACAGATAGGTGTAACCATTGAAATACTATTCTTTGAGGGCATAAATATGCCTCCAGAAAAAAGAAGTCTCCATTTAAAAAATGAACTATCAGAAGTAAATCCATTCACTGCAGTGAGTCTGTTGTAAGAAAACTGCATCTTTTAAATTGGAAGAGGAAGCCTCATCTAAACAGGCCTTTTGGGCTACCAAAAAAAGAGTCCAGATCTGCCATGGAAGTCTGTATATATGGTATTTCACCTACCTAGTATAAACTTGGACCAAACATCAATCTCTAGTATAAAATGGCTCTTTGGAGTGACACTAATGGAAGTATCCTAGAGCTATTCCCTTCGTAAACCTCCGAAGAATCATTTGCACTGCATCAGGTAGAGCCTTATCTCCAAAAGCTTGTAACTGTATTTGAGCATTTAGAAGCATAAAATAAGGATTTGTGCAAACTAGTTATTCAGAATTTGTGTCAATTTTTGAAATTATACTAACCATTCTGTTCCCTGCTTTTGACCATTACATAAAGATTTAAAGAATAAAAAGCAACCAGCCAAAAACAGTGAAAAAAAAATCCTCATGGGTGAGTTTTGGCTAAGTATGCAATGAGTGTTTGAAGTTTTGTATGAAGGCTTAGAATCACAAGATATCACTAAGCCAAATGGATGTTGTCTTGGAGAGGTCAAGCTGCCACTGAGCCAGCAACGGAAAAATGCCATAAAGTGTTTGAATATAGATGGGTTTATTCAAGGAGAAAAAGGAGTCCATGCCACCTTTCTCAGCTGACTTTCTGGAGGTGAGAGAGAAATCCTCTATAAGGTCTGTATGGCAGCATGGGCTATGTGCCAACAGGAGTGCCAGGCTCCTAGGAAAGCTCTCCCAGAACTGGAAGGTGGAAAACCAGAGCAGTGCAGAGCTGTAGCTGAGCTAGCAGCCCAGTTGGAAAGAGAGTTGTCTTAACCTGCGCTCAGAGCTGCCTCAGGCCATGCAGGAGTCACGCGCAGTGACACAGCACAGACACGCTGTCACAACACCTGTGCCATGGGCCTTTTGGTTCAGGGGCTCAGAAACAACCTTTAGCCCCACTTCACTTCCAGCACCTGAAGTACATAAAGTAGGAGCTGTAACCATTCCAGCTAACTTGAACACAATCCCTTTGACCCACAGAGAGAAAGCATCTCCAGGAAACAACTCACTCACACATAAGAGCTGAATGCCCTCTGAAGCTCCGTCTCTCACTCACCTTCTTCCTTCCTCCTCCATCTAATAAAGATGCTTAGCTGAACTGGGATAAATGTGCAACTTATATTTTAATATCAAATCTGGGGAGAAGGCTTCCATGGTTTTTACTTTCAGTCATGGAGGAAGGAGCTATTTCTTCAGAATTTTCAAAATATTATGGCTGTTGGCTGAAAGTATGCACTGAGCAATGCTGGTCTACCAGTGCAGCAAGCAAACTGCCCTTAGGTGACTGTGAGGCAGCAGCAGGTACTGTCAGCACCCATTAACAAAAAAAGTCCTAATGTGCTTTTTATTTAATCAGCTGCCATGCACCTTGTGCTGACTGTATATCACTGATCAACAAATAGATGTTAGTTTTTCCCTGAAGAAAGCAATATAGTGGGACATAAAATGAATACTGACTGTCAGTGCATATGAGTAATAGATTTTAATGTTTTTAGCCCCTTAGAGGGGAAAAAAATCAATTTCTGAGTAAAAGTTTGGTACTTTTACACAAAACCCATTCCTACCAAAAGGAGTCAAACATTTTAATCTAAAAACAAAAACCAGCAATAACTTTTTCACCTAAATAGGCCTAAAATATTATTTTAGACTGTTTTCCTGAATTCTTTCTTATAACTTTGATATAACAAAGAGCTAATAACCCTCTGAGCAGATGGGCTATAAATAAATTACTGAATAGTAGTGCATAATATTTTATTTCTTCAATGTACTGCCTAAATGCAAAAGATGCAGGTGTGGGTTTGAGGTTGACTTGAATCAAAAAGCCTACAGATATGTTGCCAATTCACACTTGGAAAAGAAATGGCTTGGCAAATGAGAGTGTGGCCTGGTAGTACATTCTTCCACTACAGCTTCCCTCCCTTTATCTTTTCTTTGCATTGCATCTATCCAGTTTAGATCTTTCCTGCTGTCTAGGTTAGGCATTCATAACACACCTATCATCTTCATATCTAAACTCTTCAGATCAGGAACTTTTTCCCACAGGGCATCTAATCCAGCAAAGTCATACAAGTATGCAACTTCTGAATCACTGTAATAAAGCAGAGGAGTCTGCGGACTGTGACCACTAGCATAAAGGAGATAGCAAAGAGATTTAGGGCAGTACAGACCTACAAGAGGAACTGAACAGGAATTATAAGGAGGCAGGTGAAATCCACCTCCCAGAAACAGAAGGAAGGAGACACCAAGGCCCTGGAGGCTAAAGTGATCAGGTTTGAAGTGAGAAAGCCAGAGCCAGAGAGCTCTTCTCAGAGCTTTGGAAAATCTCTACAAACCAGGTGTTGAATCCAGTCAACAAAGGGCTTTGATAATTAAAGAAAATATTTCAAATTCTTATTCCTTTCCTCATGGAGTGGCTGGCAATAGTTGTCAACAAAAGCTTTCCAGACCCATTTCTGTCCAATTTCTGTTGGAGAAGAACTAAGGGCCAAATGAATTATTCTTATCCTCTTCCTTTCTTTCCCAGTTATAAGCAAGGATGAAATGTCACTAGGAAAATACATGTATAATTGGCATATTTGATTGATGTGTAGCTCTGTGGTTCCTGATTATCTGTCCGAGAACATAAGTGACTTATCCTCTTAACAGTTAAAAATGCACTGAGGGCTGAGACAAAGACCTCATAGGGAAAAAATAGAGGAAACATTAGCACAGCATAAGATTTTAAAAAACAAGATAACAATCTTCAAACATGATGCAAAATCTGATCAATTGTAACATCAAAATATGTATCCTTCAAAACAAATTTGAGCACTATGGTTTTATAAAGTCTTTGCAGAACAAGGTGACATGACTTAGCAAGCAGGGCTGGTCCATCCCCAGCTTTTATGTAAACAGCCAGTTACAACACACTTTCAAGGAAGTACCTGATCAGATTTCTTCCCATTTGATTTCAGAATTTAAATGTGCAATTTCAAGTGCATTTCTTTTCTCTGTGAAATTTGCTCAGGAGGAAAGAGTGAATTTTTTGTTTAGAGGGTATTTCAGTAGTAACTTGTTTTACAGAACACCCACCTTTTTTTCCTGAAAAATCTGAGTCCTTCTTCATCTCCTCTTCCTCCCTCAAAATCTTCTTTGTAAAAACAGCTGAGTAACAGTTCCATACAGCTACAACATTGAGACACGTTCAGTGAAACAGCACCTACAACAAAAGGAATGTCTTGCAATGCTCAAGCTTAAAATAGCCACCAGGACTAACTGGTAGCAAAGGGGGACACTTTGTTTTTATGATATCAGAGCTGTCCATCATATATTAGATTGAAACTGATTATTACTCATCTGTTAAAGTCAGTATATCATCTGTTCAGTCCTTGCCCCTAGACATCTAAATACCTCAGGGTTCTTTCCTGGTAAGACAGAAACAGAGCACAATTATAGTAACAAACCCAGTGACTAATCTAAATTTAATCAAAACCTTCCCCTCAGCTATCAAGGTAGCAGGAAATAACAGAATGAGTCACATGTTTCACCAGTGAAGGATAGTGACCAGCACTTGTTTTCCTGGAGGAAATATCACCATAACATGAGAGAAACTCCATACATACAGTTAGTAGCAAACACAGCAAAAACTTGGCAGCACTTCATTTTTAGTTGGGTTTTTTTAAAGAAATGGTGATCAAAAATACAGATAGTTGAGAATGCAAACAATAAAAGTTGTCTCAAATAGCAGATCTCCTGAATTTGTGAATATACTCAAAGATCGGATTTAACCTGATACTATTCTCAGGCTGTGTCTCTAGGAAACAAAAAGGAAAGTCACCACTCATAAGTTGTATTTCTAATACAGTTCTTTATGGATATTACCTTGGCTGAAGGCTATTCCAGCTGTAATGAACTAGGTAAGAGATACATGCAGAGAGGTAACATGTTTTATTCAGAATGGAAAAATAGGTCACTGGGTGAAGAACTTCTGCACAAAAACATCTCTACTTCGAGGTGCACCAATTGATAAAAAAAACATTACTTGACCATGCAAACACTCACCTCCCTGTAAAATCATCTCAAAACAGCCTTGTTTGTGTGGCCTGCATTTTAATAATACCTCTGCAAACGTCCCTGTACCTCAAAGTGCACATACCTTACTGTTACATAATCCTTTGACAGTACATGTATTTAAACTGTGCTTTTCCAGAATACTTCTCCACAAAGCCATAGAATCAGGCACATCGTTTGTTTCTGGTAGACTGGCTCTAAAGAACCACTTGTAGAAATCTTTTTGGCTCCTTCAATATCCATTTGACTCATTTATATTTGTATACATCGGGTCTGCAGCAGATGTGCCAGAAGATGGAATCACCATAGTGCAAGGGAGTCTCAAAATATATTTCATGAACTTTATCAGTACTTATGTTAACATCAACTTTACTCCTTGAAAAACCCACTGAACTATGAAGAGTCGTTCATTGCTGCAGATTTCTTCTTCATTGTCTGTGGAAACACTGGGTTGAGTAGAAAAAGTAATTTTTCTTCACTTTGAATGGATTATACAGATCTTTCACCCTGGTGAATTACCTAGGCTGTATCATGTGAATAAAAAACATGTTTTAGGCATATTGTAAAATGTGGAGGCCGGTGGGCCTATGCCACCAGGGACAAAGAGGGTACATTGGTAAGACAATCCCTATTTCGAAAGCTACTCTCTTGGTCATGGAGAGTAAAAGGCCTTCCCCCAGGGTGCCTTGCTTCAACTATTCAAATGTACCCCACCTCTCCTATCCCAGCTGGTCTCCCCTCCCCCTTGCTACCTGGTACATCTTACCTTTGGAATGTTCTCCTTAGCCACGCCCATAAAGCTTCCCTACTGGTTCCTGTACCCTAAACCCTGCCTATGTACCGCCCCCGAGTCCTCAGACCATTGGCATTGATGCTCTCCCTGACCCCGTATTTAACCCTGGGTAAGCCACTGTTCTTCCCCTTCTGTCCCTGGACACGTNACAGAGGGCCTTCCTGCCTTACTTCTTTGTCTGCTGCAGCATCTTTGCCACAGCTATCCGGCAAAATTGTGTGTGGATGTTAGCAGCTGCACTGTACCTGGTAGTGCCTCAAAAGAGATGATGCCTGGGAAGGCAGCAGCATTTTAACCACCCAGAAAAACACAGAAGCAACAGTAAAAATTAACAAAAGTTTGTGACAGCTTCCATTTTTAAGATTTTATTTAATTACATAATCTATTTTATATAATTTTTTTAAAATTGTATCATCTATCTTATTATATATAAATTATATTAATTTTAGGAAGTACTTATTTCTTCTAAAATTTAGGAATGCTGGGTCTGAGTAAAATTAATTTTATAAATTTAACAATGCTCAGTCAGTACTTAGTTGGTGGATCTGGGACAAATTATAAACATATACTGATGCATCAATGTAGATTTTAGGACCACAAAATCTAGGATGACACATCTACATATTGTCCTTCCTTTCCAACCTTTGATCTCTGCAGCAACTGGCGGTTATACAAGCTACAGACAGCTGAAAGTTTCTGTGAAATCCTCTGGGACATGGATATTTGAGTACACAACTAATTCTACTCAAATCAGAAGCTTCTGTGTTAAAACTGCCATTTTTTTTTCTGATTCAGTTAACATTTTTTGTAGACTTTACTCAGTTTGAACCAAATATCCCTGAAAGCAGGATATTTCTGCAGATACCTCTGTATGGATAGACAACTCTTAATTAGTGGGATTCTAAGGTGGTGCTATCCTTCTAACATGGAGATGACCCCATTTGTTCATTCTGCTTGATCACCCTAATATTATCATTAGATACCTGTGCTTTAGTACTGTAATCACCATACAGGGTTTTGTTTCTCTGTGAGTTGATGAGAAAGACTACAAAAAGAAATGGTCACCCTTGCATTTATTTAAGATCAGATAAATTTCAGTAACTATCTTATTTATTTTAATGTCTGAGAAAATATTATAAAGAATTTGCCCATGTACTGAATGAAAATCTAAAAAAAAAAAAAAAAAAAACCTAATATGCAGAAAATCAGTGCAGGGCCATTTGCTTGCTCTTCTCATCTGCCCATTGGACTGTGAATGTATTCTGCAAATTTCTGTGCAAGTGGATGTTCAAATATTAGTCCATAGGCACTCCTGCATTCCATGTTGATGTGTTTGATTGTTTTTACATGCTTTAGGCCAAAAATATAAGCTTCTTTCCTAGTAAGCTACACACTTCCTGTGTAGCTCTAAGCAGATGTCACTTTAACCCTTTTTCTGACATAGAAACTAACCAAAACCTCACAGAAAATTCCTGTGTTTTGCCTTACAGCTAACTTAAATGATTGAAATATAAATCCTCATGTAAGCTTTTTCCCGAGCATAGTTGCTCCTTTTTCTTTTAACAGGAACCCTCTTTCCTCTTTAATATCTTCCTTTACTACTCGGTAATACTACAGCTCATCTTCTACCCCTTACTAATGCCCACCTGACTACAGATCAGACTGAGTCAGAAAGGAGATTTCTGCTTTTCTGGCATCTTGTTACAAATTCAAACCCTACCATCCTACTATATAACTCACTAACCCACATTTCCTACTCTTCAGCTGTAGACATTTGGCATAATTAAAATTTGGCATTACCAAGTGCAATCATCGTTCTGATAACCGCATGGTATCTTTGGTGCCTGGAGACAGCTATATGAAAGGACAGGAATAACATATCTGGGGACATCCTACCAAATAAAAATCTCTTCAGTCTCTTCATTTTCTTAACATTTTTCTTTCTTTTTTTTCCAGTTCAAAATACTAGCCAAGGGAAAGAACAATGGCAGCAATTTCCAGAGAGGCATTTGATGAAAGAATAATAAAATTGGAGGCTCATTAAGAAAACATGCAGTTCAAAGTCATACAATAACATTATATTTATACCTTCAACAAGGTTTATAAGCTAGCTAATCTCTTTGGGCAATTAGATGAAGTAAGTTTTTCCAAAGAAAAAAAGTTTTTCTTAGTAATCTATCTAATCTTGTGTAGAAGAGGTTAACTGTACTGTGACAGGGAGTCATAACTATTGATAACAAAGCACAACAGTGCTGACAATGGTGCTTGCAAAGATCCACTGATGTGAAGAAGGCAGATAGAACCTGACTTCATTTGTGAAGCAGTTATAAAAACAAATTGATTACCTTTTCCTTACATATGTTTTGAAGGAGGGATTATTTTCTATTATTTAAAACTTAAAAAAGAAAAGTCACGTTATGGATATAGGTTGAGGATAGCGTTTACAGAATTCCTAAGACAGTTAATGGATCAGCACTGCACAAGAAAATTACAATGTACTTAAGGTTAGCGTGACTTGTTCAAACTTGTTAGTGTAATGGATCAACATATCTTTTAAATGTAGCTAATTTACAGTGTCAGACAAAAATCAGATAGACTTATGAGATAACAAAAATGATTGACAGGGAAGTGACACAACCAGAAAAAATAACATATTGGATATATGCAGTAACTTATGTGATGGTATGGTTTAAACTGAGCTAAACCCATCTGTTATTTGCCCTCCCAGCCACAAAATCCAGCATCTCATAAAGTGAGAAACAAGAAGAGTTTAATAGTCCAGAACCTCTTAATGATTGACTCAACAAGCCACAATATGATTCGCCTGTAAGGAAGGCAGAACAATTTGAAATGGGCTGTTAATTAAAAGCTTAGGACCTAAAGGTATGTGCATTGAATTTCACCAGCACTAAGTGTAAAGATAACTCTGAAGTGGTATTACTTACTTGAAAATTTGGCAACAGAATTTACAAATAAACCCCTGATACTACCACAGTGGGAAAGATAACAGAACTTTCCTGAAAAACTGAAAACTGCAGTAGGCAATGATGAATAGAAACAGAAAGAAAAAAAAAAAAAAGAAGAAAATTGATAATTGTAAAGGGTATGTTCCTAACTAGTTAAAGAGAGAAGCTAGTGGTTTAGAAACAGACAAATAAGAGTCAGATGTGACATTCCTTGGAAGTACCACAAAAATTTAAACATTGTACATTCAACTTTTACCTGGCTGATGTCTCTATATGTATCATCTCTCACTCCTGTAGTTTCCCTGTTTTATTGCAAGTCACATATCCATAGATATGTCCCAACTATTGTTTGATTTTTAAAAGTTTTTTAAAAATCCCAGTACAAACATCTTAATCAGAGAGCAGTGCAGCAAGCAGTCAAAAAAAAAAAATAAAAAAAAGGCAGGTTGTGTTATTACAGATAGGAAACTCAGAGAAGGTAACAGGCAGGCACTCCAACAGATTCCCCAGGGAGGTCAGGGAGTCTCCATCATTAGAGATCTTCAATATCTGTCTGGACATGGCCCTGGGCTACTGGTGCTAGCTGGCCCTGCTTGAGTGGATGGGTTGAACCAGATGACCAGATAACCAGAGGTCCCTTCTGACCTCAATCTGTGACTCCATTAAATGAGGGGATACAGTTACCCCCCAAAAAAGTTGAAGGTACATGAAGCATACTAGTAGGAAAGTGATAAACAAAAAAGTTCCTTCAAGCCTGAACATGCCTGTTTCATCTCTACCCTGCTAAATTTAGAAAGTCCCCTTGTGTACATAAAGTTGTGCTGTTGACAACACATTATTTCTATCTTCTTTAGCATATTGTACTTCTCAAGGGTACATGACCATGTTTATGTAGCTTTGTTACCATTTTTCATGGGACTTGCAGAGCTCTTTCCACCGTTCCCCCCATGCCATTTACAGCACTGATTGCGGCTCAAGATTTCCCAAGTGATGAGGTCATTTTTGGAGTGAATGGGCTCAAACAGTCAATCTGTCTGCTGAGGCAGACTTAAATAAATCAAAAAGACCCAAGGCCAATGTCAATAAATTTCTATAAACCAAAAAAAAAGTATTAGAGCCTGATAGGTACCTCTCATGTTAGCTATACATTCATTTTCATTAAAAACTGAGGAACACTGGGTAGACACTCACCAAGGACAGCATGAGAGATGATGGTTCATCACAGTTAGAAAACTAAGATAAGCGGAAACAAGACATTTCCAGTGTCACAGGAAGAAACTACCATGCTGCATGTTTACAGCCATTTTCCTAACTTGATTCACTATCCTAGTGAAATTCTCTACAGTATATATAAGTATTTATTTAATTACTGGATTTCAAACTCATCCCCAGAAGCAGAACACTACATCATCTTTTTTCTTGCAGTTAATAAGTTAGGTAGAGAGTAATCAATTCATTCCCACAGAGACTTCATAGGACACCTCTCATCTTGAGCAAGTGATGATGCCATAAGATGATGAAGCCAGTGAAATGTCATAAACTATATCCAGAACCAGAGTTACCACAGCCACCATCTGCTTACCACTCCAAATGCTATTTTTCTTTCATTGTGTATGTTATTAGTTGTTGAAGTTGTTTTCCTTAGAACTGAAGGGTGGAAATGAAGTTGGTTTAAAATAAGAGAGTATGGTCTGATTTTTAAAATCAGTTTTATAACTATGAACTAAATAGTAGTAAAAACAGTTCACAAATATTACATACACTTTCACTGGTTATGGTCATTCATCATGTTTTTCAAAATAATCAACTGCCACAGCTTTTGGACATTGCTACTCCCTATTTTCATCCCTATTTCTCATTCAGAAGATAATTCACCAAACTAAAACCTCACACTTTGGTAGTTATTATAACGTCTTCTTTGGCCATGGTTCATTTAGTTGGGGAAGATTCACATCACAAAACAAATCAGTCCAGTGGGCTCAGTTTCAAACCTGATCATAGCAAATGATACACCTATGTCACCAAGAATGGGAGTCTTTTCATTGTTGTTTAGTCAGTGTGTTTCAAAGAACACTGCATTCTGAACTAAAATCTAGCAAATACTACATAATTACCTTTACTATAAACCAGAGCATTAAGATGGTGTCCTGCAGGTCAGGGAAATCCTTAAGTAAGGAGTATAACAAAGGATGCTATTTTGCCTAATTAGACCAACCAAGCACAAAGTGGGGGAAAGTCTCCTTGGGAAATGAACATAAAACATGCAGAAAGGAACTGTTCCAGTGAGGAGGCTGTTCAGACAGCCACAGCAACAAAAGCTAGCTCTCCCATTTCTGTCACGTAGTGATGTAATCGCTAGGCTGTAATAGGATAGATTGATTACTTCTTTTTCCTCTTCAAAATAAGGATAGAACGTCTAAGTTTTGCAAGGAAAAGAAATGTTGTTAAGTGTCCTCAAGACATTAGTAGGTCTGGCCCTTTGGGGGACGTAAGAGGAATGTCTAGTTTCTGGATCTAAGAAAGGAGCTATACAAGAAATTGCTACAAAGAGACCATGATGATGCAAGAAATCTGGACTCTGGGGCCACCAACATGAGAAGGACAGGGACTCATTGGGTCAAAGAGGAGATCTGCAAAGATAACCAGAGGACATGTCTCATATGAAGACAGGCCAAGAGAGCTGGGGTTATTCAGCTTGGATGTGAGAAAGTCCTGAAGAGACCTTACAGCTCCTTCCACTGCCTAAAGGAGCTGCAAGAGAGGTGGGTCTTTCTAAAAATGCATGCAATGAAAGGAGGACAAGCTTTAAACTAACTGAAAGAGGATAGATTTATATTAAATAGTAGGAAGAAATCTATTGTGAGGGTAGTGAAACACTGGAATAGGTTGCCCAGAGAGGTTGCAGATTCCCCATCCCTTGGAAGTGTTCAAAGCAAGGCTGGATGGGCTTTGAGCAACCTCGTCTAGTGGGAGGAGTCCTGATCCACGACTGCGGGGCTGGAACTAGATGATTTTTAAGGTCCGTTTCAACTCCAAACTCTCCATGATTCTGTAATTCTGTAATTATTTCATGCTCAAAATAGCACAAAACTCCCTTAGTAATAACAGCTGGCACCTGCCTAGAAATTATGAGGACTTAATACAGACAAAAACCTGGTACAAGTAAGACTTGTTTGAGCCCACCAGAAAAACCCTACAGTGATCCATGGCAGAATGAAAAATAGACTAACAGAGCCCAAAAATAAAGGAATGACAGGAGGCTGGAAAACAAAAAATTAAAATTAGCCAAGAAGAACAGTGAAAATTTCAGAGTTAAAACAAAGTATCAAGATTCATCAGCGTCGGCAGAGAAGTCACACTTACTCCCAGCTCTGGAGTGACTTAGAGTGCATGGTGATGGTGGGAGAGAAGGAGAAGGAGAAGGAGAAGGAGAAGGAGAAGGAGAAGGAGAAGGAGAAGGAGAAGGAGAAGGAGAAGGAGAAGGAGAAGGAGAAGGAGAAGGAGAAGGAGAAGGAGAAGTCTCTAAAGCATTAGGCAGCTGCTGTTATAGTTTCATCCTAATGAACTGGTTGATGATCATTTTTATTGCCACTAAGAAGACTGAGGGATGTTAGAACCTCTGTGGAGCTTAGAACATGGTACCCATGCAAAAAGCAGCTGCAGCCTCTGTAAGATTACAGAGAAATAGGAAAGTTGCATTTAGAGGAGTGTCATTGAAGTGCCAGTGGCTCTTTGTTTTTAACCACTACAGCTTGATTTCTGAACACAGGGATGTGTGCAACAGAGAGATCATATGCCTTCTGCTCAGGGCTAGCCCAGCTCCCCACCTTCCTAGAAGCAGATTTGACCCGGACAAAGGTGGCCGAGGGAGTCCACAGAAGCGTGAGGGATTGAGAAGCATGGACAATGAGCATCCAAGCACCTGAGTACGTTGTCAGTGTCTTCTTGTTTCTTGTCAAAATAGATGTACTTAAATTTGTGGATTGTCAGCTGCAGAAAACAAAATTACTACCTACCCCTGAAGGGGGTCAGACAAGTACAGGGGAATGAACGCTTCCCATGTTTTTCTTAAACTTGTCTCAAACCCACCTTGAGAGGACCCCTTCCAGGAGGGTGTTGAAGCCATTCACTTTCAGAACTTCTCAGAGAATATCACTTGTCTTCACTCTGTACATACAAGAAGTTCATCAAACACGCCCAGTAACAACAGTTGAGGCAGTTTTATGATGTGGGTATCTGTCCCCTGGGAGCAGGACTGAAGCCACCGACTCAATTTGCATAAACTACCATGCAGTTTTCAGATAGTAATAAATTAAGGTGACAACCTCCACCTAAAGGCTGGGTATTCTTATTACAAACCCCCTGAGCAATACAGAGTGTGTAGCTTTTGAGACCCTAAATCAAACCTGTAACATTTTGTGAAGATGGGTTGTGACATTTTGTGTTTCATATTCTGTCAGAGAAAGAAAAGGCAGCAGCTTTTAGAAAGTGTTTTGGGGTGGGAAAAGTGTCAACCAATATGTTAAAAGTTATCTGAGCGCAACACATTATTCTTAATATGCATTCAACAACACACACTGTAATGACTGAGAATGCTGCAAATACTGAATGTAAAGTATTGCTAATGTATTTTACAGATCCACGCCACGGAGCACATCCAGTTATGTCTCAAGTTTCAGCTGATAGATTGACAGATACCGATTGACAGAACCCGCTGTAGTGGAATTCTTGGCATTGGTTTTATCTATGGTAGAGTGTAGATGAACGACCACAGCAGGACACATTTCCATGTGAAAAATTAGTCACAGGAAGTGGTGCATTACTGTGTTTCAGCAACTCTGATTGTGTGGAAAATTAAGGATGATGAAGGTACAGTTTCACTGAAGATTCATAAAATCTCCCTTTAAATGCAGCAAGGAGTAATTAAAGAAAAATACTGATATGAACTAATAAGCTGAAATACTTGATTTACATAATCAATTTCTATCTGGAAAATCAATGTGATGAAAGCAGAAAAGTCAAAGGTGTGATTATACCTCAGCTCTTAAAGGTACGTGATTCATTTTAAATTGCAAAGAAGTCACTCTGAGACCTCATGGTTTCTCCTGCTGAAGCATAATAACAAACGAAAAGTTCCATAGTGAATTTGAATAGGAATAAGGCAGTCATTTAAAATTCTTTTCCTTCGCTAAAGATATACAGATATTTATATATATATGCATACTTATGTGTAGATAAATATACATATATTTATGTAATTATGTATGCATACCTGAACAAAAGTCCTAAGAGCAGGAGTTTATAACATGAACTTCACCCTGCCTTAGGTTATACAAAGTTCTGAAATGCTGATTAAAAGTAACAGTCAGCACATCATAACAGCGTAAAGTGCTAAAATATGCCTGCAAGAATTGTTACTCCAAATTTTACATGCCATACGGATTCTTGTTCTTTTCTAGATGACTCATATTCATATTTGTTAACAAATTCTCTGAAACAACTGCCACAGGAATGAATCAAAAGACTAACTCATGAAGGATGATTTTAGAAGCAGAATAAATAGATACGGGCATGCACATGACATGCAGTTCTCAAGAAAGTTAACATAGAAGTATCACAAATATTGTGAAATAAAAGGCTTTTTCATTTGTAGGAAAATGAACCTCTAAAAATAAAAATTCAGATAGAACTAAATATATCTACATTGCCTTAATAGGTTTTTAGCAGATTGAAAATATTAATTAGTAGACAGAATATTTTGAAACTTGAATTAAAGTGTCATTCCATTAGCAATAGAACAATATTACTCCCAAAAGAAACTTCGATTTCTTGTTATTTGCCACATTTAATTGAAAATCATTCTGTGACCCATACTTGTATAATTTCCTAGACCTCCTGTGGTTGTCAGTGACAGTCTACAGCTACACAAGGGAATCAGTTCATAAAACAATGCATACTAATGAAGCAACTCATGCAGCATCCTCTGCCAGCACAGGAGAAAATGCATAAATGTTGTTGCTTTAATTGTGCAGATCACTGGGAATCATAACAGGATGTTTTTTCTGTACTATTAATATATTCTTTAGCATTCAGCTGTACAGTGTGCCCCATCAATGTGTTAATTCCTTGAGGCAAGTTTAATCCCTTCTCATTGACAGAAAGCCAAAGTTGCTTGCTCTCCTATAATAAGCCTTTTTTTTCCTTTTCCTTTCTTTTTTTTCCTTTTCCTCCTGTTTTTTCTTTTCAGAGAACAATTTAGCGTACTGTAAGTATGTTTTAGTTAAGGGGCAATTATAAATGTTGTTTTGAAGAAATTAGTTTCTTTGAATCATCCTGAAGGAAACAAAGATACACCTTGAGTAGTCTGTAAAAGATCTTAACAATTAATTTACTCTCTGACAAAGAGATGATTCACTTACTACACCTCTGCTTCTTATTTCTCTGTGCACTTTCACTTCTGGCAGTTTCATATGATAAGTTGGCATCTTGTTTGTTATATATTGAGTATTAAGTACCAAAAAAAAATCCCCAAACTGCTATCAACAAATGTTTCAGCTAAATGACCTTTTTCAGATTTCCAGCTGCAGCATGTTCTCATTTAGGTGCTGGATATAAAACAGTTTAAGGAGATGGTACTTAATTTTATGAAAAACAAAACTTTAAAAAAAGAAAACATAGTTCTTTGTGCAGTTTCTTGGGAAAATGTATTGTGTTCTAAAGTGTGCACAAGGCAAGAAACAAGAGAAATGTGTCTCTAGCAAAAACTGGATGTTCAAAGATGAAAAAGAAACTTCGTTCTCTAAGCTAATGTTTTGACAGATCCATTCCTTATGGCAGTCTTAGCTGAGACATAACAGTTCCTACTCCTAAGGTAGCAGAACAGGGGTGACTGAAATGTGGACAGCAGACCAAAACCAGCCCATAAAGCATTTTCCCGTATGTTCTCTGTGAATGCTGCTGGCCAACCAGACAGATCACACTATCAGCTGACCACTCCAGAGATGAAGCTCATGAATAGTAATTCCAGACAATCTTTAACTCATCTCTATTGAAAAATAAGAGCACTCTTCCTTTTGCTTCTGGGAGGTTGTCTGGAAGGGCCTGTGTAAAGCAAAAGGGCATAGTGATCAGACAGAAACAGACGTTTGCCCAAACCTCAGCACCTATTTTTGTTGCTGCTCAACCCAGAAGAGGAGACCTGGCTGAGAAAGAGAATGACCATCTTAGTTTTCCTCCTGCTCAAAACCTGAAGTAGGAGGGGGGAGGAAATGCAGGTATCTCCATAAAGCTTCTGCCTACCTGCACTCAAGAGATTTGTCTTAACCTATACAAACACAAGGGCCAGCCTTGTAATGTTAAGGCAAGTTAAGGGTGGTCACCTCCTCCAGCCACCCTGGCTCAAACCCCTCCTGTCTGGCTGCTGGAGCCCAGCCCAGTATCCTAGAGACCTGGGGTCTTGCCAGGCTAAGGATTGTTGCTTCTGCTGTCCCCCTTTGCAGGTTCAGCCAGGAGTGAAGCTGAGCACATAATCTGGACAGAAGACACAGACACAGCTGGTCACACAGAGAGCCACAGATGAGGCACAGCCCCCAGCAGCCCCCACAGTCAGGACGCACACCAGCTTCATTGCCTGTCTCTGGACTCACTCCAGCACCTCACTGTCCTTGCAGTGAGCTGAACTGGACACAGGACTCAAATGCAGCATCACCAGTGACCAGCAGAGAGGAGTAATCCCTGCCCTGGTCCTGCTGGCCAAACTATTTCTGGTACAGGCCAGGATGCCATTGGCCTTCCTGTCCCCCTGGGCACACGCTGGCTCATGTTCACCTGGCTGTCAACCAGCACTGCCAGATCCTTTTCCATCAGGCAGCTTTTCAGCTGGCCATAGCAGCGACCAAAAATGCCAAATAGAAGTAGTACGGCAATAAGTAGAAGGTGCAGAGGACAGCAGTAAGTAGAAGGTGCAGAGGCCTTAAAAACACAAAAATAATGTTTTGCATAACTTTATACAGAAACTGAAATAATGCATATCCTGCTGCTGATAGCTTTTGAGTCATATTGTTTATGTATTACATTTTCTTGTATCACAGAACTACAAGGCAATTCTTGTCTATTTTCTAACTATTCTCTCTCTTGACAGGACAGCTTTTTCAGTGGTACACTCCTAGATGAACAGTATCAAGTTTTTATCTATTTAGAGAAAAGGTATAATTAACACAGAAATAAGTTGCATGTCTTCACCTGCCAACATCACCAGGCAACTGCAGAATAATTGCCTTCTTGATTTGAGGTATGCGCCTCATTTCAAAGTTTTATTTCTCAGTGCCTTTCATCAGCTCATCGTTGTAAAAATATATCCCATTAAAAAAGTCTCTCTGTGGACTTGGGTGTTTTACTTTTTCATACTAATTCGCAGTGATTATAAAGGGCAATAAGAAAACTAAAGCTAAAGAGCAAAAAACTGTGACAGTAAAAATAGAAGATATACCATCTGCAGCATCACACTGTGCAGCTAATTTATGGCATGATATTGAAAGTCAGAACAAGGCTCAAATGTACTGGCCTAAACTTTTTCTCCTACACAGATTAATAGAGAACAATCAATCTGGTATACTGCTCTTTCAATAGACTTAATGTACAGTGAATGAATAGTAATTAAACTTTAACTTTCTAAATTGTCATTGTACTATGATCTCCCTTTTTTGCTACCACCTATAAATTACATTATAATGAATTATTAAAAGGATAAAGGAGGCAGAATTGAGATTAGAATATCAAAGTATGACCGCAGCAAACAAGGAGGGCTCTGCTTTCAAAGAACTTTTTATCCTACAAGTGCAGTAAAGGGGAGCACATGATTCTTTGCTGGGAGCAGAGAACGAAGTTATACATGATTAAAATATTTCAAATGTATGCTAACAGGACAGATCCCCTTCTGGACTGCATAACAGAACCAGATGAAGGACTTCAGACATCATGTCATGAGCTACTACACAAAAAGCTAAGAGCTGGCTTTAGTCATTACTGTACTACTTGACTTACATCCCATAACTAGCAACCTAGATCAGATAATTAAAGCATTTGAAAGCTCCCCATACTCTGCCATGCTCAACATCTCATGTTCTCTTTTGCCTACACTTATTTATGCCTAATTTTACTTCATGGATTTTAACATTCCAGTTTCCTCACACTCCCTTTATAGTCAGTAGGAAAAGACAAGCTTCTACAGAATAATTTGGAAGAGGAGCCTAAATGGACGAGGTCCAGATTTCCTTTGAGCAGATTAACTAACTCTGCTGACCAGGGAGAGGCCAGTGGGAATGATCCTACATTAAGTGTCTGAAACTGGGCAACTCAATCCAAGTCAGTCTGGCCTAAATCACCCATACATTGTTACTTTTGATATAATAAAAAGCAAATTCCTCTTTCAGTCTGTCTGCTCACAGAGACAGTTTTGCATTGGGAAGGCAGCAATTGGCTTTGAATCATAGTGACATAACCTGGTCTCTAACAGGGCACGGCCAGCAGCTGACTCATTTCTCCTTCAGCTGCCCAGGAGAATTCATCCAGCAGCTGATAGACCAAGGCTTGCAATCTGATACTAAAAGGTTTGGACAAACAGAGCTGATTGAAATTAAATGCTGGCCACCAGAGCATGGCAAGTTTTGTGTGAATAGTACATGAGGAAGTGATGTGTGAGAGCGTGGATGTGTTTACAGCAAAGACTGTAGCAGTAGAACTGAGTGTTAAAATCATACCAAAAGATGAGGTACTAACCTCCTGGAGAGGAAACCAAGAGGTCTGTCAAGAAAGAGAAGAGCTTGTTTAGACTGGAGGTATCAGAAGAAATAAACCACTGTCCTTTATCTCTGCTGTTTGGCCCCATGGTGTAGAATTCGTTGCTACAGAGGGTCACCAATGCCAAAAGTCTAGGTAGGTTCAAAAGTAACAGGACAACATAATGAGAAAACAAATCACCAAGAGCTATTAAATGCAAAGACACCCCTCAATCCAGAAGTCCATCTGTCACGAACAACTGGAAGTTGAAAGGATATTCTGGAAAGTACCAAATGCTGACTTTCTTCATGTATTCTTCCTTGGGCTACTGTTGGTTAGCAGATACTCACACTGACACAGTAGGGATACATTTTGTCTTTCTCATCATAGTCATAAATCCTCTTACCAGACTGGGGGGTAAGACCTGGTCTTACCTGGTACCCTGACTTCCTAGAAAATCTGCCACTGACTCTCTCAAGAGTGAACCCAGATAAGCACAGTGGAAAAACATGAACGTTTGAAAGAAAAGTCTCACTTGACTGAGGTATTCCAAAGATAATACAAGATGAAAAATTTGTTTCCTTCCATAAGCAGAGTTGGTAAAACAAAAAATCCAGCAAACAGATCAGCAGAAAGAGATTCAATCTGTATCTCTTACACTGACTTTTTATAATCTTAGTGGAGATAAAAACTCTGGATTCAGGATCAGCCACCTAACTTGTTCAATTTCCTGTTGTCACATGCTTCACCTGATCATCTAAAGTGTTTCAAGAAATAAAAGCTGAGACATTCCAAAGAACTATCAAAATTCCCAAGAGATTCCCTTATCTGTTAACCTTCAGCTATTCTAGACTTTCTTATAAAGTAGCACAACAAAACATAAGCAAATCCTTTCATCCGTCTCTATTTAGTAAACATTCTACTATACACACATTTTAGAGATTTGCAAAGCAAGGATGAATGGTTGAATCAGGGTTCAAGCAGACACAGATACACAGAGTTTTACATAAGCTCTGAGATTTAGAGAAGAGGGGCACCATTGCTAGAACAAAGTCAATTCTGTCATGTAACACGGCCACAGATATTAAATCCTGCTTTGAATCCAAAAACTCTGGATGAGCCAATGCATATCAAAAGGTTTTAGGAAGAAAGAATTAAAAAATAAATGAGGCCAAAATACTAAACTTTCCCAAGCTGCTTAGAAATGACAGTTCTTAGAGACACAGAAGACAATATATCTTAACAAAGTAGTCTAGAACATTAGAGAAACCAAAACTGGGGAGTTGTAAAGATAATTCAGTCTAATGTGTTTAATCAGACAGAAAGCAATAAAGTACACTAACTATGAGAGACCTAGATATTTCAGTTTAAATTATAAACCTAAATTGGAAATGTTAGTTTCCTTCCAAAGGCAACCAGAATACCCAAAGCATCTGGCTGCTTTAAATAATGCATGAAGTGGGAAAAAATTATTTTAACATCTGTAAAAAAAAACAAGCAGAATTTTTGTTAGAACTCTAAATTTACATTCTCATTTCAGAAAAATAAAAATGCCTTGAGAGACATAAAACATTCTTAGACTAAAGCAATACATATTACGTTAAACAATTGATTTTGGTTTTATTCAGAAATTATTGATATAACATATTTAACTATGACAAAATATGAACACCTGTTCATCAAAGCATTAAGAGACCTAGAAGCTGATATTATGACATCACTTTCACTATTAATCAAGGTTCATTTTAATAAATGCCTGATATCATAAGTATGTTGTTATGCACTCTGAGTAGTCCTATCTGCTCCAATAAGAATATCATGAAGAATAAAAACAAGTAGTTATGTAAGTCTCCCTGTAGGATTAGATTTTAATACATCTGGGAAAAATAATTTAACTATTAGCCTCTGGGTGAGAAGAATCTGAAAGGCACTGATCCCAAAAGAGACCTGAATCTTTTAATTGGAAATAAATTAGATTACTATGTAATAAGACAGGGAAACAAAAAAGGCAATGCAATTCTGATTGAGGCATCATGTCACAGAAATAAGGAGAAAATAATCCTCTCTGGTTTAGTCAGATAAGTAAAATAGTAGCTATAATTAGAAAAAAAAAGCCATATAATTATGTTATTGAAAATGAAAACATTGAATGATTATTAGAAAAAATATCCTGATAAGGGGAAATATTACACGGTGGCACAATAGTTTGGAGGAAAGAATAAGAAGCAGAGTAGTGCACAGAAATTTTAAATGCCATCAGACATAATGTTAGAAAAAGTACTCCCAGGACAAACCTTCATTGGCTAGAAGGCAAGGTACAGAGCTTCCTTTTCATATTTCAATCACTTGTCATTCCATGAGCTTCCCAGCTGTGGGAATAGCACTAGAGCCTCTGTGCCAGATCTGGATGCAGCAGCTCACACGAGATGCAGACAATGCTGTGTGTGAGTGTGTTCCCTCTCTGCAGGCAAGACACCAAACACGTCTCATGGCTGAGTTCGACTGCGCTGAATTATGTCATAACTAAATAACTATAATTACTTACATTAACCATAATTTAATGTAATTACCTAAATGATCACAGTAAGCTTGTGTCTCAAATTAGCAACTTTTTCCCCCATTCAGAGACAGATGTCCTTTGCGGCAACTGTCGGTGATTTGGGTTTGTTTTTGTTTTGGTTTTTTTCCCATTTGTTACAACCTGTCTTCCCTTGAAAATGTAATTGAGTAACAGTTACCTGCCCCTCAGAGAACTTACCTTATTCAAGAACTTTGAATCCAGGTGTGAACTAAACAGACATGGAATTACAGCTCCTGCAATACTGTAACAGCTCAAATGACTCAGGGTTGCAATACTTTCTATTATAAAAATGTGGGATTTAGCTTTTTATCACTTCAACAAATAGAACAATTCCAGTCAAAATTTTCTATGTGCTGGGATTTCGATGTTAATGTTTAAAACCATTAAATACTCTATAAGCACTGAGAAAGTTTTATCAGAGTTTCTAAGACCAAATAGACTTTACACTTTCCATCCACATGGAAACCTTCACTCTTTCCACTTAGAAGCTGCTGGAGGGATGTTTTATGGAATTATCTGGGCAAGAAAACGAAAGACCAAGGAGCCTGGTCCACCTGTATTATCAGAGGCAACAAGTTTCCCCTTGATGCAGAAAAGTGTAATGGTCTAGGAAACCATCTGATTTGACTGCAAAAGTAAGAAAACTAGAGGAGGCAGTGGAGGGAAGAGAATAGACCACTGCCAAAAAATTTTTAAAAATTTATAAAAAAATCTGGTGAGTCTGGTAGAAGACAAACTGGGAGCTTAATGAAAGAAGACCATGACTTCTTAGTTAATAATTTTATGGGCAGGAAGATGTTAGGCAAGAAAGCTGTGACTAAAAAAATGCAAAGTGTAAGGAAGAGGAAACTCTCTCAGCAGAAGTGATTAAGTACACAGACTGTGAAACCCACAGCACGGTATCATACTTACCAGCCTAACCAACTTGCCGCAAGTGGTGGGCTGTGTCAGCCCAGGACCTGTCATATTTACATGAACCATTATAAACATTTCTGCACTTTGAAGTGGTGGTAACCAGTGTGCTGCAGGAATGATAAAGTGAGAAACTATGTTTTTGACTTCTCATGCAAGGAAATTAGTCCTACACAGAGAGATTTTGTTTGGAAAGCATGTTGCCTTCAGACCTGCGATTGTGCAAAAGGGAAAAGGCATATTCCTCGGGATGCCCTAAAGAATCAGCCAAAAGGAAAAACCATGGCACACAACAATGGCATTCTGGAGGGGACCAAGGCAAGGCATTTGAGAGGGCTGAGCACAATAGTGCTGGAAAGAGAGCAGGATCAGGAGCTCCAGGCCATAGTAAGGCTGTCCTTCTTTGCTCTGTGCCATTTGGCAAAGATTTCTTTAGCACCATATTTTTCCTAGTTCATATTTTTTTTGCTTAATAAAGTAGATCAGTTGGTTTGCTCACCCAGCAAGCACCACACAGAGCAGATACTGTGAGTAGAAGCATTGCAGATAAGATTTAGAAGAGCTTTAAAATTATACAAATTCATATCACCTGCAGTGAATTTCTATAGCACCATACTAAATAAAAAGAAACAGCTAATAGAACTCTCTGCATTGTGAACACAGCAAGTTTCTTTTACCTCTCTACAAGGGCCAGATTAATCTGCCTACTAAGCTGAGAAAAGGCATTGTCTTCTGCAGTCCTTGGATCAGGTACCTTCTCTCTATGCCCGGTAATGTCAGTGCCTGGGTGAAGGTAGAGGAAGAGAAGTACAACTATACTTCAAATGGAAAAGCAATTTAACTTTCTGTTTCATGGGAGCATGAGCTGCCTTTAGCCCCAGGAAACATGAAAACTAGATCCTACACTTTAGCATGCAGCCTCCCTCCCATCCCCAAACCCTCCCAAAAAAATGAACTTACACTAGTCATTTCCCCAGCTGCAGTAATAATTTTTAATAGCAAAGTGATCATTGCTATAATATCACACATAAAGAAGCAGAAGTGTTGCTTTTTCTACTGTTTAAAAAAAAAAGGCTGCTTAATAAAGTGGGTCCCCCTATTCTTTATGGTTTATGGCGTGATTCTTCTGCTTGTCAGCTCTTTTCAAAGTCTGCTTATTCTATGAAAATAGCTTGTGAGGCAGTCTTAAGGAAAGTCTCTAAGGATTACAGAGAAATCTTAGTGGATATATGAACAAACCACCATCTACAAGCAGGAGGTTTAAACCTGCTTGGCAGTAATAGATCCTAACACATAAGCCTTCTCTTTTTCTTTAATTAAAAAAGGGTTTTGCTTGCTCAGACTGGAGTTTTCTCTCAAGAGCTGCCAAACCCCATAGCCTGATGGATGCAAGCTTGCTGCACTCTATGTGCCCATCTCCAGCCAGCAGCCAGGCTCAGCAGTCATTCCCAGTAAGCGCTAAAGCGCCTTATGCAGCGAGCAGATAGAGATGTATCCATATTCACACACACCACACAGATCAACACAGGCAGGAAACACGCAACACTCACACAAACAGGCAGCCTGAACCCTCTTCCTCCTCTCCAGCTGACCAAGGTTGAAGGCTGTCAGTAGAACACCATAGGTGACCAGACGTGCAGTTATAAATATGCAGGTGCAATATTGATCCCTCTGATGCCTTAGGATTTAGATTTTATATTTTTTAGATCCTGTACTGCTGTAGTGTAAGTCTAAAACTCTACATAGCCTGTTAACTACTGTTGTCCCATTTTAGTCAGATAAAACAATTCCTCTCTGGCCTGAAACACAAGGACACCTCACCGTCTTCAGGCCCCAAGAACTGTAAACAACGGGGGGCCAGAGGGGAGGGGGAATAGCAAACTTGGGGTAAATTACTTCATTACCTGAAGCTGTAATTGGAGGATTAACCCTGATATGTAAATTGATAAAAACTTATAAAAGTGTAGAAAACTTGTGACCAGTCATCCATCTTGGGTGTAGCCAGCCTCTCCCAGAGAAGGCTTTTGACTGCCCAAGGTGTATCTATTGAAGGGCCTTCAATAAATACCCATTTTTATTCTCTTAATTTTGTCTAGCCTCTGTTTTAGGGAGCCACTCCAAGGCATCACCACCCATAGCTGGCCTAGAAAATCAATCTATGCTGTAGCTGGTCCCTGATCCTCTAGTCTCCCCAGCTGTGGACACACAGACCTGTGAGCCCCTGCAGGTTCATGGTTTCACTCCAGCTGGTGGCACTAAAATCTCTTTTCCCTACTCACCAGTTTTAGTGAGTTTTAAATTCAGTAGTCCAGTTTTAAATTCATTCCTGTTCACACAGATACACACACACTCAGGATGGACAGTTCATTCACACAGACAGTAAAAAATAGGGCTTCATAAGAAGATATGGAAAACTGTGCTAATTAAGCACAAGGTTCTGTCAGACAACTCTATTGACAAGCAAATTGAATACACTCAGTGAGGTCCTTTAAGGCCTTCTTCTATTTTCCCCACAGCCATCCTCCCCTGTCCCTGTGTAAGCCTCACACATTGCCACAATTCTCTTAAAATAGCCCATAAGAAGTTTTACACAAACACGAACATGCTGTTCCACCTGCATTCCATGATGAGGCCTATTAGCCCTGTAGACAGTTGCACAAAATTATAAAGTAAAGGACAATATTTCCTAATCTTTATATAAATTCCCCTTGTGCAGGTGACATATATTCAATTATTCTTTTAAAGAAACCTGAAGCCTAACCTAATATAGTAATCAGTATCAGCAAGTTTTAAAAAAAATGTTTTTATTTGTCTATACACAAATAATTAAATTAACGTTACCAATCCTTCTGAGACAGATGAGACAGTGGCTCCAAGCATGTATTAAAATATCTAATGCAAAGAGGTAAACAATTTCCCCACTGAGGGCTAAGTACAGATGCTTTATCCCACAACCATAATAAATATTTGCATTAGCCACAGAAAAATTGGCACAGAAACTCTCTGTAGCAGATCATAATCTTGCCACCTCATTGTTAAATTTATCTTGAAAATCTGGAATAATCATTAAGCATTCTTTTGTGAACATAATGTAAACTAATCTAAACTAAACTGAAAACTAAAACTAAACCGAAAACTAAAACTAAACCTTTTACTAAAACTAAACCGTTTAATAAAACTAAACTGAAGCAGGTGAGTCATTGGTTGCTTTACCTGGAGCTACTTCTTTACATCCAAATGGTGGAATGGACAAGAACGGGATTTTCTGCCAGAAAGAGAATGCTGGCCTTCCCAAATAGAACTTGATTTGCCTCAAAACACAACGCTAGTCTGAACCTGCAGGCAGGCAATAAAGACTATTGAAGTCTGGTTTGAGTGAATTCACTGCCTAGGAGTTCTGCTTTCCAATTGATTTCTCAGTAAAGCTGCTGGATTTTGATGTAAGATTTTTACTTTAATCTTTGAGACTCTAAGTGATTACCTTCAGGTGATGATATGAAAGATAGCTGACAGCCACAGCAGAGGGTAACAAAAGGTCTTTATCTGGATCCCCTTTGCTGTAATCAGGACTTTCTCTGGCAAACAGCTGTAGTTTTTTGAACCCATTCACCTTTAATCTCAGCACACAGATTTGTTTCTGTTTTGAGACATGTAGCAGAGCCCACCTCTTCTAAGGCTATTTCTCTAGAGGAGATTGCGGTGATTAACTTCATAGCCCCTGTCTTTCTCTCTCCTTAACCCATGAGATTGAATACATTAGACAGATAATAACCCAACTTCATGCTGCAAAGCAACCAGGCAGAGGGGGATTTCATAGGCACAGCCTGCTGAACCATTCGTGCTGGATACGCAAGAAAATGAGGCCATTTAGCTTTGAATGGAAAGCAAGAGATGCACCATGAGCAGAAATTATTAGTGTTCAATCTCTAGGGTTTTTTTCCTATTTTTTCCTTTTCCTAAAAAATTACTTTTCTGAGCATGTGCCATACTGCATTGTATTAAAGAGGAAGGAGAGATAAAGGGTATTTATTTCATCGTCTGAGCCCTCCTAGGAAACCATTCTTCAAGTCCATCACATGATACGTACTAGTCTTTTGATCCTGAATTGCTTACAATTCCAAAAGATCTTTCACAATCTACTATAGGCAGATAAAGCAATAATAGAGAATAAGATTTTTTTTAAGTTACTAAAATTTAACATTAAGGAAAATTATTTCATAACAGAATTTTAAGATTAAATCAAAACAATTCACATACAGTCCTCAAATATAAGCTTAAGAAATGCTGTTTTGCTAATATATACACTAAATGTCAAAATATCTCTTTATTTTGATGTGAAAAAGGTCAAATCTCTTAAGCATTATCAAAGCAATGCCACTTCTCAAATAGTAAATAAGTTCTGATTTCTGTTTTAAATTTTTACAGCTTCAATTTCAACAAATTGAAATTTATCTCATTAAAAGATCTGCAAAATATTTTTTTCAGGACAATTTTGACGATAATATGAAAGAGGAAAATACACATTTGTATATGTAAGAGTGTGTGTGTATGAATATATGTACATATACAGACACATAGATATTTATAAAATACACTCTTCTGTGTGTGTGTATAGATGTGTACACACACATATATGCACACTTACATATGTGTGTGTGTGCGTATGTATGCACACAGGGTTCTCTGTGCTTCATATAATTTATAATTTCATCTTCCCTTATGGACAGAATCTATCGAGAATTCCATGAAGCTGAGTTATGAAAAAACTTTTCAAAGTTAAAAGTGAACCCTTAGCTATTAAAACAATAAAACTCTTAATTGTTTTCCAGAAAAAAATGCTAAATCACTTTCATCGCCACAAAGGAAGTGTTAATATACTGTAGTTTTCTATAAATTTGAAATAAACCAGTACATAGCACTGCCATTTCCACAGGCAGTTAACAAAACTTATCTGGAGCATTCATTGTTTTAATATTCTTTTCCAGATACTGTGGATAGATCGCGACATCCATGGAGGAGCTGCATTCTTTGTTAGACCATAGATAGCTTCTAGCAAAGTACACCATGGCCCTGTAACTCCAGAAAAGAAGGCATAAGGGAACAGTTTTTATTTCAGCCCAGCAAATCTGCCAACATTTCATTCTACAGACATCTTAATCAGAAAAAATCATAGAGTTCCTTCCTAGCATCCTCAGTCATTATCTTTATTCTTTTCCAATTCTTAAGACATCTTGTTCACATAAGTTCAGAAAAGCCTTTAGAGACCTTTGATACTCCCAGAATTACAGCTTGAGAATCATTGCTTCCAACCATGGTGCTTTCCTTGGCACTCTGCTCACATAATGTTCTGAAGTGCACGGTGTCATTTGGAGGGTAGAGCACAATACCGAGTGACAAAAAGCATTAGGAGAAAAAAAAGAGGAGATGTGATTTGAGGTGGGAGGTTGAAGTAAGAGGAACAGACAGATAGAAGAGCCCTAATGTTTTTTCCTGCACATCAGCAAGCCTTCAACAGTAGGAGAGGAAATATTGCCTGTTCAGATGGACTATTGCCTATTCCCATCAAATAGAGAAGGGATTTTCAGGTTAACTGTGAATGCTCTCATATCATTAACAGCTTCTGCTTCTGTTCTGCAACATTTTAAAAAGGGAAACATAAACAGAAAATTAAGTGCCTGGAATCTAATCCTCTTTGGCAAGTGGTAGGTACCAGCATGGAAACCAAGAATAAGACATTTCAGGGCATTTTTGAAATTTAGGCACTGGCCAAAAAAACACACCCTTTCACATCAGGCAGAAGATTAATGGATTTCAAACTTGCACTTCAATGCTGAAATTTCACTGGAGCTTTAGAATAAAGGATTGAGGTTTTTCATTGCTTCTCAACCTTTGGGACTCTCTCACCATAAGCAAACCACAGCATTCATCAGAACTCTTCAATAAAATGCACAGCTTCAGGATAGGGCACCAGTACAGAGAAAAGCTAACCATAGCATCAACAAGTTTAGGTTGTGATTAAGTTGTTGCCTTTCAGGGGTATCACAAATAACTCAGCAACCACTGAAGCTGCCAAAAGTTTCTTCACAGCACTTCAGTATGTCACATGGCAACCCACCCGCCCTGTGGCAGCTGGCCGGTGTTCTGCCCTTCTGCTGCCATGACAATGCTGGCATTGAAATGTAATTGATACAATTCTGTGTGTGATCCTGACCTAGCATCAGAAATGCATATAATTGGATTATCTATTGAATTGTAACCTCACAACAACTGCAGATGGGGCTTTTTTGTATCTTAGTCAAGGATAAGAGAAGTATGCGAGCATATTATTGAAAACAGAAAATTCTATTAATAAGTCTACATTTAATACATCTCAGTATGACCTGAATCTCCTCAAGTCTGGAATCTTAATCTTTCCAATTTATTAGCAGAGTAACTTTAAGAACATGAATAAAGAAAAGAATTAATGGAGAGAATCCAGTCTAGGAACAGTCTTCTTCTCCTTCTCTCCCATCCCTGTCTTCAGGGATCTGAGTTTTTTCCTCCTCACATCCCACAAAGCACTGAAGAGCTCATTAATTGTCAGATAACAAAATGCAGTCATTTAGCCTATGGCACATAAACAAAAATTAAGAATTATGTTAGCACTATAGGTTTCAAACTGACTTCCGTGGCTGTGTTGCAGCAGTAGCACAAAGCACCAGAAGCATTTACCTGAAGTTTACCCTACAAGCTTGTCAGTCAAATTATTTCTAAATTATCCCTGGAGCCTTGACTGGGTACAACACCTAAAGTGGGGCCCATGATTAAAATACTGTAACTTTATTTAGGGCAGGGGCAAAGCAGAGATCTACTCTCTTGTGAAGGGCAATAGAAACTACCATGCTATTACATAGGGAAACTGATGTTAATAGTCATGAGCAAGTTACATAGGACTGGACTTTTCCTGAGTGCTTTAATTAACACATTTCCAACTAGAAGAAAGACAATAGACATGGACTACTACAAATGTTTAAAAAGAAAAGCCACACTCAAAGCATTATCCTTCCCTAAACTCAAGCAGCTGAGACAAAAGAATAAAAAAGGTTCAGAATCCTTGGTCTGAAGAGAAAGAAGTAGAGAAGTAAGGAGAGGCTTTTCATAGACCAGAAGTTGACAGCTAAATGCAAAACAACTTTTGCATCTTTGTTTCCTTCTGAAAAGCTTCTTAGGGGTGTTGGTTGCCCAATGTGATGTACAGGTCTATTGGGTCTGGCTGAGACAAGTTTGTTTTCCCCACAATAGCCCTCACAACATTGTACTTTGCATTGCAAAGGTGTTATAACACGCCAGTGTTTGGCTCCTGATGAGCAGGGCTGGCACAGCATCAGTGCTGTCTCCTCAAAATTCCATCCTCACCAGCAGGCTGGAGGTGTGCAAGATCTTTGGAGAGCACACAGACAGGACAGCTGACCCAAAATGACCAAAGGATATTCCATAAAATATGATGTCTGCTCAGATATAACAGATAAAAGAGGAGGAGGAAGTGGGGGGCATTCGTTATTTGTTACTCATTTGTTATTTACGATGTTTGCCCTCGGGAGTAACCACTACATGTGTCAAAGCCCTGCTTCCTGGGAAGTGGCCAGACATCACCTGCTGATGGAAGTAGAGAATAAAATCTTTTGAGTTTTTTGTTTGCTTGTATGGGCATGACCTTTGCTTTTGCTTTAGTAAACTGCCTTTACCTTAACCCACAAGGTTTGTTTCAGTCTTATTTTCTGCTCCTGTCCTGCTGAGGAGTGGAATGACAGAATGACTTGGTGGGTGCCTGGTGTCCAGTCAAGGTCAACCCACCAAAACAGAGAAGCTCAGACACCTGTTTGGGGACTGTCTTTGAGTAGTTCCACGGACATCTCATCCAATGTATTTTCATTTCAAATAAGACATGGAGTTGAAGAAGAGAAGAAAGGGGACTGTGTTTTTCTTTAAGCTTCACACTGTGACTCATTAGCACACAGCTAGGCACTGTCACAGCACCCCATGCTGACAAGCCTCAATATCCCAGCACATCACAAAGAGAGAACTAGTTGTTTAGGCTTGATTTAACTACTACTTTATCCCATAGCCAGCTTTGGTTTTCTATATTTATTCTGTTTTGAAGGAAAGAGCAGTTAATATCCCAATGTACATTTTATTTCTGGGTTATGGCAGAAGCCTGTCAATGAATAACCATAGCTTTTGGAATATGCCAGGAAGTACTGCTGTGAAATAGTCATGCAGGCAATTGGACAAGAAATTCAACAAAAGAGTGAAATTCCAGGATGACAATCAAATCCACTCTGTTATTATGTTGTTTATACCAAAGCCCATGGCTCTGCTATCGTTAAGGGTCTTGTCAGCTTTTCCATTATATGTTCTTATTTTCAGGGATTTGTTTGTCACAGTGATTCACTCCAGGCAGAGTGAAAACATTAGGAGACTAAAATCTGGCCAAAGGCAAAGAGCATTGTTTACAGCTGATAGAGTCACAGTTGGACCAACTCTCTGCTTTAACAATGTCAAAAAATAAATGGAGATGTAATCATGTTTCATATAAAATGAAACACTGATAAGAGCAAAAATTTTAATTCTTTTTTTTACAGTATCAGAACCTATTAAGAGCTAAAATGTTGGTGAACAAGACAGAATATAGTCAGAGAAACATGGTCATTCATCCATCGCAGTCATTTTCATTCCTCCCCAGCTAGAATTACAGCGTAAGAGCAAGAGTACTTTGACATCTGTATCCACATGGCCAGACTCTGCCTGCACAGATGGGCTGGATTCCGTACACTTTGAACTCATCTAAGGATCCATTTCTATGTCCTCTGAAGAACAACCTACTTCAGGTAAAACCGACAGTCTAAGGATGTAAACAGAGATCCAAATACCCACAAGCCTTGAATAGGGTCACACTTCAGTTCACTTATCATAACACATATGAATGAAAGCAGAAGGACCCATGAAGCAACTCCATACAAAAAAGGCATGATTCAAGCATCCCCTAAGTAGACCTTAAGATAATAATTCTCTATTTTTTTTAATTAATGCTCTCATTAAAAGATGAGTAATAAACTATGGATAAACACAGATGTATGTTTTGCTTAATTTTTAATAACCATTGAAGAAAAATTTTGAAGAAAACTCGTATTTTCACTTTTGCAGAGAAACTCTTCCAATACTCTCATCATCTGATTCATAACTAGAAAATTCAGAAATGTTTCTTGACACAATCAATATTTGAATTGAGTTTATTCAAAAATAAAAAATGAGAAATTTAGACATATAAAGAACAAACAGCTTTATAAAATAATGCACATTCCTGAATACCTTCTTAATTTCAGAGACATATACATAAGCTTAAAAGTCACAGATAACTGGATTTAAATAGCTTACCAGGATTTCTTTACTTATGTTTATACATGACACTCTTGCCAGCTGGAAAAGAATGTGACATAGGGTTGGGAGCAAGGAACGTCAGGCTCAGTTTCTGACTGTGTGTTCACTGCCTGTGTGATCACAAAGACACCCTACTCTACTGTCCTTCTATAGAATGGTGTCATGAGATGTTCAGAGACAACGGGCAACAAATTCAGCCCTTCAGAGAAAACAAAAGATAAAGCAAGGATAGCTTCTAACATGAAAAGACTTATTCTCCACTTTGCTCTGTAAATTAAGTGACACCGTCAACTCTTGGGGGGATACACAGAATTGTTTAAGCTCTGAAAAGTACATGTCTTTAGTCAGCAGGGACATTAAGAAGCATTCACCTGAATATTTTGAATACAGTCCGTTCCTGCAGTACTCAGAAAGACAAGCCATCCCAAAGCTTTGATAGAGAATGGCAAATCCTCCTGGACAAGCACAGCAGTACTAGAACACCACAGTCATCCTGTTAGATTTGAAACCTGTGTAGTTATTTACAACATCTTTTCACCTCACCTCCGAGTTCTAAACCTTAAATCTGCAGTTACTGCAGAGATCTGCAAACACTGGGAGGTCTGATGTAAGATGCTAATAATTTTGGCAGAGCAGCAGGAGACATTGTAATTGCCTTAGCAAAATTCCTTCATTTATGTGTCTACATCACTGAAGAATTTGCAATTATTTTTAAATATTTGCTGTTGTGTCTTTTAAAATGTATTTATAGAGCTAACATTTTTGGCAGCTTAGAAACTGTAAACTGCACAGTCTTTTCATTTTGTTTGGTACGTTACACTTCACTGACACCACAATGTCTCTGATGGAAAAGAATCCTGGTACATTTATTGCAAAGTGAATTTTAACAGAGTTTCCAGATAACACAGGTACTCTTCTCCAACTGTAACGTCAACATGAGCTGTTGCATTTGTCGTGGACTACTAGGATAAAATAGAAATTACAAAGCACATAGGATATATAAACCAAAAAAGTGCTCCAACCTCCTTGGATGAGACTCTTCATACAAGCCATGGTGCTACAATTGCCTTCTGTTTAATACACAATCTTAATATCTCCATGCTCAGGATAATTAGGAATGGTTCTCTAGCCTGCTCCCTCTTTAAGTGAAGAACATTAAACATTTTGATAGCTTTACTGTACTTTGCTGTGCATATTTTCCTTTGTCAGGACAAATTGGAAGTAAATAATATCAGTAGAGCATTAAGAAGGATGAATAAAAATTCATTCACATGAACTCACACAATATCCCTTGGTTAAGAACTTGGCTGAATAGGGGAGTTTCATCAATAATAACTTTCCTCACAGCTGAACAATTCTTTGTACAAGTGGAGATTTTTTGAATTATTATTTGAAGCCCCTCTCAAGTAATACAAAAATAACTTAAAAAGCGTAATTCTCTTTAAATGCCAGAATAAGCCTCAACATTTGCAGTGGGCTGGGGAAAGGAAAAGGCTACAGAAAGCCACTTTGTGGAGTAAGAAGCAAGCTGTACCAGCAAGATGGCTTAGAAGAAATTGTCATTGTGATTAAAAAGATGCTTTTGAAAGCTTATTTCTGTATACATACAGGCAAACCATAGTAGTGAACTTATATAGGAAAGAATCATGATTTAGAGTCAACAGACCAAGAGGTCCTTGTCCATCATCTAACAGTCAGTAAGAACAGGCTCAGGAGATCTCTGAAAGACAAAACCAAAGATGACCTAGGGACTTTCTTGAAGTTAATATTTGCATCCAACTTAAAATATGAGACTTGTGAAACACTGTGCAACTGATGCCAGAAAAAGACAATCATGAATTCAAAAGTAACTGGGTACATTAGCTAAATTTCAAGGTAAGCTAGTATGAAATCCAGACTGAAAATAACGTATTTGTAAAAAAATTAAATTGCTAATTATTAACACTTTTAAGAGTAACTATTACAATAGTCACAGAAGTTCATTTATAATTACTGATTTTTTTCCAACACATCCTGCCTCATGTAACACATTTCAGATGAAAAGGAGAACTGTAGTAAGATATTGCATTGCTACACACAAAACAGACAGTTTTCTGTAAAATCACAAAAGCTTTCTAGTTAGAGTATGCTTCTAAAACACTTGACTCCTCAAGACTCAACAACCACCTGAAATCTCAACAGAAAATTAAAAACTGTTCACGAATTAAATTGAACAATGATTTTATTTTAACTTTAAATGAAATTAAAAGCAAAATGACTAAGAAGGAACAAAGCAGCTAACTTCAAGTGTAGCCACTTTCCCTTTAGAGTACTTCTAAGTACTTGGATTGTACTGAAGGCTTCTATTGCAAACTGAAGTACAATAAAGAGAACAATTCCAGAATAATTGCCATTACCATTCTAAAGCTGTAATCAGTTAAGAAGCCGTGAAGATATTTAGCCAACCTCACTCATGAATCAACACAAAATTCAAAATATGAGTAATATTAAGTTCTGAGGTGTATTTAGCACATCATTTTCTTGATAGCAATACTGAGGGAAGCAATTAAAAATACCCACAGAAGAGTGCAGGAGCCAGTCTTGTACACACCCACACCCACACCCACACCCATCTCTAAACCCATTTCTTCTGCTGCAGGGGAGCAGCTCTGCAATGCACTGCACTGCAGGGAAGAGACAGCCCTAGAACTGAGATAGCCATTAAAGAGGAGGATTACTGCAAGTGCTGGGGAGCCCTCCAGTGGGACACAGTTATCATAGCGATTTCTCTGTTTCTCCAGTGCCTCTGGCTCCAACTTTGAGGAAAGTACATTGATATTTGCCGCACAGATCACAAAAATCACAGAATGTGCTGAGTTGGTAGGGACCCACAAGGATCATCGAGTCCAAATCCCTGCCCTGCACAGCACCATCCCCAAGTGTCACACCATGTGCCTGAGAGTATTGTCCAAACACTTCTTTAACTCTCTCAGGCTTGGTGCTGTGACCACTTCCCTGGGGAGGCTGTTCCAGTGCCCAACCACCCTCTGGGTGAAGAACGTTTTCCTGGTATCCAACCTAAACCTCCCGTCACAACTTCAGGCCAGGACTCCCTTGGGTCCAATCACTGGTCACTCTTCTCACAGAGCAGAGATCAGTACCTGCCCCTCCTTTTCCCCTCACGAGGAAGGACTGCAGTGAGGTCTTCTCCAGGCTGAACAGACTGACCTCAGCTGCTCCTCATACAGCTTCCCTTTGAGGCCCTTCACCCTCCTTGTGGCCTTCCTTTGGATGTTCTGCAATACTTTATTGTCCTTCTTACATTGTGGCACCCAAAACTGCCCCCAGCACTTGAGGTGAGGCTGCCCCAGTGCAGAGCAGAGTGGGACAATCCCCGCTTTGCCCAGCTGGCGATGCTGTGCCTGATGCAACCCAGGACAGGGCTGGCCCTCCTGGCTGTGTCATATTCAACTTGCCACAGACCAGCACCCCCAGGTCCCTTTCCACAGCGTTGCTGTTCAGCATCTCATTCCCCAGTCTGTACATCCAGGTTTGCCCCATCCCAGGTGCAGAATCCGGCACTTTCCCTTGTTGAACTTCATACGGTTGGTAATTGCCCAGGCCTCTCATTTGTTGAGGTCACTCTGCAGGGCCTCTCTCCTCTCAAGGGTGTCAGCAGCTCCTCCCAGTTTTGTATCATCTGCAAATGAACCGTCTGGGAAGCCAATCTCATCTGGAATAATAAACGCCTTGTTCCAAGTCACACCTGGGGATTGTCCAGCACATACAGAAACAATGAAGCATCTTTATGGCCCCCTCCCCAATACTAAAACCACAACACCACCCCTTTACTCTACAGCTGTAAGGCTGACCATGAGGAACACAAGCTCAAGCTCAAGTCCTTGGTCTACCATGGGGTTAAGGCAATCACTGAGTGATCTGCATTGGAGACTGCATGGGAGAGTTTTTAAAAATAAATTCACTAGGAGCAGTAGAAGACAGGCTGCATACCTGTATAACTACATAAATACTACAGAAGTTTCAAAGGACAGCCAGCCAGGTCTCTGGTTCATTTCTGAGTCCTCACCTCATTTCTTAATAACTACTGCTGCATTTCTCAGGAAAGGCCATTAACTGTAATGCGCCAGAACAGCATCAGAGAAAATAGAACTTTTTTGTTAGAAGTGTCTGTGGTTTAATGCCAACATTGATCAGCATTGATCAAAGAATGGATCAGCTCTTATCCTTCTTGTGGCAGGGCACTTAATGAAGCCTAAACTGAGATCCTAAGCCCCAAGAGAGATCTCTAGCAACAAGGGAGGTCTCCACAAGAAATACCAAAGGACTGTTTCAGTCAGCTGGCATTACCAGGTAAATTTACAGTGTCCATAGCCCAAGGGAGGAGTGCTCCTATGAGGATACTTTATCTCAGAGAAAATTTCATACTTCTGACTGCTCAATCTGTTCCCATTCAATTTGATTTTGCCTCATGCTGACTTTGGGAGGTGGGTTTCTGTCTAAATATCCAAGGACAAACTAGGTCAAAGAAATAGAATTTCAGATTGTTTGCTTTTCAGGTGTTTGGAAGCATGCAGTTTTCCTAAAATTTTCTCCTATAATTCCACAGATTTCAGTTTGATATCCAGGTTCTTTAGTTGCTTCAGAATATAAACATTTCCGCTAGTGTGCATCCCAAAACTTAGTGCTCAGCCCTCATGCAGACATCCTCTTGACTTCAACATAAAGTATGAGTATATTCAAGTAGCAACAGAAGAAAACCTCTGTTGTTGTAGTTTAAATTGCATGGTTAACAAAGTAGTAAAGCATGTTAAATTATTCCCTAATGCTGTAGTTCTACAATGCAAAAACTATGAAGAAACTAGGCCTGTCTCAATTTGTAATTTTTTGTAAAGCACTGAAAATATTCTTAAATTCTAAGAGCAAAGAGGAAGAACACTGGCATTTCAGAAAGAAGGCAAAGACTAATTACTAAGAAGTCAGAGGAAAAATATGGCTTTGTTCTGCATTTTCATTATTTTCCATTCAGCAAGAACTAGAACTGATTGTACTTAAATATTTCATTAGGGCTTGAATTTTCAAAGGTTGAAACAAGCTGTTCAGTGCTTAAATGCTCACGATACAGGAAAAATAAAATAGTGTGATCAGTATAATTACAGAGAAAGAATAAAGAAGCTTTTATTTCACTGATGTCAATGAAATCTAACTTGTGCAAAAAGAGTGGTTACTTCAGCATTGTATCAATTTACTAATATTAAAATAAAATACATTAAAAAGCATATTTATACAATTATCTCTTCTAAACTAAACTAAACTCCAAAGAAATTTTAAAAAATTTATAGAGAAAAAAGAGCCTTACTTCACTGTATAACATTACGTTTCTATTCCTTATCATATTCTCACCACATGCCCACAACATCATTCCTGCCCATAGCTTTAGTTTACAGAATAATTAATAGCTATTATTGGATGTCTATGCTGCACAGTTTCCCACTTTTACTCTAATAGAAGAGTATTCTAATATACAGACTAAACTCTTCTAATAAAATATTATATTCTAATAGAAGAGTATTTAAAACAGAAATTAAGGTAAATATATGCATTTTTTAAAGAAGAGATCACACTGACTAGTTAATTTTTACATTAATCTCACAATAAAATGTGTCTGATTCACTTTACAGGGTAACCTCTGTTCGGGGGGAGGGGACTAGGGCAGCCCTGTTCTGCTATCAGACCCAGCAGAACACGAGCATGTACACACATGGAGACTCTGTATCCCTGGGGCAAAACCCATGGTTGAACTGTGGATAAAAATTAAAAACATTTCACTTCATTAGGCTACTGAACACTCCTGTCATGGGGGTGTGACCAAGGAAGGGAGACGGGACACAGAGGGACTTGGGCCTTTGAGGAACCACCTGGCATTTCAGCATCTTTCCTTCCAAAATTTCACAGGACCTGGTGAAATCATATTGTGACATGCTCCTGAAAGATATTTTGGCTTTACCTGTCGTGGGGTCTGTACTTAGAGCTGTCCTGCCCCTACATAATGCAGTTATCAGAAGGAAGTAGCTCACCACACACTTCAGGTTCAGGCTGCCTGCTGCAAACAGAGAGAACTACCTACACTGAAGTATTTCTTACACTAAGTGGAGACACAGGGACCTTAAGTCAGGTATGTATTTAAGTTTTATAAACTATTTACCTGAAAAAAAAATAAAGTCTGAACTTACTTTTTAAAAAATGTTTCTAGAAGCTAATTTAATTTCTCTGAAAGTCACCATTTTTTGGCAAATAGAACTGTTTTGCCAGAGTTCATATAATTAAGATTTAAATTTGAATTTGCAGCATCTTTGTAAAAATGCTTTCCAGCAAAGACAAAATAATTTTGCTTGGTTTTTTTGGTTCTTTTTTAAGAAAAGAAATCTCCATCTTTATGTTTCAAACATAACAAAGTACGCCACAAACCCCACAATGCCGTGTTGAATAATGAGGAGGCAGTCCTGTAACAAAGCCCAGCATTGCTTCACGCTCAGGAAATCTGATCAGGATTCTTAGGAGTTAAGTCACTTGCAGACAGCACAGTTACAGCATATGTTGCCTTAATACTTCACTGCTTTATTAGTATTAAGATGCAGTCCTGTTTGTAGGAGCATTTGGGAGATGCTGGTGCTTTCCCTGGATTAACTGCTTGCTCTCAGAAAGTTCTCTGTGGTAGATGAGATTATTCCCAGACTTGAATATGCCAAGTGTCCAACTTTTTTTTTATATACACAGTTATACAATATATGCTACAGTGATTCTGATAACAATTTAACTCCAGATCAGGGTCAAGGAGAAGCAGGAGAAAGGCTGCAGGGAATCAAGTTCTGGGAGTGCATGAAGCCATGATTAGGATATAACTCATGTGGAAAAAACTTGGAGTTGATCTGTACTCTTATTTTATCTGTGACCTGCTCCGACCCCAACAGAATAATTTGGTCCAAAAGTTCACTTGGAGTCCTCTCCTTTCAAAATTGGCAGCAAAACAAGAAAGAAATGCACACCTGAGGGACTGTCGGTTGGTTAAACTGCTTTTGCTATACTTCACTTCAGTGGAGTGACAGTAATTTACACCAGCTGAGAATCTGCCCTGGTGTGTTTCATTTACTCCTGAAGTCCTTTAAAAAACATACCAAGTTCACCTAATAATTTTCTCCAACTTTTGAGGTCACCTCTACCTATTTCTGAACCAGATGCTCTCTGAATCAGAATGGGAATGACACAGTTTCTCTGCATGGAAAGAGATCGATTCTTCCTAATTTACAAAGATTTCAGTGAACAAAGGGATTATTCCATGTACTGTGATGTCTCATAAAAAAATATAACACCAGAATCAGTGCTGTTGCTGACTATTCCACAGGAAGCTATCATCCCTACTAACAGTGTGTCAATATGCTTAATTAAGGACTAGAAAGCAGAAGAAAGCTCAAGTTCATGGCAGGTTTTCAACACAAAGATCACAAATGCATATTTGCATCCCAGGAGATAAAGAAACTAATCAAAAGGTAGCAAGCTACAGTCCAGGAAAAGCTGCTGCAAGAGAAGCAGTTATATGACCATATTCAGCAATTCAAAACCATCTTAAAAGTAGTAAAAAGTGATTCTAATAGTACATCCATGGAAACATATTTTCCTATTGAAAGGCAGGGAGCCAAGAAAGAAAAGAGGATAGTAAAAAATCACAAGCTTAGAAACTTACACAAGCTCCATCTCAGAGAGACTAACAAATAGAATTCTCTCTATATTGTTAAAATACTTTAAAAGTAATTTGGAATTTTCAGGAAAAAAATAGGAAATTCTCTTAGGTCTAGAGATAATGACTGATTTAGTCAAATGAACCTACTGAAAAGGTTTCTGTCAAAACAAAATACAATTTTTCATATTGCATCATCTGTGAATGGCATTTTACTGCTTAAATTACATTCCCTGCAAAACAAATAATCATCAGTGTATCAAAGGCAGGAAAAATCTCTCATAGAAACTCCTTCAGGCTGAAAACTAGATAGAAACTTTTTTAAACTGCAAGATTCTGGAGAGAGGTAAGAAAAGTCACACACTACTCCCTGTCTTCCTGTAATTCCCCTGGATATGGATTAGCAGGACCTCTTGAATCAAGGTCATTATTTTCTAATGGAGACAACCAAGCTATTCCACTTTCAGCAAATGCATCCAAAGCCTATGCCCTTCTGATGGCCAGGAACCTTCTTCTAGAGTCCAACCTAGCTTTATTCATGGAAAAATGAATACATTAGGCTCACCTTTTACCATTCTTTTCTAACTCTTGTTTCCTAGCTTTTACTCTGGATATATTTCTACGATGCAATCAGACCTTCTCTTGCTGACTGAACAAACCTGTTTCTTTTAACTTGTTCGGAAAGAGTGATTCTCCATTCTCTGGTCATCCTAGCACCACTTTACTGCAAGTTTTTACATTTTGAAATAATTTGAACTCACAGAGTTTATACGAGAGTAAATCTGTATAGAAAGGAATTGGCTCTGGTCTAAGGAATAAACTTAAAGGTACCTGTGTGCTCTAGACTATATTTGTTGCTTTAGAGGGGGAAAATAACACTGGGTTAATAACTTGGCCTCCCCAGTGTCATTGCTTTCCCTTGTTTCCTCTCAAAATGCTCTATTATTAATTGCAAAGAGCATATCACAACAAAACTGGAATGCAGAAACTTGTCTGTGCCAAGAAAAAAACCCCTCTTCCTAACCTCAAGGACATTTTGCCATTAGTAAATGTCTCATATAAAACTAAAAATAAATGCGTGGACTCAGCTTACAAGATTTTCTCTCTACAGCTTCTGTTCACTGCCAAACCACAAAACCCAGACAAGGGCAAGAGAGCCTTGGGTGCCCTGTTTCTTCTCTCCGAAGGTTATGATTGCTTACACATTAGGTTATGCTTCAAGAATTCACAGTGTAGAGTGATAAACTCATTACTATGTTATTTCTGCCTTGCTTCATTTTTCCAATTATTCCTAGGTTTAATTGGAAATGTATACCAATGCACATAATTTTATATTTTGTCAGACTGATTCCCAAAGCCTTATAATTTTATTTGTGCAAACATGTGTGTGAAATGGCCTCAACTGCTACAGTCAAAGTCTCCAGCCTCCGTATTTTTCTTGTCTTTTAGAAGATTGAACTAAACTTTACAGAAAATGCCCAAAAGACATGAATCATCCCTGTTGCTAACCTGGATTCCACTGCTAGCTCAAGACTTGCCACGTGAAAAAGGCAATTTCAAAGGCAGAGGCAAACTATGGCAAGGAGGCTTTACTGAATTCTTTGCTATTTTCATAGGCTGAAGGACTGAGATTTTCACTAGTCTCAGGCTGAATCTCCCCTATTTGTTCCTACTGATATGTGACAGTACAGCCTAGATTCATCCAGCTGAAAAAATTACCATCCTTATCAGCTCCCTCCCCAGCGAGCTGCAAAAACCAGATGTGGTAGGATGAAGACACTAATTTGCACATTAGTGGCAATGACTAAGGAGATACAGACCACTTACATCAACTTTGACAGCCTCATTGCACAACAGGTAACAGCTCTACACTTAGAGCTGCACATTTTATCAGCTAAAGTAATTTGCTGACTGAAATAGGGGCAGTACTGCCTGAGAAGGTTGGCTCTTAGTCAGCACAGGTATCTTGATTACTTCTTGGTGAGTATTTCAAAGTCATACATTAATTTAAGTTGAAAGGGACCTAAGGCGGTCTGACCACACAACAGGGGAAACTTTGCCATTAAATAAAGTAGCTCAGGGCCTTATCCGATTGAGTTCAGAGTGTTTTCAAACATCTTCCACACCTTCTTGAGGCAACCTCTTCCAGTATCTGATTGCCTATGACTTTTTTCCCCTAATGTCAAGTAAGATTTTCCTTGATGCAGCTTGTGCCCATTGCCCNCTGTGCACTACTTAAAAGACACTGGCTCCACCTTGACTATAGAAGGAAAAAATCCTTCTTCCACTAGATAGCTGAAAGCATCAGTTTATGCACAGAAAACAGATGGGGATAAAGGCAAACATCACTATTTTAACAGTTGTGATAGTTCAGAATACTGAGAGATTCTGTTACACAGGAACTGAAAAAGACAGGTTTAACCCATGAATAAAAACATGTGTTGGCGATTGCTAATTTAACATCAGTAAAACCGACCTTCTCAAGAATGGGAAAATGGCCTGTTGAGATAGGAAGCCCTGTAAAATGTGTTTTATAAATGGGTTTTCTGGTTTAGTCCTGCTACCTTGCTCTCTGTCAACTCCAAGATGATATTTCCATTGCATAAGAAGTGGAAAATAATGAAAAAATATTTAAATGATTCATTAAACTTTGGCATGCACATTATTGAGATAAAGCTCATACTCTTCTTTCAGGCAAGCCTTAATGAATTGCAAATTTTTCCCCTGAAGCAACAGTGATTGGATATTGATTTAGAAAAGGTAAAGGGATGTGATTAAAAAACAAACTATATCAGAATGAAATTATAACAATGTGGAATTTCATTGTATGAAGAAATGTAATCATACTATATACACTACACAGCATGGGAAGAGAAAAAACTGCACAGTTCTTTATCTCAGAGGAAGCAAAGTAGAGGTAGAAAAGTCATCATTCGTTGCACAAAATCCATCCCCGGAGTGAGCTACCTGGGCTTTTTCTCAGTCTCCACATGGATTTTATTAAGCCTTCTATTTCATTCTTCCAAACTTGTCTATGTTTTTCTCTTGCATAAAGGATGCAGGAAAAATTCAATTTTTTTTTCAGAACAAGCATTATCCTAAAGCTTCTGCCACACCAAGAGTGAAGAGATTCATTGTGTTTTGTGTGGCTTGAATATGACCTCTGCATCCATTTACAAATGGTTGGTTAAGTGCACAAGGACTGTTAATTGAAAAATACCTATAATTTATGGTGGTGATTTGGTTTTAAGGAAATATGTAAATTGAGCTGAAGTGACTTATGCAAATCTAACAGAATTTAATTTCATTTTTCTATCTGATTTCAGCTCACCTCTCTTTAATTTCGCCCTCTCCCTCAGGATACCTCAGTATTTCAGCAGACATGAGATTTTATGCCGTGTTGTCCCCATCCCAAACACAACCCTCATCTTAAAACAACATCCCAGAGTTAACTCTGCCTTACCCCTGCAAAACTTGCAAAATCCACCAATAAATCAATCACTTCAGATTCTGGAATCCCTAAACTTAATCCCAACCCTGACCGTTAAACTATTGCACTGGTTGTTGTCCATCCCAGGTATAACAAGAGAGGTTGTATGCTACCTATTGTGGCATTCTGAGTAGATCAAACTTCCAGTCCACCATGGTCCCAAGTGAGAGTGAGTGCCTCAGTTGGATAGGTCCTTTCCTACTCCTCATGCAATAGGTGTATTTCCTCCTTCTGTCACCCCACAGAGAAGACTCACACCTTTCCCTGTTTAAAAGAAAAAAGGAACCGTACACATACATCTATAGTCTGAAGAAGATGGTAGTTGTGTACATTGAAACATATAAACAAAGGTGAAGCCCACATTGCTGTGAAGAAAGAAGGTGTGGGGACTGATCTGAAACTCTGAAGTCCAAAGTCTCACCTTCACTGCAGCCAGAGGAGCCCATGTCCATTTTCCTTCTCCCTGTCACATTCCTGGAAGTGTTCAAGGCCAGGCTGAATGGGGCTTTTAGCAACCTGGTCAAGCGGAAGGTGTCCCCACTCATGGCAGGGGGTTTGGATCTAGAGGATCTTTAAGGTCCTTTCCACCCCAAACCATTCTATGATTCTATACCTTGATGGTTATAACTACCTCATAATTCTAACTCTAGCCTTAAGCAGAAATTCTAATGTCTTGGGATAGGAGGAACTGGAGATCTGTTATGGATTTGTGAGATACACACACTAGAGAATAGTGAATATCTGATTTTTGAAAATGACAGTTTTTGTCCTCACATGCCAAGAAAACATGAGATTGTTCGTCCGAGAGCCTAGGTTTTTATAAGGCTGGAATGGAAGAATTCAATTTCCTAGTCAATCATCCACAGCACACAGAGCTAATATGACTTACAGCACCAACAGGGACAAGTAACTCTGGGACAGATCAGTCTCTCCAGTCACAGTAATTGTACTCAAGGAACCACCTTACAAAATCACGATATTCAGATTATGGCCAGTATTGTGACTAGGATTTGTGTTTGGAACAACAAGGGGAAAGGTAAACTTCCAGCACATCATTAATCTGGGCCAGGGAGCAGTCAGGGCTCTGTGTAATAGGAGAGGTGATGTAGCCAGTAGTCTACCTAGAATCAAGTAAAACTGGAGTTAGGAACTGGATGCCTGGGGAGTGTAAAAACATTAGGTCCTCCAAGACCAACACGGCTAGGATGAAAGAAGGTGCTGGCAGAAACAAGGCTATGGTTACTATGTCCTCACCTGAAGATGGTTAGTCCAGGGGTTCAGCTGGATCAAGACAAGGGATAGAGACCAAAGAGCTAGCAGGGGTTAAACTGCATTCTTGAAGACCTTGAAGCTGAAAGTCACTGCCAGGAAGGGAGAGTGGCTAGAAGATTCCTGAGATAGGAAAGGCAAAATAGACTCTAGTGTTAAGTTGTAGAATCAAGATTAAGTGTATCAATAACCTTCAAGTCATTTGGGGGTCTGTGGTAGTCCTTGGCAAATTTGACAGGGTTCAGAATGAACTTGAGAACAGTATTTTGCTGGGCTATTTCAAAGCTAATTTAGGTAACTCTTGATTTGCCGCCTACACATATTCATAACCAATTTATATTAATTTGTTGTTGCATTCAGTTAATGATCCAATGACACAGGAATCACTATGCCCATGTTCAAATTATTATGCAATTAAAATCAGCTTCTCACACAAACCCTGTTGAACTCTCCAAATCAGACAGGGGGTCTGCTTGGGTCTTTCTTACAGCCTCGGAAGGTTATTTTGCAGCTGAGCCAGCGAGACCTGCACAAGAGTACAGCTCACTGGTCACTGCCAAGGGCTGCAGGCAGCAGCTCACAGCCAGCAGCACAGCTTCTGCTTTGCCTTCTCTGGTGGTCTTCATTCCATATGTAACAAAAACAGAGGATGAAAAGACCTGGCTCTGTAGAGCCAGGCAAAGTGTAATGAATTGCCCTTCACTTTCAGATCAACAGCAAAGAGAAAAGAGAGCTCAGATTCAGCAACTGTGTATTTCTCCTAGCCCAGAAGCTAACTCCTTAGGCATCATTCAGCTAAGTGGATCTTTCTTAAAAATAAAAAAACACACCAAAGCAAACCCACAAAAAGCAGTCCTTCAGTTCTTCTAAATTCCAACACAAGAAATAAAAAATGTAGGGGTGAGTACCCACAAGCAAGAACAGCTTCAGGCATAGTTCATGCTGAATGAAGCCCTCTCTGAGAAAGGGAATACAGAATAAAGACCAGAACAGCTGGGAAAAAAAAAAAAGCAGTTTTTGCCCAAACATGAGAGATTGAATTTTAGTTTGTACATGAGACTGATTCCTTGTTGAAAACTCTTTTCTTTCCTAAATGGATGATTGAAATTTGTAAAATAAGTAGACATCTGTACTCTATCTATTGTCAATTAAGCCTACTTGTGTTATTCAGCAATTCCAGAGATTTTCCTGAATTTTTAAGGGAGTTCTATGATTCTGTCTCAAATGTGTAAATTTCCCTTCCTACAAGTGAAATGCCTTAGAGTCTGGAGGCTTCTGGTGCTCTGATGCGTAGGTACACTTTCAGCTGAATTTCTACCACTACTGCTGCCATCCCTAGGCTCTGCATCCAGTTGTAACAGTCTCATTTCCAGACTCCATCTGGGAACACCCAGAGTTCACACACCTAAGTTCAATGGTTTTATCCCTTTGAGAGAAAATTCATCTCTATCTTCAGACACAGGGTTCAGGAGCTCTCCTTAGTCACTCCTTAGTCACTCTGCAGGGCTAAAATCCAAGACATATTTACCTTGTGCTTAATCATCTCCAGCTTTCACAAAGGCTTCTTATCTTAATTCAAACCAAACTAGAACAGTTATATAGTCTTAGGAATCTCATGCTTCTCATTCGTTAATGATGTTTCCCCAAATGGATAATCCATTTCAGAGTTATAGTTATCTACTTATAGATATCTAGTTATAGGTATCTAGTTATAGATATCACAGCAGGAAGATTTTAATTTATCCACTGCTGTGAATACTCTCGTATATTGCAGATTCCTGTGTCCTTGCACCCACTTAGGGTTTCTCTTTCCCAGGAGCTGTTAAGCAGAACAGGAACTGCTGCTATAATTGTTACACAGGTCAAGAGCTGCTGCTATTCTTGTCATCACACACTCATTAGTCGTTACTCTGGTCACTTTGATTGCATTTTAGTCTGTATAAACTGGTTCTATTTCCCATTAACCACAGAGTAAGGAAAGTTTCAAGATTTTTTTCCACTCTAATAAATGGGGGGAAGGGGGAAGAGGAAGAAGGGGTAAGAAGGTATTTCTACCAATTCCCTCTTCAAAGACTCTATTTTCACAAAAACACAGAATGACAAAGTAGTTGAGGTTGAAAGGGACTTCTGGAAGTAATCTGGCCCAACATCCCTACTCAGTCAGGGCCACCTAGAGCTGGTTGCCCAGGAAGCTTTTGAATATCTCCAAGGATGGAGACTCAATAACTTCCCTGGACAATCTGTGTTAGTGAGCAGTCATCCTCCCATGTCCAGATGTTCAGAGGGAGCCTCCTGTGCTTCAGTTTGTGCCTATTGCCTCCGGTTCTGTCTCCGGGCACCACTGAAAATATTCTGGCCGCGTCCTGTTTGTGTCCTCCCTGCAGGTATTTTGTACACAGTGGCAAGATCCTCCTAAGCCTTCTCTACTCCAGGCTCAACAGTCACAGCTCTCTCAGCTTTTCCTCAGATGTGAGTTATCCCAGTCCCTTCACCAGCTTCTTTGCAGTTGCCTGCACTCTCCCCAGTGCATCCACGTGGGTCTTGTACTTGGGAGCCCACAGGAGGACAGAGCACTCCAGGTGTGGCCTCATCTGTGCTGAGCACAGGGGCAGGATCACCTCCCTTGACCTGCTGGCAGTCCAGGACACCATCAGCCGCCTCTGCAGCAAGGGCACACTGCTCTGCTTCAAATGATAAAACAAGGCCCTTCAGATCCCCTTTCTTGACTAACAACCCCCTTTATCTCAAGGATTATTTTGTTCAAAGCTTTCTTCACCTAATGCGGAGAACTCTGAAACTTCTAAACTGAAAATTAATTCTCCTGGGCTGACTGCCATCAACTGTACCTATTTGTTAATCATCAGAGCCACTCCCCTTTCTTAGAGTCACACAATGGACTCTCACACTCTTTTCCATAACCCTCATTCCTTTCTGTCATCCCTGTGAGGAACAGACCTATAACAATTTCCTCCCCATCATCACCCCATTCTTAATAAATTTCTGAGTGATTCGACAAGAATGCACTTTCCTCTTCAACAGGCGGTTCCACTCATTACTATTTGCCATAGTTACATTAGATCTGTCCTCATCTCTCCATTAGAATTGGAAAACTTGACAAACTGAAAAATTATAGCTGGAAGAGAGCTACGTCCTGCTGTACATCCAAAGGAAAAAACCAAACAAACAAACATAACCAACAAAAATCCCCAAACAACCAGCAATAACACAGAGCTCCTGGCTTGCAGCCAGTTCATTGACTCACAGCCAGGCTGGCTGAAACTGAAGGTCAGATCTGCAGACCCCCAGCCATATCTAAGGGCATGCTCAGCCAGCAGCTGTTAGCAGCAAAGAAGAGTAGATGGACTTGATCAGAGGTCAATCTCATCAGCTTCTGTATCAATTGGATGCTGTCTGTGTTAGCTCAGGAATGGCAATACCAACAATGGACCTGGAATGGGAAGGAATGATCATGCAATTCTCATTTCAGGCATGACGGTATAGCCTCAGTCTGTGGACAAGTGCCACTACATAGAAGGAGATAGCAGGAGCTGTTAGCTCTTGAAGATCCAGCCCTCGAAAAAAATCCCAGATAATGGGAAAACCTCTCTTTTTTTTTGTTTTCCCCCAAGGGAAGAAGCCATATGCCACTTTCCTGATTCAACACAGGATTGTCTTCTATACTCTTCTGGCACTGCCCCAAACACAACTTGCAAGTTAAGAGCCCCTTTTTTTAGCACAGGTGAATCTGAAAAGGCTCCATAAGAATCAGGAGGTGTCACACTGTATGGACACAAAGAAAACACACGTAGCCGAACCGGGCCGGAGCAATGAAAAGCCAAGAGAGCCAAGAGAGAGCCAAAAGAGAGAGGGCAGAACCCTCTGACCTTTATTTATATGTTCTTAGAAATCACCGTGGATTGGAGGTAGAAATTACCACCTCTCAATCACACTGGTCAAAGGAAAAATCCATCACATGTCTCCGCCTAGAATGGAATGAAAACAACAAGGACAGTTAGCAAAAACATGGCCATGTTTACAACAGCATGTGTGAGAAAGTACTACAGTAAAGAGAAACATTGAAGAACTGCAAAACTCAGGACAACAAGGGGGTTTTCACATAAATATGAAGTTTGCACATAGCAAAAGAGTTTGGAGAGGGAGAGAGAAAAGCAGAAGAAAAGAAGAAAGAATGGAAAGCAAGCAGTCCAAGCCCAGCACCAGGGACCTTGACTCCACTCACAACAGACATCAAGGACTGGTAATCCTCACTTTATTCATATGAAAAAGTGAACCTGCCTCTCACACACATACTTCACCCTATTTCTTTTTTCCTAATGCTCTTAGAAACTTCTACCTTTAGTCAGTCATCCTTGCTGTAAGGCTCTTTAAATTGTAATGGCATCATCTCCCACTTCTGGGGGGATTCTTTTTCACAGGAATTTCTGGGAATATTACTCCTATCTCATGAAATTCTTTGTACATTCATGTTACTGTATTTTATTTTCTGCCAAACTCTGAATTTACTAATAATGAGATCTCTGTGTGTGTCACTTTAGGAACTGGATCTTAACCTGCATGTTTGCCACCCTAAACCTCACAGATATCAATGTTTATGTACCATTTGAACTAGATTCCACAATCAGTGTCCTTTTTTTCACTCTCTCTGTGTACACATGACCCTTACACACAAAAGCCCTACAACAACACACTGCCTGAAGCCACCAGCACAGGATTAATCCGAGTAGTTTCTCCATTGCTGCATGGAGGAAACACAACGGTACATTTGGCAGCAGGGTGATCCAAATGAGTCTGTACATCTCAATTTTCTGTTCTATCCACAGAACTCTGTATGCTGTGTTCCCCAGACTAACAAGCATTGCCATGTGAAGATTTATATACCTGCTGGTTGCCCTGCTCCCCAAAGAGTTGTGTTTCCAAAAAGAATTCAAATTATTTGCAAAGGGAGAGCCCTGGTGAGAAAGAGAGGAGGTGGAGTTGAGCTTCACCTCTTAGCATTGAAGTCGCTACAGATACTTTGAAGAGCAGAAAACAATACCTAAAGCTGAAAAGAGTATTCTGCCAGAGGTATTCATTAAATGTCTGGAAACACATAGCAACTTGGATAGTCACATTAATACAATCAACTTAGCAAATCTTCTCTTAGGATTACTCAATTCCATTTGCGTGACTTGATTCTAACTCTAAAATTTATTAAATTATCTCCCTTCAAATGCAGACAGAAAAGGCATATTAAACAGAAGGCAAGGTTTTCCCTGCAACATAAAAGGAAATTGAAACAGAGAAACAATTTTTAGATGAAAACAAGAGAGACAATGGAAAAAGCAGTCCTTTGTTGTTGAATTTCACTCTATTTTATAAACCAATAAAAATACAGATTAATAGATTCCTTGTGCAATAAAAATGGAAATAGGAAAAACATATTTCCTCCTTGCAATCCATTTAACCAGAAACTTCTGCACTGTTTCACAAGAAGTACTTTCTTTCTAAGAACAGAAAGAGAAGGAATACAGAGAAAGGCAAAATTTTGTGAGACAGAAAACCTGCAAATTATCCAAACTATATCTGATTCCTGGAACTAATAATACCAAAGCAAAATAAACACACCCTCAGAGTAAGCCTTACTGCTCTATTACTAGAAAAGACAATGATCTTAAATACAGGACTGAAAAAACAACTAGCAATTACATTCAATCACACTTTCTTTAAATCACACCACAAATAGAATCAGTGTTTTAAAAAAACAGTTAGGAAAATAAAATGTTCTATGAGAATACTGACCACTCAAACTGACACCCCAATGCAGCAGTATACACCTCAGCTGGACATAAAGTCATTCTATCACATGTATTTATTCATGAGATGCCATTTCGTCCATTACTGCCCCAACTACACTCTTGCCTGCACAGTAAGGTCCACCGCTTTAGGAGGGTAAACCACACTGCAATGGCAGTCAGTCTCCACTGCTTACCCTGAGCTTTCAGGCTAACAAGAACTCCAGTGACACCCACATGGGGAGTGCAAAGCAGAAAATTCACAGAAATCTCTTGTAAGAGCTGGATATCCACCAGGACCTTCTGCTCCACCACCGGAATGGCCAGGGAATATGCAGCCTCCAAACACAACCCCCTGTTGGGCTCCCATGGTAAGGGCTGTATTGACAGCAGGAATCACAAATGGTCCCTGGCTGGGGAGCCAATGCAAACCACATTGCCAGAGCTGCTTCCTCCTGGCAATTCACAGAACTCTAGTTTAGAAGTTCAAGCACCTCACTCAGTCAATATAGCAACTTATGCTAAAACTTCCCTGTGAAAAGTCAAGGTCTTCTCCCCAAACTTGCACACCCTAAAACAAATAAGCTCCATGTGGATGCTTTGAGGATTGTTTCTTTGTTGTCAGGAATATCCAAAATGCTGGTTTGCACTCCTAATTTTCTATTCCTGGGATAGGAGGCAGGGAGGAAGAAGGGATGGCCCTTAAGGTAGCCTTGCTGTCATGCTCTGTAGATCAGTGCTTCCAAGTCACGTTTCCAAAGAAACTGTTAAATTTGCTTCTTAAATTCAGGTCTGTTAATCAACAACAATCTGCTTATTAATGACAGCAAAGGATGCAAAATGTCCTTGAAATATAAGCCAATTACAAAAGGCAACTACTGTATTTTTACTGATGAAATGACAACGACTATTTTTAGAAGAGCCATAAACCATAGAATACACAAGGATTTGGGAGGAGCTTTCTAATACAGCAGCAGACACAAACACACCAAGGCTACAGACTGAATCATGGGCATCCCTGGCTGAAACATAATGCAGTGCAATTTTAGCCAGTATGGACAGAGGCGTAACAAATTGCATTTATTTAAAAAGGCAAATATAACTGAAATTGGAAATAAATCCAATTGGATTTTTTTCATGTTTTTGTACCTTCTATTTCAAAGAAGTTTGTTCTAGAAGTGAGATGCCTTTACAAAGTCATTACAGAAACAAATCATGAGGCAAAAAGGAAATTGCAGTTGTCAGACATATTCCTTTCCATTGGTGTAAGTAGCATCTGCTTGAAATTATCCCTAATGAACAAGTTGTATTCTTAAATTCCTGCACAATCTGAGAAACTTCGATTTAAGACATTTTTCATTTAGAACTGGAAGGATTCAGTTTGAAAGATTGCCTGCATGTTTCTCAAAGTAATTACCAGAGAATAACAAAACTGTGAAGAGGTGCTGAAAATCCAAGTAATCAACATAAGCACTTTGACGAACACACATCAGAGACAGCACCTTAGATATTCTTAACACGAATACCACTAAAGAATTAGGATCAATTTTTACACTCTTCAGAAAGTCCATTAATTCCCTTTCCCTCAAAGATGAAAAAGTGAAGCACACTGTGTTAAGAAGTTTGAGGCAAAACCTATGTATTTGCCTGACTAAAAGTGCCTTCTGTCCAAAAGAACATGATTACCCTTTCTTCTACCCCTCAAAACATGGACTAGGATGAGGAACATTTTGTCAATTTTCCATGTATCTTGGGGGGAATAGAAAGGAATTTTGTATGTTCAGATTAAGCACTTCCTAAATACACATTTTAAAATAAATTCTCATACAGTGCTTCTCATATGAGCAGTAATTTAGTTTGGTAAGTAAAAGATCAGAGGTAAAATATTTCTGGTTTTATAAGCTTTTAATAATCAGTGACACCTTTTTTACTGTGTTTTGAGCACAGCATAAACAGAAAGGTAATTTCAAACGTTTTATTAGAACATATATTTTAAAAGTCAAAAAGGCAAAGAGAAGCCACAAAAGGACATTGCAGGAAATTGGTGTGGTTTCATTTTGTGGTTTTTAGGGTTGATTTGTTTATTTGCTTGCTTTAGGAAAAAAGTTATCTACCTTTTATCTACTTATCTCTCTTGAACCATAAAAATGAGCTTTGTACTAATCAAACTCAACATATAAATTTCATGAGCTTCCTGTCATTCAAGCTGACCTCTTTTAAACTGAGGAGTACAAAAGCCATTCAGATTTCCTTTCATAATTTTTTACTACATAGATTCGAAAATTTCTAATCCCTATTTCTGTATATCCTGGACAAACCTAAATTTCAGCTGCCTTTAACAGATCTAAGGCTGAAATTTAGGGATATCAGCATGAAGAGAAATCTTATTCCCTGGAAAAAAGAAAATTATGCTATAAACCATAGTCAACATCAGAATTACCAAAACAGAGTATCAGAGAAGCCACAATTCAAAAACAAAGGCATGAAACCAGAGCAGAACCAGTGTTAAAACTGATGCTAGAACTCAAAGCCCCAGGTAAATATTATTTCTGAAAGCAAAAGTTTTATTGTCATGTAAGAAGTGATGATTTCAACAATATATTCGCAGAGTTCATGAATGTTTTTTAGACAGATGTTTATTTTCAATTGTGATATTCTTTTTTTTTTGGTATGTTTTTTTCTATCACACCATATAGCCTAATAAAGTAGTTTTCTTGCACTATGAAAAAAAGTCTTAAGGACTCTGACAGAACATTACAGGTATTCAAAAGGAACTGTCTGTATTGCAGAGTAGCACAAAGGCTTGTCTTCCCATAGGGCAGAGGCGCCCAGCACCTGGGGCTGGGTATCTTCTAATGCTTCCTGAAGCTGGTGAGCAGCCTGGTTCAAACATCACCCAACACACTCTCAAGAGCAGATCCAGGTGCTCATATGACAGAGGACACATGTCACAAGGACACAAATAAAAATCACTCTGCTTTGGCTACACTGGTAGAGTCATAGAGTTTATACTACTGTAATCTGTTTCCATAAGTGAAAGGGAATGACTCTTTAAATTACTATAAGACTTTGCAGTAGGAGGATTTCTACCATTGTAATTACTCAGGAAGGAAAAGGTTATTAGGAAGAGAACATATTTCAGTGTAGTCCAGGCTCATGTTTACCTGTGCTAAGATATTCATAAGGAACTACATTCTATAAATAGCTCTTCTTCAAATAGGTAGGCACCACTAGGCTCCAAGCCATGCATTTCTCCAACAATATAAGTATTAAATGACAGCTCTTAGGTGAATGAACAATGATCTTAATCAAACGCGCTCAATGAACCACAGCATTATAATTTGATCTTGTTCATTTCATATTACGTGGCATTAGATAAACTGGAAGCAATTTTTGAATTTTCCAAGCACAGCTGAGGTCTCTCCTTCATAATTCCTTCAATTAAACACATATAGATGTTGACTTTCAGATAGTATTTTGGGTTATTTATCTTCACAGCATACCATAGCTCATAATAAATGAACACACAGTATAAACCTCCATGGAAAGTAAAGTTTTAAATATGCTAACAACTTTCATATTTGAAACACTCATATAAGCAGCTGGAGGAACAGGACTAAAAAAGGTTCAATAAGTGTAGGCTCTTAAAAATTTATTCTCACATAAATCATCAGGTAATGCTTTAATTCTGCAGTCCACAGGCAAATATAGAAGAAGAGTTGTACTTAAAGTGATGTGGTAAACTAATAAAAAACCTACATATTCCAATCTTTCAGATTATCCTGTGACCAGCACAGTCTATTCCAAGTTTTACGGGATGAACAGATATATATGTTACAGTGCCTGCTAGTAACTGCTGGCAATAAAACAAAGCCATTGAGAGCAAGCCCTGGAGGAAACAAGCATTTATTTTTCATTAAATGGGTACTTCAGGATATGCCTACCCTTATGATTTGTACAGTTCCAACTTTCTTTGGAGGCAGTTTGGAGCTCCCTGTTCCTCAGGTACCACTGCTGGGAATAGACACATTAGCCCAGCTTCTCTGCTGCCAAGTCAGTTCTCATCAGACTTTGTTAAATTTGGGCCCAAGGCTACCCCTGGTCCTGACATTGTCCAAGACACTCATTTCTATTCCACATTGGAAACACAAGTAGCTATCTGAGAGATTTTACTCTGGCAGCACTAGAGTACTTCGCTTCTAGGTCCTTCCATACGACATAATATATCCCTTTGCATGGACGTCTTCCCTGCCCTGCTTCAAACCATTCCAAAGAGCGTATTTAGGATTTAAAAGGTTGCTTCATACTGGCAATATCAACAATAGAATAAAGTAACCTCTTCTACCCTAGGCTCAGTTGCTACTGTCCGAGTTTGTGTGTCAGGTGTGCTCACTCTTTCAAGGTGGCATTTAACCACCAGTCAGGTCAACACCTCATCAAGAAACATCGGCAGATTGACACAGAACTCCAGTATTTTCCAACAATATCTGGGTTTTGTTCTGTTGAGTGACAGTCACCTGGCACACATAGAGTATAAGTCAAAGTACTTTAGAAACATGTTAGAGCAAATTCACAGTAGCAGCAAGATCAGCCAGGCTTAGACACTGAATAATCCAAGTAATTCTTTCCATCACAATTACACCCTTATCTTTCCTTACCTTGAATTATTTTTAAAATAGCCTGGGTTTGAATACTCCTAATATTTTACCAGAAGACGAGACACTTTAAGATAGGAAAAAAACCCCATAGAAATTGTAATTAGAATAGAAAATATTACATGTTATGCTGTAGTAACAGGTAGTCCCTGGCACAGAGTCTTACTGCAAAACTGTCATATTGAGCAAAGGTTTCACTTGCCATCTGTAGCACAGATTATTACAGACTAAGCCCCCAACTACTTGATAACCTCTTGTTAGTACATAAACTAAGCTTTGTCCTACCAATGCTCCTTTGTGATCTATGGTCACTGAGTGCTGATATGCTACGTGTCTGCAGAAGGGCAACAAACCTACTGCCCTGGATGTTACTAACAACAGGAGTACCACAAGGGACTGCCCTGGAATCTGTCCTGTTCAACATCTTTATCAGTGACCTGAAAGAGGCAGTGAAGTGGTTGCTGTTGAAGCTTGCAACGATACCAAACTGCAGGCAGGCTGAGAGGAGAACAAAATTACATGCTCAAAGACAGGGCTACCATTTGGATGGACCTAGACAGGCTGGAGGAATGGGCTGACAGGAATCTCACTAAACAAAGGACAAATAAGAAGTCCAATATCTGGCAAGGAGGAACCCTTTCAATTGTACATGCTGGGGGACAGCTCTGTGAAAAAAAGACCTGTGGATATTGGTAGACATTAAGATGAACATGAGGCAATGGTATCTCTGGCAGCAAGGGAGGCCAACAGTATTCAGAGCTGTATGAAGAGAAGCACAGACAGCAGATCAAGGGAAATCATCCTCCTTTACTCAGGTCTCATTAGACCCCACTAGAATATCATACAATTTTGGGCTTGAAAATACAAGGCAGACATCAATAAATTGGGAAGAGTTCAGTGGAGGGCTACTGCAGTGGTCAGAGCAGGGGCATGTTTAGAGAAAAGACAGCTGCTGGGTACCTATTCCCAAAGGGAGATCTATCAAGATAGAGCCAGGCTCTCCACAGTGGTGCATAGCAGGAGGACAAAACCACCACAGACTGAAGTAGGACAGACTCATGTATGTAAAGGAAATATCCGACTGCATGTAAAGGAGAGACTCATCCCCCTGAGGACAGCGAGTCAAACACTGGGGCAGACTGCACAGAAAACTGTGCCTCCACATGCCTGAATGTGTTCGAGGCCTGACGGGATGAAGCCCTGAGCAATGAGCAGTGAGCCCTATTTGATCTCACAGTTTTGAGTAGGAGGTTGACCTAGACATACACTTCCTGAGGTCCCATCTAATCTGCTGTAACACCACACAGTCTTTTTTCCTACCCACTAGAAGACAGGCACACAAGACTACAAGTTTAAAGAATTAATCAATTCAGTGAAGACATATACAAGTGAATTGGAATTGCTGCACACATTAGAAGCATAAAGGACCAGGTGAGTCACAGAGTGTGACAGCATGCTACCATACTGCAAATGGCCATTGGGCATGATTCACAGAATATTGTTCTTCCACACTATCATTCAGAACAGTTCAGAAAAATACCTCAAGGGTCAGATGAGGGCTCTCATTATGTGAAGGTCAACAGTGACACAAGCACAAGTGTGTATAATTGAATATTTTTAGGCTGTAATTAGAAGATTTTTTAGCCTTCTGAGGAATTAAATTCTGGAATAATCTGGTAATAGAAGTAATAGGGAATTAGAGCTAAGTGCTTTCAAGAGCTAAGGAACTTTATCAAAGGGATAAGTTAATCAATGTCCATAAAAAAAATTAACAATGACCTCATACGCAGAGGACTCAGGAGAGTGCTATTTGCTATGCTGATAAAAATATCTGGATAAAAGTCTACATCCTATATGATCAAAATCAAAATTGCCTTAAAAATATGATATTAAAATGCAAACTAGCACTGATAAGCAGCCTTTGATGAAAGGATCTGAGACAAAAGTACACAGTAGTATTACTCCTGCCCAGTCCATCCCAAACCAGAATATTTTCCCTGTGAAACAGTAGATTTTTTGTCAGGAAAAAAATGAACATACAAAATCCAAACCAAGTATCGTGATTATTCTGTACTACATTGGACTAAAGTTGTAGGTGTTATGTTACTTAGGGAAAAGTCACAAAAATTGCTAATGCAGTGGTTAACAGCTTACAGATTGCAGAGCAGAAATGGCCCAACTGAACATTGTGGCCCAAACACTTCAGACACATTTTCTTGAGAGATCCATGGATCACTCCATAGGAACTTGTTGCCTAAACAGACCATAACTGCACATAACAAAGAAACAGTGTGACTCATCACTCATGAATGTTTTCTCCACTGCAGGAGGTACAAAAATTACAGGAGGGTACATCAGCATTTTGGCCAGATGAGCACATAAATGCAGTTATACAGATTGGCTGGGCTTCAGCGTAAGACCTATACTTCCTCCTAAAGAGACTACATGGTCTGCTTTTACTAAAAGAGTGGTCTCCAGTTGTAACAAGGAAACAATAATATATAGCTACTGCTATTTCTAACCACCAAAGAAAAGAGAAAATAAAACTCTAGTGGCAGACTGGTTTTATCGGCCTACTAGAAAATAACAGCATCTCACCTACACCACAGGCAAACAGTGTTAAAGACCTTCTTAAAATCTGCCTCAAAAGAATCACATTACTGTAAAACAGGGAAGTCAAACAAATGGTGCTGATATTGATGACACATTCGAATCATCTTAAATCTGAGTTTCTTTCTATAAATACTGTACATTCTGTCCATTAGTGTCTGCATTTCAGGATGCTAAGTACTCTTCAGATGGCAAATTTTATTTGGAAAGAAATGTTACCATATCAGTATTTAAAGTTATTTTTTCCACCTGTCTTGTCTTTGTTCCGGTATGCACAACTGCACTTTGCAACACATTAATGATGCATTAATGATACAACATTCCCCTTCAACAGCTATTTAACCACAGTGTCACAGCTTCTTTCACATCTTC